>CATQJL010000001.1:63400822-63488465 GCA_958299035.1 Cylicocyclus nassatus
AAGCAGTGGTATCAACGCAGAGTACTCCTAAATCCCCGTGCAACCGCTTTACTTCCAACAGATTCGAGGGTACTTTTCCGTTATCCGGGCCCATTTTTTCAAAGAAAGATATTGCTTGTAGCCTTGTACCACATTTTGTCCCCAGCCTCGCAGAAGGAGTGTCAACCTTCTGCCACGTGTCAAAAAAATTTGCATGTCATGTACATGTTCAACAGGTTTTACTAAGAGTTTGTGTTACCTTACCCTGCTATGTAAGTTCAATCTGTTTTTTAAATAATTTGACATCATTTCGTTCAAACAGTTTCAAAGTGAACATTGTCATGATAATAACGACATACTATCATCGATGAACAAATTAGACTTGCTTAGGTTAGAGAAGTGCGCTAGGATTCCCGTGACGAAATGAGCAGCAGCAAGGAACTTCAAGCTATCATTTGCAGTCTTTTCGGCCAAATTTGCATGGCGAAAAGGGTTTTAAGAGAAATAATTTCTTGAACCACTGCTAAAAGCAAGAAAAATTTTCTGAAATAAGTTCGTGATTGTCTTGTGCTTATGTAAAACGCTTAAACAGCTTTGAAATGACCACAAATTCTCTTTTATCTCACTGAAAATGATTCTGAAAAAACATGTCAAAATGGACCAAAACGTGTCAATTACTTCGTGACACGTGGCAAGGAAGCAGTCGTCGTGGAATCTATGAATAATTATTCTTGGATTAAAGAATGTATAATATGAGAGCCTTTTGAAAAAAATGGGTCCAAATAACGGAAAAGTACCGATTCGAGCATTGAATTCACAAAAGTTTTCCTTTAAGGGGCATTCCCATAATTGCTCATATGAAGATGTGCTCAGCATAGAATGATGTGCCTAATTTTCTGAATCTTTAGTCATCAGTGGAAGAACGCACTATTATTAGTATCCCGCGCAATCTGGTGATACCTTGCCACAGTGAGTAAATCAAGAAAAATAAAGATGTTTTAGTTGCAAAAGTGCGGGCTAATTAGCGGCTTGTATTCTGAAATCTGTAAGCTAGTAAATGCGAAGCTTTGGTTTGAAATTACGCTAATGCGTTCGAGCTTAAATGACTCGAAGCAATGCCAGAAAAAGTGTAAATTGCATGCACTAATAATGTTTTAAAAAGTGCGGAAAATTGTCTTTCAGTCTTATTATCTCATTTCAGGTTCATGTGAGCAAAGTAATTTCTAATTAAAGATCGAATCTATTGCCAAAATTCTTTCAAAAAATAAAGAGCGAGAAAATATGTGCTTGCAAAAAAAGCTCAGCACGATAGGACGTTCCGCCCGTTTCGAAAATGTAACTCGTGTAAACACAATACTCATCCAAGATGTGGTTGAAGCCTAAGTGTGGTGCTCTACAAAGCGTAAATAAGGAAACTCCATGTCTTAGCTGTAATCTCTGCAAACCGCAAAAGCTTTGGCAGTCGCTTCTTTCTCTACCACTCTAAGGCTGCGTTCATACTGTTCCCGAACTTCCAAATCAGTATGAACGCAGCCTAAATGACTGACATCGAAAGTTTTATGCTGCCATGATTGCCTTTGATTATGAACGCATTTGTAGTATGATCCTAACACATCGTCGAGGCACTTGCAACTTAATATGCTTACTGCACACGATACGATCTGATTGACGGTCTCGCCACTGGAAATGAGCAGGGTTTGATTTTGCAAGATCAAACACTGCTCATTTTTACTGTAACCTTGTTTTGCTCTTTCGAGTTGACCTGAATATGTATCACTTAGTAGTACACATCTCTATGGTTTGCTACGCTGAAAATTTTTCTGCTGAAGAGTGATGCAGCGCATTGTGCAGGCTCACATATTAGGTGCGCAGCTCCTGACGAACCTAACAGTTCAAGTTCCATAAAAAGTAGATTTTGACAGCAATGGACTGTAGTGCAATATAAGATGGTTTTTGAGTTGGGTTCACTGAGTGACTCTATACGTATTACGAAGCCTGGATCAGTTGTTGTCAGCAATCATTATCACTTTCACATTGACATGTGAAACATTAGCTGCAGTATACAGCAGACGTCATCCGTGTACTCACCTCAGTGCGGTGTGTGTTACTGCCCACAATTTTGAAATCCCAGAGGAGGTGCGGGGTTTCCGCCGTGCCGTATTTGCACCAAGTGCACACACGGCTAAAATTCAACGCCTAGCTTCGCCCGTTTTTCTCATTGCGGTGCTTTTTTTGTTTTTAACTGCACGCACGTTTAGTTCTGATATGTTACCTTTATACCGTGCATTGCCGTTTAGATCACATATTACAAATATTTCACTTCTGTTTTCATGTAAGGGGGCAAATGGGCAATCTTGCAGAAATTCAAGGTAGGTGTGCTTTCTTCAGTACTGTCGGATGTAGAAAAAGTAGTATCTCTTAAGCAATACGAGATTCAACTTCATTCTAATTGATATCGCAAGTTCTGTTCTTTATGCCGCGTTTTTGTAGAGAGCTTTTTTTGAACGCGACAGTAGTATTGCAGAGACGCTAGGTGATAGTAAGGTGAGTAGTTTACGTTTGTTTATGACTTTTCCTGTTTTGCTCGCACCTTCTCGGTTCCTTTGCTATCACATTCAGTTTTTTATTATATCCTTCCTTGTTTCCTCTTCTTTCGCATAGCGTTTCCGGTCAAACTAGCTCGCACGCAGTTACGAATTGTAATTGTATGAGTGGACTGTATGGACCTTCATCCCAAGTACAACTGTCTGTTGACGTGATTTATTGCGTTCTTGGTATTTGAAAGCCAGCATGCAAGGTACTGGGCTATAATTACTAGGTAATGATAAGTCTGCAACAACATCACTGAAAGTGACTATGACTCATGTATCAAAATACAAGTGTCGGATGGTTATCAAAGAATCATCCAAATATTTCGCGATGCTGAGTAAGATCCATACAATTCACAAACATCGCATTAACAGCAAAAATTTCTGCTCGAAGCAATCCTGTGTGAAAAGAGCTTCTCATTTGAAAATCGGCGCAAAAAAACAAAAATTTTCGATACCAGTCAGAAGGAAGTTGAAACTCGCATTACCTAAAGGATACTCTACTCATTCCACATCCGACAATACTGAAGAAAGCACACTTACCTTGAGATCCTGCAGGATTGCCCATTTGCCTCCCTTACATGAAAACAAAAGAAATATTTGTAATATGATCTAAAACGGCAATGCACGGTATAAAGGTAACACATCAAAAACTAGACGTGCGTGCAGTTAAAAACAAAAAAAAAGCACCGAAATGAGAAAAACGGGCAAAGCTAGGCATTTAATTTTAGCCGTGCGTGCACTTGGTGCAAGTACGGCACGGCGGAAACCCCGCACCTCCTCTGGGATTTCGAAATTCTGTGCTAACACACATCGCACCGAGGTGACTAGACGGATGACGTCTACTATACGATACCGCTTCTGAATGTGCAAAATTTGCGTAATTGTCGGAATTTCGGGAATTCCAAAGAAATTCGCGACATTCGAAGAATCATCGTCGTGAAATTTTGCGAACCACTCAAACTACGCAGCGCCATACTTCCTTCGGAACAAGCATATTGTGTATGAGCAAAGCATTGAAAAGAGCATTGTGCTCACCTCAACAATACGAATCTTTCTATGTACCACATGTCCATGATATTCCAATTTCTGTATTACTGTGTTCTTCTGCGGACGTCTCATCGCAAAGGTATAGGTGTAAAGGTGAAAAAAGGTGTAAAACAGCGCGCATTACTCCTAGTAATTTCCAGCAAAGATTTTTCGATAGTACGCTCCTAGAGGTTTTTGCACACGCTGTTTTCGAAAATCGTAGTCGTAGTCCTTGAAGGATACAGGGTCGTTTCGCAGAGACATGCTGAAATAACTGTAACTGAGTCACAAAATTCATAAGTTCACCTGCACTTATCGAGTATCTGTCAGAAATCGAGTGCTTGCTTTTGTAGGTTTAATTTATAAGGAACTGCGTCATGGAATGGTGCATGTCTTAGGCTTCAGTCTATAAAAATTGCCAAGTAACGAGCCTACGAAAACACGTCCTCATGAATTATGCCCAAACATGTAAAGATCGCATGCTTTGTCAATCCACCGTAAGCGATATGCAGATGTGATCAGCGTTTCATATAATGTTGTTTCACGCACACAGGAATTTCGACGAAGTATGCGATTTTTACATTTTGGACAAAATTCATGAGGACGTGTTCTCGTAGGCTCGTAATTCGGCGATTTTTATAGACTGAAGCCTGAGACATGCATATTCCATGGCACAGTTTCCAGTAAGTTTAATCTAGGTGTGTTTACTGACAGATACGCAAGAAGTGCAGGTTTAGTTACGAACATTCGTAACTCAGTTACATTTATCTCAGCGTATCTCTGCAAAAAGACCCTGTATCAATTTCCATGTTCCGTAGTCATTGAACCTGGGCATGATTGTAAGTGTCGAAAGTTGTTGTGCCGAACAGGTTGTTAGGTGGTCCTTTTATTGTCAGTACGTTTCGGCCTAACGTTTCGACGCTTTCGTCTTCATCAGATGCCTGGAATGGTACAAATCCATCCTGTCCAGTTTTTTAGCCTTTTGAAGACCCATAAGCTTTCTGAGCACGAAATGAACTCGATGTCAGCGGCAACTTACAAAATTAGACCAATTATCAGTTGCGTAGGCGGCCCCACCGATAGGATTTTACGGTACCAAAATAAGATCGTGAGCCAGTTGCTAACGAAGGTACCAGCACACTTATCCAATGCACACAAGTTTGTCGAACAGCTTCGAAACGCCAAGTTTGATTCGAGCACGATGATTGAGTCGTTTGATGTAACGTCTCTTTACACTAACGTGCAGAATGACCAGGCTTTGCAAGTGTTATCGGAAATGTTGGATAGGTATGCTGATACAATGAACATATTTGGACTTAGCAAAGCGCATACGATGGCCCTATTAAAAGAATGTCTAAAATGCAACATTTTCAGATGGTCTGGGACTTATTACTCCCAGATATGTGGATTAGCTATGGTCCAAAGGCTAGCACCAATTCTCGCCATATGCTTTATGAGCAGAATTGAAGAGCCAGTCCTAGCACGGCACGTACGCCACTGATGTACTGTTCTTACATCGATGATTGCTGTGTTGCAAATTCAACGCAGCCCGAAATGGACGAGTGTTTCAGAATTCTTAACCAGCAATCACTGGTGGCTGCCTTATCTCAATGCTCAAGTAAAGGTGACCGCTGGCATTGTAAGAGTCAAATGGTATCGCAAGGAAAGCTCCAAAAATATCATCATTAATGTAAAATCTGCACATCCTGCTTCTGTAAAGGTGCTGTCATTGGTAATATGTTTAGAACTGCGATGCAGATGTGCAACGGAGAGGAGGAGCGATGCGAGTAACGAAGACTGGCTACCCAAATAGCTTGCATTAACGGTTACCATTGTTCACCGCAGATTCATCATCAGAGAAATTGCAACAACATTCGAGTTGATGACAAGCTTCCACTTTGCTTGCCATTCATTTCTGATAACATCAGCGCGGCCATACAGAAATGCATCGTTCGTGCGCAGCTGCAAGATGATATTATGTTAGTGAACGTCCCCAATGATAATATCAAACAGCTAGTACGTAACAGGCTCTACGATCAATACGGAATACTACTGCAATACGGAGCAATGCGTGATATGCCCGCACGGCAGAATGAGTGACTGCGCGAAGGTGGGAGTGATGTATCAGCTTGAATGTCTGAAATGTAATGCACGCTATATTGGGGAAACAGGAAGAACACTCGGCATTCGCATCAAAGAGCATTTATCAGATAAAAGGCGCAAGAACTTGGCTTCGCCGCTTGGCAGACATAGACACGAATTGCATGTTGAAGATGACTTTGATATAAAGTCACAATTCTAGCACTTGAAGAGATCTTGGCTAGGAAAGCCTTAGAATCGTTTTGGATTTCTGCAAAGAATCCAGAAATGAACAACAAAAACGAGTGCTCATCCATAACCGCTAATTTCCTTCCGTTTTTATCATTATGTGAGCTATAACTGTTTATGTGACACGTTCAGTATAGCTCAATCGTCCGTCGCGAACATCTACATCCGGCACGGACATCTAACGAAGCGGTGGTTCTCGGTATGTCTTTTGCCATCACAATTCTTATAGCACTAGATTGGGGGAAGCGCCGAAAACTGGCAGGGCTGGTAGAGACGTTTGATGGGCTGGAGTTACGGATGAAGCTTTGAACCATTCCAGGCCTTTGATGAAGACAAAAGCGTCGAAACGTAAGGCCGATACTGATAATATTAGGTTGGTACATAAGTTTTACAACTTGTTTTGTAACTTTTTTCTTTTTGAATGTGACGCATTCATTTTTGAGCATCATGTAGATTTGATGGTAGGCTACAAACCTGCTCAAACAGTTTGATTTTTGGTTTCGAGCTGGAGAAAATTTGCTCATTTTTTGGAAGTTGGTCAAAACCGAAATTTCGAGGGTACCAAAAATAAAGCCGTATTCAGTCTGAATCAAACATATCGAGCCAAAACTATGCCCAGGCTATTGAAAGAAGAAACTTTAACCATCTACACGGTTTCGGCTTGATTTGTTTGATTCATACTGAGAACGGCTTCATTTATGGTTTTCCGACCCATGAAATTTCGGATCCGACCAGTTTCCGAAAAATGAGTAAATTTTCTCCATTTTGCTACCGAAAATCAAACTGTTTGCGCAGGTTTGTAGCCTAGTACCTAATCTACATTGTGCCCAAAAATGAGTGCCTCGCATTCAAAAAGAGAAAAGTTACAAAATAACTTGCAAAACTTATGTGCCAACCTATCAAAAGGACCACCTAACAACCTGTTCGGCACAACAACATTCGACACAGACCCTGTATTCCTCAAAGACCAAAATGTAAACAGCGTATGCGAAAACCTCTATGAGCGGAGTCTCTTCACAATCCAAGATCATCATCATTTTGACCAAAATCCATCACCGAGCTTCAAGAGCGTCAAACAAGAAAAAAATAAAATATCTTGAAGATCTTGGAAAACTTGTTCGTAGAGGTTATCCGACCTCCTGATTACGAAAATAAATCACATCTGCTTAATTTAGAACGACATGATTTTTCCAGAATTCACCAGCACTCCTATCTCCTTTCGGAAAAAGTCTGCGGGCTCTAGCTCTCCATATTCTACAGAAGAAGTACTATCAAAAGATTTCTGCTGGGATATAGTAAGGCAATGCGCGCTGCTTCACAGCTTTGCGAAGGGAGGTCCGCAGAAAAATTCAAGAATACAGAAATCGGAATATCAAGGACATGTTGTATATCAGGAACCGCCTTGAGAGGTAAGAACAATGCTCTTTTTGAGTTCAGAACATATTTTATTTCGAAGGAAGTTTCGGTGAGTAATTTCTAAACGCGTGATTTTTTCAGAATTCACCAACGCTATCTATTTTGAAAAGACGTCTGCGGCTACTTTCTAACGCTCTATAATCTAGAAAAACAGTACTATCAAATACTATTTACTGGTATCTTTTACGTTAGAGGTACTGCGTTACATTATTTCGAAATGACTTGCGCAGAAGAATTTGGGAAAATTGGAAACGGAATATCAAGGCATGCTGTACAACGAAAAATTCTCTTTGACGCGGATTTAGATATTCATTCCGATGGAAGCTATGGCGCTGCGGTTGGAGCGAACCGCGTGTTTTCGCGAAATCCCAGAAATTTCGCAATTTCCGGGATGTCGCGGACTTCCGCGAAGTTCCCAGAATTACGCGACATTCATGGGAATTTCGCACATTCTGTGAGCGGTATTGTACACCTTGCGCTCTCCTCAAGGTCCCAATTTCATCTTTTTTTGAACTTGATTTTCTTGCCTTTCTAGTGTATTCAAAATTTGCTTCATCAAACTATCATTTAGGGCTTGCACGTTGTTAGTACAATAAGCTTTGACGACATTTCATTAATTGGCAGCTTCGTCATTATGAAAGGCGAAGTGCACACGAGAATTTGTCCTTTGCAGTGAGATTAAAGGCCTGCTTCGATTAGACACAACACGAAAACAATAATGCATTGTAAGCTTTCGCTGCGGTAAAACCCTGAAACAGCTTCAATCATGGATGGACTACAGAGTATTTGCACATCGCAATCTACATACAAGTGCATGTTATAGCTGTTTTGTGAACTTCTATACGCAATAGCTTTAATTAAGTGAATAACTTCTAAAAATAACTACAAGTAGTGCGTTCTTTTATCCAATAAAAGTATTAAAAGAAAAGAGAGGGTCTCTGCAACGCAGTCGAAAAAAGTAATCGTTGTAATTGTTGGAGTCGGTTTTCTTATCCGCTATCTCTCTTCCACTTCTCAGCATTCCTTGCAATTAATTCACATCTCAGTGCGCTACTAAGAGCTCTCGCCAACACTGCTCAAAAAACCTTAAGAACACGGTATTAAACTGTTTTTTAGTGTTTTATATTGTACATTAGCCCCAAAGGCACCGTCCACCCCAAGTTGAGGATTTGAGCTGTTGGTAGCATATGATAGTAGGGTCCCCTATCAAACTAATGCCCTCGTTGCGGCGCAAAATGCCGCTTCGGAAGAGAGAAAGCTTCCGAATAACGAAGATACGCGAGAACCCCCAGACGGCACCGCCCTCCCCATCCATGCCCGCCCATTTGTGCGCGCCCATCCAATCACCGTTCCTAAAAGCAGGCTGTGTGTTCTCCCCAACGGGGACATCAGGGATTCACAGGGACATGGGAAGGAACCGGAACGATTAAACCATGGTAAGCGAGAATCTGGGTGGACGGTACCTTTAAGTGTCTTCTAATGAAAGTTTCTGCAACACTAATATTTTAAGTCTGGTACTTCTGAAAGCATTGACTCTTTAAGATCTTTTGGTACTTTTCCGTCATCTGAACTCAATTTTCAAAAAGGGTATTTCTTCTTTCGTTGTATCAAATATGGTAAGAACTTCACAAGATTGAGATTCAACCTCCACTTCCTCCCACTTGTCAAAAAAATTGACATGTCATCTATAATACATGTTTAACAGCTTACCAAGTTTTTGTTTTGCTTACCTATCAATGCAAGTTCAATCTGTTTTGTTATTCAACAAGGACCCATTTTCAGTCAACATTTTCATGGATGAGCTTCAACATTGAAAGTGACATTTAAAGTGACAAAATGACAAACTGACATTCATTCCAACTACTACAATCGGTTTTCTCAAAACAAAGAACTGTGCTAATGTTCTGTTATCTAAACAACGCAACAGCAAGCTACCAAGTATCTCAAGCTATCACTTATACTCTTTCCCTCCTAAATTCGAAAGTGAACATCGAAAGTTCTTTGAATCGTTCCTAAAAGCTATCAAAATGTTTTATTAAACGTTTACGACTATTTTGCTTTTATAAAATACCCCAAAACAGCTTCCGAATCATTTCAAACGCTCTTGTACCTCACCAGAAGTGATTCTAAAAAACATGTCAAACTGGTCCCAAACGTTAATTTTCAACTTGACACATTATAAAGAGACAGTCCTCACACGATCTATGAAAAAAATTCTAGGGTGAAGCACATTTTTGAAAAGAACAAGTCGAAAAAGTAGTTTCGGATAACGGAAAAGTACCGATCTTTTATCTACCGCTGTCAGCTTCTAATTTTGAGTATTCCTTCATATCTATTATATTTCTAGAGCCTGCATAAGTTTTGGATAATTTCAATGAGACTGTTTCGGACTATTATTTAAAATGCATTTGCTTTAGCAGTTCGGTCCTTTTTGAGGAGGCACAAATTTTAAGCATTGACAATCTTCCACACATGGCATGCTTATTTGGCTTTCCAACGCTTAAAGGCAGTGTTCAAGCAAATCTAGGTGTATGGATTTTCTGCTTGAAAATTGATGAGAGTGTCATATCTAAGACGCAGCCCAAATGGCAGCGCAAATGATACACTGACGGCTGAGAAATCCATCCCCAAAGGGTATATGTCAATATGAACGATAGCTGGTACCAGTGGCGCGCGGGGTCATGAACTGGCAATAACGTGTTCGCTCAAAGCTCCGCCCTACTGCGGTGGACGAGTTTCTCGGACGATACCGTCAAGTAAAAACTCTTGATAGTGAGATATAAGCTTGTTGCAAGTTGGGGTGAAGCTTGGCTATTTACAGAATCTTGTTTTGATTTTTTGTTTCTTTTTTTGGCAGTCAATGAACAACTGATGTGTTGGTCGTGAAATTCAAGGGATTTGCTAATTTCCTATGAATGACCGAGTGACTCCTGGATATCCAACTTTGAAGTGTGAAATCGATCTAGGACACCTCAAGCATGATTGTCTGAGTGACCTCACATCCTACGACTAGTTCACACGCAATTTCAATTGAGTTACAGATCGATTTATATTTAGGATAGCAGTTTTTGGAAGAAAATAAAAGAATTTTGGTTTGATTAAGGTTCAAAAACTTACTTTTCCGATAAAAGAGATAATGATGTTGGTCACTCCAGCAATAATAATAGTATTTCTCGATTAGCTGACTTCTTTTTGAACTAAACTTGAGAGTGCGCACAAACTGCAGTGCACCTCATACTTGCAGTGAAAAATCATTTTGGACAAGCCTACTAAGAACAAATAATTGAAATACATTGGAAAGAGCTTGCGAACTAACTTTATAATGAAAAATGATCTGAAAACTGATTTTCAATGTAACTGAAATTTTGAAATCTACTGTTATTCAAATTGCAACTGAAGAAGCATGAAAGAAGTATTAGAGAGTTTTCCAATAGCTGCAACGCATTTTTAGGCTAATTAACAAGGGGGCGGAGCGATCAGCGCACCGCGTACGGTACCCAGCTGGCGGCTGGCACATGCTATCGTTCATCTTGACCGCCACCCGGCTGAGGAATCCATCCCCAAACACTCCACTCCTGCGCCGTGATAACTCGCGCGTGACTAGGATGGGTTTTAGCACGAACGTAGGTTGAGGTGAGCGAAGTCATTCTCGGGTCGGTTACGGAACAGGACTTGAGGGTTTTGAAGGCAGATTTCTCAGGGAACAGCCATAGCTAAGAAAATCGCCGAGGGCAGGCGGCCATGCGATTTATGGGCAGGCGAGCACCGGAAAAATAGTTCGCTGATTTCTTGCTGTCCGCTTGCAAAATATTTGATAGAATCTAGCGGAATTTTGAACGAATGCTTAAATAACAATCGCGGTTTCCTTATAGATTTTGCATATTCTCGCGGACTTTCCGCAAGAATATGCAAAATTCTCGGGGGCGCACGGTCATTTGTGGAGGACCGCGCAGTCCCCAGCTACTTTCCGCTGAGGGAAAGTACCTCAAACTTGATTAAACCAACGGTGACACCTCTGTCACACAGAATCTTACCTGTGCTCGACGCAAGCCCGAAAGGCGTAAAAAGAGTCTGAGCGCCTGTTGAAAGTTCGGCCACCGTATGCTGAAAGAGATTATTTGACGAGCGCCTGCAGAAAATTCTGTGTTGCTGCCCACTGGCAGAACGTTAGACAGCAAAGGAAGTGCCGCTCGCTAAGGTTTGGCCACGCCAAAAATTCTGCTGGCCGCTTGCAGAAAAGCGCGAGTTTGCGGACCGCTTGCCCCGGCGATTATCTGAGAGGTTGCCGGCAACGGTTGTCAGTGTTGTCGGTGTTAACGAGGTTGTCGGTGATGTTGGGGTTGCCGAGGTTGGGTCGTTGTAGGACCTCATCATAGCCTCCAAGTTTTGCGCGCTCTCTAAACTGTCTCTGACCCCGACAACACCGACAGCATCGACAGCACCGACAACATCGACAACACCGACAACCGTTGCCGGCAACCTATGGCCGTTCCCTCAGCGGTAAATGTAGGATATTTTTTTCTGATATTTTTTTTGCGCATTTACTTTTCAACTCCACAACTTCGCAAAAAGTACGATCATTGATCCATTTTGGCTCAAAAGTCGCGTGGAACCGTAAAGACTTCAGGATCGGCTTGTGCTTATGCACAGTTTACGTACATGTTAATAAGGTGCTATGATTTCAACTCAAGATCTTGATTACAACTCGCTCTACGAATTTCCTGAGAAACAGACATAAATACAGACAAACAGACGACACTTAGCACTTTATTGTAAACCATGATGGTAAGCGAATTTTGAGTGAGCAAAAGAAGTAGGGCGCAGTTAACAGCAATGGATGATGAAAAATTTGACAGTAGATGCAGGGATCAAGGGAAACAATGGATTTTCATCCAGTATGTATCCATTTTCATCTCCGTTGGTAGGGCGGCGTCACGGTTTCCTAGAACAGACTCCTCAATTTGCCTTGATTTGAAAATGGACATCTCCAATTTAGAACCTGAGGATTATATAGCACATCCATTACTATACATAGCACATACATTACACATTGCTTTTTGCAAAACAGTTCGTTACTCTGCTTTTTCGGAGAAACCCTGATGACAAAAGAAAGAAAGAATTCGGAGCACCACGGTTCACGCTTTGTTTGGCAGATGATTGAGAATAATCGCGTCTGTTTGCGCTGTGAAATGCAAAACGACACAAGCTTCTGGAAAGTGTACATGTTCTAAATTTTCATTCATGAATGTGTAAGACGGTAAAACTCAACCGTTGCAAAACTTCTACGCAAGTGCAAAAAAGAGGAGAATGAAAAGTAGATAAAACACCATGTCATGCAGCATCACGTTGAACTAAAACAATTTCCTTTCACCAAATACAACAACACACTTTTGTGCGCCTTACGCCACTATGTTGTAGTAGTATGAAGTTTCCAATGTACATGCTTGTGACTTTAGTCGATGGCTAAAAATTAATTACATGTTATTCAACGGTGGTAAGGTGAAAAATATTCAAAGGCAATTCTGCCTATCCTTGCTACAAAAGGGACAAATCTCTGTGCAAATCGCTTCATAATAACTTGAAAATGTTCTCAATCTGTACCTGTAATACGCAGTAAGCCTAAAAATCTGAATATTTGGAAAATAAAATGCAGTTTGTATGTAGATAATCTAGAACTTCTCGTTTGATAACTTTACACCTTAGTCCCAATGGTTGGTACTGAGATTGACTTCCCGATACATACATGTTACACATCAGACAGAAAACGCTGATGTAGCATGAGGCACGTGACGCTTTTGGCAGATATGGTTGTATAGTTGTAATTTTTAGAGTTCCTTCATACTACGCCGCAGGACGCAGCATCCTCGTAGCACGCGGCAGCACGCCGCATGCTACGAGGATGAAGTCGCAATAAAAATATACGCTTACGCAGCACAGCTTCGCCCGTTATGGATGTAACCAGTGGCGTACCGAGCAGGGGGGGGGGCGGGGGGGGGGCAAGGGAAGCGGGGGAAAGGGCCCCCCTCCGAGAATGGGTCGCGAAATTTTTAAAAGTTACTTACATGAGTTATAAAAATGTGCAAATGACTTATTTATCTTTGTAAACAATTGTAATAATTTTTAAAATTTAAAAAAAATTAGCCTTATAAAAAAATTTTTCTCGGGTGATCGTGGCCCTCAAAAATCTTGAGAAGCCCAACTAAAGAACTTTCAGAGTGAGTGGCTTACGCCACGCACCTTTATTTTAAAAAATATTTGCCGCCCTCCCGAGTCGAAATCCTGGGTACGCCACTGATGTACACTTATATTTGCTGCACGTTCGTGTTCTCCGAGAGATTCCTTCACAGCGAGTGAGCTTATATTCTCACTTGCTGTGAAGGAACTTCGCGTGTTGCCGCGTGCTGCGGCAGGCTGCTGCGTCTTGCGGTGTAGTATGAAGGAGCCCTTGTAATTATACCACTGTGCCATCTTCGTTCTGGCGCTCTCTATAACAGAATAGATAAAACTTGCTCAAATCGACGAACGCTTTTTGTATGTAGCTTATTCACATCATGTAGTATTTCAATGGAGCCTTGTACTGCAAAAAAATACAATCATTGATAAAATCTTTACATCAAGATCAGCAGTCCATGTATATTTTATCAGTGCTTCTCTGTTTTGCAGAGGCGTGCACTGGCCATATCGGGAAGTGTTAGAGTAAACTTATGCTTTAATAGCTTATTTCTTACATCATTTCACCGTTGCCTAAAGCGAGCAAGCCTTAGTTAAAATGAACCACCCTTCTAGCAGATATATTTGTAACAGACAAAATCCACGCCTCAGATTAGGCGGCTTTTTATTAGTCACCAGCTGACATACCCGGCTCCGCCCGGCCCTGTCAGAAGACTATGTTCAAGGTTGCTATCCCATTCCTGTACAAACCTTTCTCTGTGCCCACTTCTACTTGCCAATTCCCTATCGCCGTTCTGTCTTCGTAATCAGCATGCCTCCCACTGACCAGGGGAACGAAAGCCGCCAGCTTCGGTCGCATGCGCGGACTGCTGGTCCTGGGACGACATGCAACAACGTTGCGGAAGACCAGTTAGCCGCGAAAGGCGGCTCAAGCTGGGGGCTTTCGTTCCCCTACTCCTCCCGCTTACCCACCTGTGACTCCCGGGCCCGGATATTGACCTTGTAAAAAAATTAATGAAATCGATAAAAGATACAGATAACTCCAAAAATTTATTTTTGTACTCGTAATCGGCATGCTCACTTACCCCCTGTACAAACTCCCAGCCCAGTAGGTCAAACTTTTCAAATAAAACCATAAAAATAGATAACGAAAAGTAAAATATGACGCCCGCCTCGAAGTGTATGTGCGCCAAGTTTGGTCCTGATCATCTCAGAGATAAACATTATTTGAACATATGTACAGACAGGCACACAGACATACACACGCACACATAAAAACAGACATTCAGCTTTATATAAAAGATGTTATTCCGTATCAAGCGAAAATTCAGTCATTCTAATGAATTCTTCATTTACTGCCTCAACCTCTGCTTTCTAGAGAACTGCTTCCTTGATCGGTTTAATTTTTAGACTTACAAGCACGCGCACATGGAACAATTCAATGTGCCTTTACTTGCAAGTCTAGAACATCCGTATCAAGTCTGGCGCTGCTGCTTTTATCATCACCAATGATGGAAAACTTCACCAATGATGGAAAACTATTTTTTCGAAGCTTTGCTAAATGGTAATGGTCATTTGAAACAAAAGAACTCTACACAACATCTCTTTCAATGCGCTCTTTAGTCAATGCTATTGTTAGTATAGTCAATGCTTGCTTTGATTCAGCAAGTATTTGCCCAGTTCTGCCTTCAAACCATGCTACCTCGCTTGTGCTCTATTCTAAAAAGAGATTACCGGATAAGCAGTGCTCAGGGCCCGGCAGGAGGTGGCATTTCAGAATTTTGAAAACGATATCCCCATTGAAGCCAAAATTTCTTACGACTTCCCCTTTGACCCTATTTTTGGCCCCCGTAAGTCCCTGACAAACAGATATACACAAATAATAAGATGGGCGGCCTCAGCGCTTATTATAGTAGTACTACCTGGCTTTCCTGGTCCAGCCCGGGTCATCGTTTGAGAGGATGGCCAAAAATTACACTAACTAACGACTTTTTACTAACGACCCAAAAGAGCGAAAGTACGGAAAAATTGACCATATTGCGAAAACTGAAAAAATACGATAACAAAAACAACTTTTTGCATAGAACATTACGATCAAATATGATCGCTGACCCTTCTGAGCCCTTGTAGGGCTTATCGAAGAAGCAATCGGTTGAAGACTGAGAAGATTGCTTCAATCAGCGATCAGTAATCTAGCAAAAAGTCAATTTCTCAAAGTTTCCGCGTCGTCTGTGCAAGGTGCATCGATTGCGATTGGAGCGCGCTTTCCGAGGCCGACCATAACGCTGTGAAGCCTATTTGGGGCTGTATCGAAGCGGTGCCTTGGTGGTTTTGGAAGCGGATTTGAACATATAGTAATACTCTCGACCTAAGCCACATTTATGTAGAGAAATCCGGGAAATTATGTGAAGGAAAGCAGGGAGCCACCCCAGGTGGCTCCCAGGTGGCGCGGGAGCCACCTAATTTCGAAAAACACTTACCATTTTTTAAATTCACATAAGTTTCTCATAATTTTTCATACTTTGTTACTTAGTCCTACTGCGCATATACACACCATATCTCGCGCAATTTCGTCACCTCTGCGTTGCAAACGAGCCATTTTTCCATTTTCTTGATAGTGGGAAATTTTCAGAAAAAACCTTGCTACAACCTTCAGTCACATAATTTTTCAATGAAACTCCTAACTAATCTCTTACAGGCTTGTGTCCACGTATGTACCAAGTTTCGTAGCATATCGTCATCTGCGCGTTGCAAACGAGCCAATTGAATGCGCATCTTCATTTACCAATTTTACAAAATTTTCGGAAAAAATGCTTATTACTCGTTCCGTTCACATAAGTTTTTCATGATTTTTCATACTTTGTTTCCATTAGCCTCTCTCCGTTCGCTTACAAAATTTGGTGCCATATCGTTACGCATACATTGAGAACTCGTCATTTATGCGTTACAAACAGCATCGTTTGAGCGACGTCGCGCGTGCGGCAGTTAGCGACGGCGCGGTTTCACGCGCGCGAACTCCAGTGTTGCCTGTTGAGGGACATAACATGTTAAGATAAGCAGCGAGCATGAACTACCAATTTTTTTCCGGGGCTCCGCCCCGGACCCCAAAAAACGACTTCCCCTTTGCTTTTTCGGGCCAAAAACGATATCCAGCTTGTGAAAGCGCCACCCCCGCCGGGCCCTGGCAGTGCTCCCCAAGTGACTTCAAAGAACGGCAGGCCCTCCAAACTAAACTCAAGAAAATGCAGATTTAAGTTCTGCAAAGTTTCAAAAACACTTTAATAACATGCACTTTTCAAATTAGTTCATTTTCCATGTGCCACGTACCAAACGTACTAGGCGCGTTTAGTCTCACTTGAGAGTCCGTCATTCATTTCTCAAGACAGCAAACCAAACTGTCACTTGGAAAATTTCATACCATCTAGAAGCTCAGCAGTCCTCTTGTGTGAAAGATTTCCTTTTTTACTGCAAGTGCAAATACCTGCGTTCTAAAGTGCACTTTCGCGTTGCAAGAGCACTGCCTGCTCCACTGGTTGCAATCGTAATATGCTGAAAGGCAATGCGTATTAATTGTTTCGTTTTTTCAGTAACAGGGATATCCGTTTGTTTCTTGCATGAAGAAATGGTTCAAATAAGCGGAGTTTTGGTGAGTGCATGTTTTCCAAATTTCTCTTGATTTATATATTACAGCTGCTCTCATACATGACTTTTTCTTGTGCGAAAAGCGGTGAAGATCAGTACAAATGTGATTCTAATCGTGGATGGGAAACATGGAGGAGTTCGATTTTTGACAAGTTGAAAAAGAGTGTGGTTGGTTCAATTCTAAAATGAGGAGGTCTAAGTGGAAGCTTTGTTACCAAGAAGAAAATGAATATTCAAAAAAAACGTTGTGGAAATCGATGGCATAGAAAATATGTCAAAACTTTGATAAATATCAAAATGTTTCATAAAATAATTCATCAGGAATGTTATTGAGACTATGTCCTATTATATAGTTCAGGCTGTTCCCTTAGATTACTCATGCGGCATGGAATATAATGCGATGGCTTTTGCAAAAAATCGGGAGCAGTATCTAGTTAACCGCTACGCTAGGATTTCGTTCATATACGATTTTAGCGGAGTAATGTGAGGACCGTGTGTACACAAACCTTTCAAACGTGTTATTCATTTCAGAGAAAATCAGAGAGCGCAGCGTGCTGCCGATGCGGTCGTTTACATGGGACAAAGGCAACATATACTTTCGCAAGTAGGTGTTGTAGAACTTTTGGGCACTATGCAGCGCCCTTTTCTTAGCCCAAGTCATACTAGAGAGATGAAAAACAGGATATCTCATCTCATTCATCAAAATTTTCACGGATTACGGTCTACTAAATGCGAGCCCTGAAGTTGTGTATAAGATTATCCACTGATGAGAAATAAGTGTAAATGGACAAATTTGCTGGACAAAAGCCCGTAACTTTGTTTGAACTTCGAAAAGAAAATACTTGCGGTTCTAAGATCTACATAAATTGTATCTGCAACAGATGGAAAACACCCAACATAAAAGGATACTAACTTGAATTGGATGTTTGCGATCGGAATCATATGCGCAAAGATGCTGGAAGCACCGAGTACAAATATGTTTTTCTTAGCTGAACATTATCGGTCAATTTTTCCTGCGCAAAATTTACATCACCTTCTTACATGGATTAGGTAGAACCGAAAGTTCGTTCGCATCATTTCAAAAATCCATAACTTTTGATTTTTCCAACCGATTTGATGGCTTTTATTTTTGTATGAAAGAGTAAGTCATGCTTTTTATGAAGACATCTTAGTGCTTGCTAATGATCATCTGCTGCATAGATAGGGGGGATAGAAGAAAATTAGTCAGAATTCGAATTTTCTGTGTAGGGTCATAAAAATCGGAAACTTGCAGCAAAAATCGGAGCAGTCAGTATTATAGGTTCTTTCACCAGCTCTTTCTAACTGTGCAAAGTTTGCGCTGATTAAGCGCCTCTATGAAAAGTTATGATTCTCGAGCAAGCAATACAAAAGGGCGAATTTGATTTATTTTGGCATTTTTTACGAAAATCATAACTTTTCATAGAGACGCTCAATCGGCGCAAACTTAGCACTGTTAAGAAGAACTGGTAAAAGAACCTATAGTACTGACTGCTCCGATTTTTGTTGCTAGTTTCTGATTTTTTATGACCCTACACAGAAAATTCGAGTTTTGACTAATTTTCTTCTATCGCTCTTATCTATGCAACGGATGATCAGTAGCAGGCAGCTAAGATGTCACTATAAAGAGCTTGACTTACTCTTTCATACAAAAATAAAAGCGATCAAATCGGTTTGAAAAATCAAAAGTTATGGATTTTTGAAAATGATGCGAACGAACTTTCGGTTCAACCTAATAATAATGCCATTATTGAGATTTAATGCACTTACATGAACTCATCGGAAAAACATATCCAATATTAGCGATAACATGACGCCTAAACTGACAGATTCTGCTCATAGGCAGTCTCTTGATTTAGTAGTATTTAACTAGCAGGGCTCGACACGAGGTGGCTTTTTTCAATTTTGCAAAAACGAAGTCCCTGAAGACTTCGGCATAAAACGAAATCACCTATGACGCGATCATGAACGGATCAAAACGAATAACGAAAAAAATTATTGGAACTAAACTTAAAACCAACATTGAAAGACGAAAAAACTGGAGTTGTTTGTATTCGTCGATTTGGCGGCATGTTGTGTCCGGCGCGCACCCCTGCGCGCTTGGAGCAGGCTTGCCGTCGCCATACAAAATATTTGGAGGGCTGTAACTAACTAAGCAAAGAAGAGGGGTCTAGAGAGATTCAAAAACTCAGTTGTAGGGTTTTTGAGGCAGAATAAAATAATGTTAAACATGCGAGAAAATTATGTGAAGGAAGAAAAACGTATGACTTTTTCTTTTTACAGTCACCTTAGGTGGCTGTCCAGGCGGCTGGAAAGCCACCTACCTCCAAAATAGTTTGCCACGCCTTCAGTTTACATAACTTTTTCATAATTTTTCGCGCATAGTCCTAACTTCCTATTGCCCATCTACACACCAATTTTGGCTTTATTTCATTTTTCTTCGTGTAAACAAGCCCCTTGTTTATTTTGGGGTAGGTTTGAATTCGCGCGCTTAATCGGCAAACATGTTGAAACAGGAAATTCTTGGTTTTTGCAAATCGATAAGGCAGAAATGACAGTTTGCGTCTTTTATAGAAGAAGTGTGGCATAAAGGCAGAAGGCGATTGTGTGTGTGTGGGGGGGGGGGGGTTCGCTTCAACGATATCCTTCTTGCTTTTTATTCAGAAACGATCTCCAGCTTGCCCTGTAAGTCACCTCTGCCGAGCCCTGCTAATTAGGCATAAGGAGAAAATAACGCTTTCCAAAAAATATCTAGCATAAAAGAAGGCACATTTTAACTTAACAGTCCTGATTTTATCAAGACTGCCTCGCTTGAGATGGCAAGCCTAATTGGTATCCTTTTCCCAAGTTGCTATGGTTCCATTTTAACAAATTTTGACTTGGATATTCTACTTGACAGTCCCAACTGGAAGCTTTTTCAAAAAACTAAGCAGTTCTCATATTGAAAACACCGCAGCTGTAGCACCAAATGACTATACGAACAAATCTGCCGCAATCACGACGAGGGTGTTTCCAAAATTTTTATGGCAAACAGGGGAAAGCAAGCCAAGCACTATTATGAGGAGATTTTGATTTGCTGAAGCAAAGCGTCTTGCATTTTTGTGCCCCACAGCACATTTTTGATGTTGAACAAAGAACAACTGCTAATATAAAAATGAGAGTACGACATTTACAAACTCTGCATTGATCAAACTCAATTAGATTTGGAAGAAAAGGAAGAGTTTGTAAATGTCGCATTCTCATTTTTATACTAGCAGTCATTATTCGTTCGATATCAAAAATGTGCTGGGGGCACAAAATTGCAATCATTTGAATAAAATGAAAATTTGCTTCCATATAAGACTACTCATGATATTGCTACGCCGGTCTAGTCAGCAAAGTACACAGTACAAATAGTGACTGCTGTGCCGGATTTTTCCACAAATCCGAATAACAGCACTAATTATTTCGTGTGCTAATTAACGATATGCTAGTTTATGCTTATGGAATTGGGCTCCCGCCAGAGTATCTACTTGCTGAGAACTAGGTCAGCTGGCCCCGCCCCAACGAAATACACGTGAATCGATCGAAACGCTGACTCGGCGCTGGCGTAGCGCTGGCAAGGCTTCGGCACTCTGGCGGGAGCCTTAGGAGTTTCTTCTAATGACATATCTTTTCCTCGAACCAATTTGAAGACAGTTTCTTGGCAGATTTTGCATTTCCATTTTTTTGCATGTTTCGATCCTTTTCAACCCATAGATCCCGAACTTAAGCTTTAAAACGGGTGCAAAAACCTTTTTCGAGGCGGTTACCCAATTTACAAAAGGCAGCTCGGACGAGAAACTCAATGCAAAGTTGGGATGCCCTGGCATGAAGACCCTGCTGCCTGTAATTTTTGGTTTGGATAGCATGCACAGGGTGGAGGAACGAATCACACCTCAATTAGGCACCGCCTCCGCGGACCTACTGGGCCTAGCACGATGCACAACAGTAGGACGGAAGGGCCAGCAGCCCGCGGAGGCGGTGCCTGATAGGTGTTCGTTCCTCTACGTATGCGCAATGCGGGAGAGCGGTCGTAGGGTCCCGCACCGATGGGGGTTGCGCGCGCCGGTTCAAGGGCTATTTTCTCAGTCCAGGGGGAATATCAGCAGCTAGACTGCGCCTGCAGGACAGTGAGATGACCAGAAACCACACTATTGCAATATTCTTCAGGAGGCGAATTTGCCGGGACTACCCCTTAGCAGTTCGCAAGAAAAAAACTTTTTTCAAAAATCGAGTTTGGCTGTTTCCAGTTTGCAGCCGAGTTTCGCAGTCAACCGGGAAACTGCTTGAAGATAGAAAGGAAGAAGTAGTTAAGCAATCATTTGTTTTTCTCAATATCACTACTATAGTCAGATGTGTCGCAAAGGCAGAGAGAAGACTTTTACCATGATTGCTCTACGCAGTTAGCTTAATTCTATTGCCAGGAATGCTGAATGCTCTGCACGCCTAAAAAAAGAATTTACAGCAGATGAGCAATAAACATGTGAGAAACGCTTGAGATATCTCGCCCCCTGTCAAAACTACATATCGAGGAGACTGTAAGACTGTACCAAATGATGTGCAAAGCTCATTTCTGAAGTCCAGAAATCTTCAATTTTTTGGGTTTCTTAAAACCTAAAATTTCTTAATCATTAGCTTAAAAGCAATGTGTCTCGGCAACCTGCTGACTCTGCATAATCGGTAGTCAATCACCTCAGAAAACATTGTTTGTTTAGAGAAATAGTCTTACAAACAACCAGGAATTTGAATGCTGTATAAAGTAGCTTTCGCATGTTCCTGAGAGTATTTTGCAGCACCTCATCCACAATCGTTCAAGTGGTGCTTTAAAGAAGTTAGACAGAGGCCCCTAGTAAATCCCATTTATCCCAACTGGTGTGAGATTAATCATGCTGAGATTAATCATCAAGAAGATTTTTGGGTGATAAGAAGATTTTCGCCTTTAGTTTAGTTCATTTGAACAATGCATCTCTGAAAACCTCGTCATAGATGAATGCAGTCTGTCGGAAAAAAATAGAATATTTGTCCCGCTTCACTGTGGGTACGCATAATCTTTTGAACTGTTAGAATAACCTTGAACATGTAAAAAAGCCCACATAGGCGTGGCCTCACTTTGTTCTAGCATACAGATCAGATTATGCACAGATACATCGTATAGGAGGTTGAATTGAAAAAATAACTTTTGTATGGCACAATAATGAAGACTTTGGGCGTGTGCAGGGCAGAAAGTTATTTTTTTGGTTTGGTTGAAGTCTATAGAATATCGTGATTTATTACGATGCTCTAAGAAAGAATGCCACAACCTGTCCTTGGAGATTCAGAATAAAATACAGTGCTGGACAAAATTATAGGTCCACTCTAAAAAATGTCATAACTCACTCTCTTTTCAATAAAATGTTCCAAAATGGTACAGCCGTGTGTTTACCAGCCTACCATCAGTCTTCAAAATGGGTCTCGTTTTCGCTTGTTTATTCAAGAAAAAATTGAAAATTTTGAAAAAAGCGGGCTTGAAGGTTGGACAAAACTATAGGTCCACCTGGAGTTTTACTGCTTTTAGCACTTCTTAGCTTCTTTTTTTTAGGTAGGTACACATTCGAAAGTGTTAAACAGTTGCTTTAGTCAAGCTGTGTCATACCTTCAAAAGAACCGATTATCTGCTTTTTTGACGTTGAAATGCTTTCACATATATTTCGCTCCAGAAACCTATGTTGAGTAAGAAATTTTGCAGTTTTTCTACTGGACTGAAGGCGACGGGGTTTCATCTACCTTCTGGATGCTTTTTGACGTTAAGCATTGAGGAAAAAACCAGATTTTTTGCTGCAGAAGCAAATCCGACTTGACAATAATGCAATCCTGAGCTCAAATTTCTGCCTTCGAACTTCTTTTACAATGTCCTCAGAATCATTAAGTAAAGGCATCATTATTGCAGTAGCATTATTTTTACGAAGGGGAGTCCGTATTCCATGGTTACAACTTTTTAGAGATCCTAGCATTCGAGTATAATTACTGAAATCACCCTGCAGAAACTGATTACGACAAGTATTAAAGCTAATTGTGGCTTCGACTAAAATTTTCAGGAGAATCATGTGCTAACATACAATACAAGCTGTATCCACTATCTAGTAAATAAATTACCGTCAAAAATCCAAGTGAGGTAGCACTTGGCAAACCATTTTGGAAGTGAGTAACACCATCATTACGTTGCACAACTCACGTTTCGAAAAAGAAACAAAGGCAGCTTTGTGAACACTTACGAGTATGGCGAACACTTTTATTCTTGTGTAAAGAATGCTTCTACAGTATCCTGTGGTTATAATGATAATGCATTAAGGGTTCAGGGCAGAAACTAAAACTCACGCTACCGAATAAGTCGATGTCGGATCAGCTTAAAGGCAGTACCTCGGCAGAATGAGACCCGTGACAAAACAAGGTCACAGGGTAAGAGCCCCCATATGGAATCTATGGACCAAAGTTCGATCTTTTTCTGCCACTTCTAACCCCCGAGATTTCAAAGCGAAAGCAGCGCTCATCTCTAGTTCTCTCCGAACCCGCCCACCCCATGGACGACTGGCTTCCGCGGTCAGAGCGCCAGCCGCAATGCTATAAGCATGAGGTCCCGCAACGACTCTGCGTCTTCGCCATGACGGGATTCGCGTTCACTCGTCCATGGGGTGGGCGGGTTCGGAGAGGACAGGAGATGAGCGCTGCTTCCGCGTTAAAATTTCGGGGGTTAGAAGTGGCAGAGAAAGATCGGACTTTGGCCGATAGGTTCCATATGGGGGCTCCTACCCTGTGACCTTGTTTTGTCGTGGGTCTCATTCTGCCGAGGTACTGCCTTTAAGCAGCAAAAACTCGGATTTTTACCTCAATGCTCACGTCAAAAAGTATCCAGAAGCAGATGAAACCCCTTCGCTTCCAACCCAGTTGAGAAACTGCAGAGTTTCCTACTCAAAGCAGGTTTCTGGAGCGAAATACATGTGAACACTTTCAAGGCAAAAAAAGCAAACAATCGGTTATTTTGAATGTATGACACAGCTTGACTAAAGCAGCTATCTAACATTTTGTATGTGTACCTACCTAAAAGAATTCGGAAGCAAAGAAGTGCTTCAATTAGTAAAAACTCCAGGTGGACCTATAAATTTGTCCAGCCTTCAAACCTGCTTTTTTCAAAAATTTCAATTTTTTCTCGAATAACCAAGCGAAAACGAGACCCATTTTGAAGACTGATAGTAGGCTGGTAAACACACAGCTGTACCAAATTTTGGAACATTTTATTGACAACAGAGTGAGTTATGGCATTTTTTAGAGCGAACAATTTTGTCCAGCACTGTATCAGACCATGCTGGTGAAAGACAGCGATTTTGCATTTATAGAAAGCTTGGTGTAATCAAGACATTCTCAAGATTTTCTGACTTGTAATTCAAAATTTTTAGTAATGATGCTATAGACAAGTTGCTTGAGAAATTTTCGTCAATTCAATGATAAGGGCTCTTGAAGGCACCGTCCACCCAAAATAAGGCCGGCGAATCTTCATGCCTAGCAGTAACGGGATCCCTCATGTATATTTACCTTGGCTCCTCCCCTACGGGTGGGCGTAACGTTCGTCCCGCTCACCCGTACGCACCCTATCGAATACCGTTTCGAAGACGTCCTTAAGGTTCTGCAGGACTATGTTCATTAAGGTTTTCGCGGATCCTCGACTTGTTTTCGGAACAGAACATGAGAAGGCCCAGAGCGATATTTAGGTAGACGGTGCCTTCAGGTTTTAAGGATGCACTCGATTGAGCTCATATCTTGAAGTGTGTTTTAGCTGAAGTCTGATACTGATTACGACGTTGGATGCGGCAAACATCAATACGCAGATGGTACAGTGCATCTCGTGTGCTTGTTTCTGGAGTGAGAAAGTAAAGTTTATGTCGAAGTTGTAAATACATTGTAAAAGCAGTCTAATCGGAGGAAATTGTACCGAAACAGATGACGTATCGAAGATACCGTACTTTACATAGGAGAGAACTGTGCAGAAATTGCGTGCATAAAAAAAGATGGAAAGGTGGAGAAATACACCATAAGCAATCGCAGTACTCAAGCCTAATAAGTATAGGTTTTTGAAGCGTTTGAAGTCAGTAAAGCATCTATAAAGCTTTGGAGCATTTCATAAATGGGAAAATGTGTATAAAAACATGTGACTCTGTGCAACTATCTTATCAATCCTTCTGTAAAACTCACACATAGCTGGAGATGATAGGGTAATCAACACACAAAATAGGTTCACATAATCCCATGTTTGACTTTTGCAAGATACGCATATGCAGTGACAATGGTGATGTAATGGATTGAGACGGGATATATAGTCAGTACTATAATCGTCAAACACCACTTGACAATGCCACGAAAATGTCAACTGCAACGGGGGTCTTTAGAGTGACTTGAGTTGTGCACGAGAAGATGTTACCTCAAACTTGGGTAATTAAACCTTTATCAACAAATATAAAACTCAATTGAACGATATTGGCGAAATATAATAGCAGCTTAACATGAGATTCTGATTATGGCAACGTCAGTGTTAAAATATTTGATATGGTTTAGTCTAAATAAACTGAAAATCAATGTGACCATGGCGATAATACTAAGTAAATTCAGAAAGCAGGACTATGTATGAAGCAAACGATGAACAGTGACGCGCGATTCACCGTAAGGGGGAGCTTACCAGCTGCGAATTTTTCGCTCATTTTTCATACATGCAGCTGCAGTTTAAAGCATGCAAAAGAGACTTGCTGCTGCGCTTGAACACTTACTTGCAATGTAAGATAGATAGAATATACGCAAGAAATATCGGTTGAGTTTCTCGACAGGTGAGGAGCTAGATTGACTGATTGTAGGTAGAAAATGGTCAGAAATTTAACTCAGCCATAGCAAACATCCTGTACAACATCGGACTCGTCTTGAAACGCTGATCACAAATATATGCGTATGATCTGCTGAGCGGCTATTTGGAAGGATTTATGAACGTCTAAATGCGTGATTTGTCAAGTCTTGTGTGGCGCCTTTTTCACAAAATAAGTTTCAAAAACACTTACTTGAGTTTTTTGCGAATATACTTCTTCTTTGTGTTCAAAATAACTATAGCCACTGTAAATCGCGCGATCAGGCTGCTTTTGAAAGAATTATATTCGTCGAAACTTAAAAATTTCTCATGAACGCTCATAACTCCTCCAAGATAATCGCTTGGCAGATAAAAAACATGTGAGATCAGCGTTTCAAGACGAGTCCGATGATATACTTTTTGGAATGGCTGGGTCAAGTTTTGAATCTCCCCGAAGCTTATTTGTAAAAACTTTTGGCATAAATTTTTGACGGGTGGAGGACATCAGGTCGTCGAATTTGGAAGAGTCCCGCGCCGATTCCCTGGAGGAACGCATGTCCGAGTATGTACAAGGGTGCGTATTTGTCGCAAATGACCGCTGAGACCGCCCTCTTTGGCGACCTAATGTCCTCCACCCATTGACGCCTACTCAAATCAGCGTGACGAGAAATGGACATCAAAGCACTATAAGCGAAACTTGCACCAACTCGGAAATTGTGTGTCTTTATGCCCTCTTCTGATTATCCTTTTTACTTTAAAACAACTTGGTCTTCTTTTTCTAAGCTCCAGGTCATAAACGCAACAATTGCTGTTTTGACATTGTCTCTCCAATTTTCGCATCTAAAATTTGGATTAGCGATCGCAACAAAAAGGATGCCAGCTGGGAAGAGCCATGGGGCTTAATGATAAATTTGACACCGTTTAGATCCCTGCCCAAGGCCTGGAAAGGAAAAGCAAGAGGTTTATCAGAACTCCAGATTTTTTTGTTGCAGAAAATGAAAGTCAATTAAATTTGAAAGTTCTTCCTTGCTTATAGGGTCTTCTTTCCTGACGTAGAACTGTGTTTTCAAAACCTAAGCTTCTTTCTACAAGCTAATGTAGAAGGTTTGCGAATACTCAGTGTAATGGTGCAAGGATCGTCGTTTCTTAACATCTATACCGGAAAAAAT
Source organism: Cylicocyclus nassatus (assembly GCA_958299035.1). Taxonomy (NCBI): domain Eukaryota; kingdom Metazoa; phylum Nematoda; class Chromadorea; order Rhabditida; family Strongylidae; genus Cylicocyclus; species Cylicocyclus nassatus. Next base: position 63,428,044 of record CATQJL010000001.1, read on the forward strand.
GTTTTTTTGCAAAGTCTATTGATATTATATTTTTTTTCGAAGACTAAAGCGACGCAAACATCAATGGTTGTAAATAGGTTATTGAGCTTTGGTTACAGTCTCGAGTAATATGATTTATGTATACATAGCTTCGGAGAACTCCAGAAAATTGCAAAATTCTGGAGTTCTTCATCTGGGTTCAACGATTTCCCCGAAAAGTCAAACACAACCATAAAGAGCATGTACTACATACTTTCTTCATCAGCTCATGAACCTAAATGAGGGCGACACACTCTTTTCGGTCAAATTAACGAAGAACAGTAAGTTTCTTTTTTCTTATTGATTGATACCTCGACTTATTTGAGATGATCAAGTGGACTGTCCTCATTCACACATTTATCGATAATTAATCGTAATATTTGCATACGTATGTGAGTATTTGTTCCGATGATATGTAAATAAAAGTGCTTACATTTATATGACAAAGAAGAACTTAGTTCGCTTAGCAAGTTGCGAACTCAGACTACGCTCACACATTCATGGAACGCAGGGGTTTAGAGGTATGTCAGGTGCAGCATAGGTAATAGGGGGAGCCGGGCCCTTTTCAGGTGAGGGAGGTCTCTGTTACCCTCATCTTTGTAAGGTGGAAGAGGTAAGTGAGCTCTGAAAGCAAACTGCCCCAACAAATTACACATTATTCGAAAGCTGAGATCATGGAGAATCGACGTAGACCGTCGGCTTTCTTCTAGGTCTTCTGTGCCGCGAGATGTGAGGGATTTTTTGTCCTCACTTTCTGTTCTCCAAATGAATGCTGCGAGAAAGTCGACAGTCTACGTTTGTTAATGAAGACTTGCTATGTAACATAGGTAGATAGCCAACAGTAACTAGGTCCTTGTTTGGCAGAAATTTGCTGTTGAAAATGGACATGATTTCAGATAAAATGCGGTGTATCTCTCGATAAAGGAAGGCTCGAAAGAAATCGACGGTCAACGTCAAATCTCCTTTTCCTGAGCTTTTGAATGGTATATAGAATGCCGGCAAAAAATTGCCAGTTTTTAAAAAATGGGGCGGAAATATTTATTATCAGCTTGCTCCACCCAGCTCCTCCAATGTATTGGCTTTTATGGGTCACCGGAGCAAGCATTTTTTTGAAGTCGGGAAGCTCGATGCGTCAACAAGCTATGTACATTCGAAAGCTGAGAATATGGAGAATCTAGGTCGTCTGCTTTTTTCTATCTCTTCTTAGCAGTAAGATATGAGGGATTTATCTGACCGATATATCTACTGTTTCGCTTTAGCTGACAAAAAGTGCATTTAAAATCACTTCCATTTCATGAAAAAAGTAATCTCACTATCGTAGTCACTTTTTATTCACGGTAATCACTGCGTATCACACTGAGCTGTTTTTGCAATCTTCAGCAAGACCTTTTTAGTTTTTACAAGCATCGACAACTTGATAGACTTATCATAGATATAAACTTACCAGTTAGTAGGTTTTTTTCTTGTTTATTTTACAAGCAAAAGCGTCTACTCTTCATCTATTTCAAAACTGTTACAAGCCTTAGAAAAGCTTAAGGCTTGAAAATAAATATGCTAAAAAAATCTTTTCCAAAAAACGTGGAAGAAAGGGGCAGCGAACAAGCATCAACCATTTTTGTTTTTTTGAAATAAAATTCGAATGGTTTTTAATTCTTATATTCGTTTTTCGGGGTGTTTATATGGAGAGGTGAAAATGCCTGTAAATACTTCCAGAACTTTATACATGTTCTGCACTTCTCAAAATCGTCCTAAGAGCTTGCGAAAGTTTCCAAGTTATTTTTTCCCGAATATAGTTAATTTTTTTATGCTACGGTATCTATGTTACGCCATTGTAGTGCGAAAAAAAGCAATTACTGTAATAATTCTCATTGTTACTAATAGAAATTCTTCCCTTCGCTCCTTTTCTGTACCCCATCTTTTTATTAGGTTGTTGCAAAAATAATGTCCGTTTTTTAGGCCTATATTCCAAACAACTTTTTTCCATCAAACTTTCTTTTACGATATAGAATCTGCATATCATTAGAAAGCTCTCATCATGTACTTTCTAATAGTGGTGGAATTAAGTTGCTATCCTCCACCATCATTTCGGAGGCTTGCTGCGCTGAAACAACGGCATCTTTTCAATACTCATTGCTAGTAGGATGTTCCATAATTTTTTGCCGTTATCATCCTAAGCATAAGCATTCCTCGAGAACTGGGACACTTTCAAAATTCACAGATACATGGTCGTAGTTCCTTATGTATGAGCTATATGATCACGTACGTGAAAGGGGCTCAGGATGTCTAGGGGCGGAGTTTGCCATTTTGCCCCATTCATTTTTTCTTTATTTCTAGCCATGGAAAAAATACGGAAATAGTACAATTAATGTGCGATGTGTCAAGCATAGGCTAAAATAAATGGGGAATTTCCAAGACATTTTAGGGCGGAGATACGATTTTTTAAGGAAAAGTTCGTTTTCGACTGCTATCAGATTTTAGCTCAAAACTTCCGGAGAAATATTAGGTCGTACCGAAAGTTCTCGCGCACGATTTTCAAAAATTCATAACTCGTTGATTTCACAACGAATCGTGCGATCAAAATTTTGCTTAAGAGGGGAACTTATGCTCTTTGCAAATGTACCTGAAGTGTTCGTTAATGTGTACAAAAGGAGATAGAAGCTCAAAACCAAATTCACTCTACATTTGAATTTTTCGTGTAGGGTCATAAAAATTCGGGAACTTGCAAAAAAAATCGGAGCTGTCGGTATTGTAGGTTCTTTCACCAGTTCTTCTTAACAGTGCAAAGTTTGCGCCGATCGAGCGTCTCTGTGAAAAGTTATGATTTTCCTGAAAAATGCAAAATAAATCACATTCGCCCTTTTGTATTGCTTGCTCGAAAAAATCATAACAGACGCTCAATCGGCGCAAACTTTGCACTGTTGGAAAGAGCTTGTGAAAGAGCCTACAATACTGACTGCTCCAAATTTTGTTGCAAGTCTCCGATTTTTTACAACCCTACACGAAAAATTCAAGTTTTGAGTGATTTTGGTCTTGAGCTTCTATCTCCTTCATTTGTAGACAAAAACGAACAATTCAGGTACAGTTGCAAAGAGCGTGAGTTTCTCTCTTGAGCAAAATTTTGATCGTACAAATTCGTTAAGAAGTCAACGAGTTATGATTTTCCGAAAATCGTGCGCAAGAACTTTCGGTACGACCTAATACGATTTTGGTGGATTCTTCATAGATATCTTGTAGAGCTTACTTTGCCCTATCCAATGATTACTCAAGCAATATCAGCTGAACAAAAAACAAAAGGAGACTACCGTTGCGGTAAAAACGGTGAAAAATTATGGGCGACCCTAATACAAATCGCTTCATGCGATCTTTGCCTTCCAAATACAGGGTGTCCCAAAAAATGTGCACACTGTTTGATTGTAAATAACTCTCTTGTAATGAAGTGTTTCGAGAAGCATTAGGTATTATTTTGTAGAGCGAGGTTCAACTTAGATTTACAGTGTAAGCGAATCGCCGATCTCTCTCGCTTACCTCGCATAATCTTTTAATGAACCATTACGAAAAGTCGCGAACTTCACATTTGAAATCAGCAACTTTAATTAGCCCAGTGTGAGAGTTTTCAGGTTTTTTGGTTCCTTTTTGGAACAAATTATAGCCTTTCATGGCTCAAAACCCTCTTCAAAGTTTCTACCGTAAATCTACAGTAAGAATGAGCGATCGGCGATTCGCGCTACACTATAAATCTAAGTTAAACCTTGCTCTACAAAATGATACCTTAAGCTTCTCGAAACACTTCATTACAAGAGAGTTATTTACAATCAAACAGTGTGCACATTTTTTTGGGACACCCTGTATATTAGGTTAATGCAGGTTTTAAATCCCAACCGCAATGAGTCATACACTTCTCATTTCTAAGTAGGTTGCAAAACACCATTCGATAGAGCAAAGCAAGCTCTACAAGATGGCTTTCTTGCTTTAGCAACAGCTCTGATCCATCACGAGTTTCGAGCCAAGCTAAAAAGTTTCAACTGCCCGAAAATTTGAGAATCAGTTCATAAAAATTCTACAAAAAATCTAACTTGCTCACGTAAACACAATCCACATAGGGCATCTATATACGCCTTTCCGTATTTTTTCTTCTGTAACGAATCAAGAAAACGGAAATTTTCGTGCATTTGCCAAAGTGATGCTGTGCAGTTCCCACATAGGTAGTTGTATACCATAAGCCTGTAGAAGTACAGACTTGATTTTCCAGCTTTCTACAAGCTTTAGTTCTCGAAATATCGAAGAAAGTTCTCCCTAGTCATGTGGTCCAAGCTAAAATTCAAATTTCTCGAGAACTAAAGCTTGTAGAGAGCTGGAAATTTACGTTTGAACTTCTACAGGTTTATAGTATACAACTACACATGTGGAAACGGTACAGGACCACTTTGACAAATGTGCGATAATTTCCGTTTTCTTGATTTCTAATGGAGAAAAAAATACGGCAGCGGTGTATATATTAGGTTGTCCCGAAAGTTTTGTCGGTTTTTTCCATCGCTCACCAAACCTCACAGAACACCAATCCATGAACGGCCTAGGTGTCATTCTATTCATTTTTTGTCCCCTTTCTTATAGCTATATTTGTTCCCTATCTATCCCGCCTTTGCGATGCTATCGCAATGGCTTTTTGAGCATCTCAGCAGTAGCGCCAGAACTTTCTTGAATTTTCAAAATTTTTCCTTGTTATTTCGACGAGCGCTGGTGACTGTTATGTAGGGCAGACCTTTGACTACATCGTATCCATTTTAGACTACGTGAGCCACGTTTATCAAGTCCGTAATAATTATTTATTTGAGAAAAACCGCGGCTTTTTGAACACGTTTTACCACGTGTAATTACCGAAAATTCCAAAAAGCCGCTTTTCTAAACTCAAACTTGGTTATGTTGCATAAATAATGTTCAAAAAGAATTATGTTTCAATTCGCAGAAACTTCAAAAGCTTTCATGGTTTTGCTGCAATTGCGCGTTTCACGACTTTGCTAAAAATCAAGGCCTTCGGAGAAATAATTTTTGAAGTTAAAGTCAGCATAGTAGGAGTATCTAAAAATACCATCTTGTAGCCCGAGAGTTGCTCTATTTGACCCATACTTAGCCTTTTTCGAAACTTTGTAATGAAAATTTTAAAAATCAGCTCGACTTTGAGCAGGTAAATTGACAGGTGGAGAATTTTGGCAATTATCAAAAAAAGCATACAAGATTATGGTAGATTATGTGAATCCATAAAAGAGAGAACAAAAAGCTGCATCGAATGCATGTTGAAGCTCTCTCAGGTCTTTATTGTGCGTGGTTTTACAGTGGTTTGAAAAAACCGACAAAACTTTCGGGACAACCTAATATAACCAGATACGAGTTTTTGATTGAAACCTATAAATGCAAAACTTGGTGGCATAAAATATAAGATTTTATTAGCTGCTAACCAATTCAAGACTGTGAATTGGTGCCAAGAAAAGTGTACGCTGTTCACGCTATGAAGATTTATTGCGGAAAAAAGTTGTTGTTGTGTAAACTAGCTCTTCGGTACCATTGCAGTTCAAGCTCGTTTAAGCAAGTTATTGCGAAGCTTCAACTTTGAAACTTCCAGACAAGGTAAAGATTTGTCCACGTGAGAAAGATTTAATTCAACTGTTGTAGCACTCTCCTTTGCCTTCGAAACTTTTTCTCACAAAGCACAAATGGTTTTCTATTTCGTCCTGGCTGCAATTTTGAAGTGTGTGGTTGAATGGTCACTTCGTCCAACACTACTCGACATTTCAGACAGCTGAGATCAGTCAACAAATCTTCATACTTCCCATCTTGAGTGTCTTGTTCTAGAATACATTAGTAGCACGATGAACTGACCAAACTATGGTAAACCCCATTTCATCATAACCCTGCATACTTGCTTTGCATCAATTTTCGGATTTATAATCGAATACGAATTCGGAACGCACGAGATCTGCGTTCTACTTCTACTTTCTTCTTCGTCTTTGAGTTATTTTTATTTTTCTTATCGCTTTTTCATATGATAGTGACTCTACCGCCACCGGCCTTCCCTCCAGCTTGCAAAACTGGTGCCGTTACGTAAGACTGCTGCAATAAGCACAATTGTGCATACCACGCAAGTCTTTCAGTGCACCAGTTTTGAATGTTGCTTGTTGCTTAAATTTGGAAGGTATTGGCAATGTTGTTTATAAATCTTTGAGCAACCACGATAAAGTCTTCCCTATCAAACATCTTCTCATCCTGTATCTTATAAGCCACTTATTGATAGCTGTTAAGGGAAAAATGACAATGGTTAGGAAAAAGGAATTGTAGCAGTCAGTCGTCATGAATTTTGGAAAGCCACAAATCTAATCCCATTTTCATGATTTCGTAAGATTGCTAACCATCAACAAAATCAAACCTTATTTTAGCGTATTTTCATCTTAGAAAAATGCTTTCAACAGGTGACTAGACACTGATTGAATTCTTCTTGTCTCGAAGATTAGCATACATAGAAGAGATGTGTGAGCGAGTGGTGGGGAGAGGTCCAAAGAGCACCACCTTTTAATTAGTCACACTTTTACACTATAATTTATGACCAAATACAGATACCAGTGCTGAAGAGATTGTTGGGAGCGGAGAAGGATTGACGTGCCCGTCCTCCAAAAGGTTTTGTGGGACACTTTCCAAATTTTTCTCGTTTTCACAACCTCAAAACGCACAAAAAAGTGACTACGATGCTCATTCGATTTTTTCAAAAAATTCAAAGATCATAATTTATCTACTGAAAAAAAAACACTTAAACAATTTATAAATTATGTAGTTTACTTTCAAATGTTTCACAGAAAAGGGAAAAGGAAGGCAGAGCCAAAATACATACACATAAAACGCATGTTAAAGGCAGTGTTCAAGTCCACTTGAGGGGGGAGGGGAGTCTTGGCGCAGTGCGCGAGCGCAGCTCCTAAACAAATCCAACTGTTCAAGTCCTTGCTTCGGACGAGTCTACAAACATAGGGCGGTACTTTAAGTTCGCCCCAGGCGGTGGAATCCTCCCGTTCCCTACATCTGCAGCAGAGCGCGTTTGACCATCGATCCTTCCGGACTTAAATTCTTGGATAGTTTGAGAGGCAGATTAGGATTCACCAGGCCAAAAACGGTCGAAAGTGTCCCAAATTGCAGAGACGAAATTATACTTAGACATTAGCTTTAAGCTTTAACTCACCTTTCTATACTCGCTATAAAGCGGATCACAGAATGCTCGCCGCATTCTCGCATTTTTTTAAAGTATGATTTTTGCGACATTACGATGATGGTATTAAGCGCTTACAGGAGCAGAATGGAATGAGCATTTGCTTAGCAAAGTCTGATGTAAATATTTGGAACTAGTACTCACCCTTCAAAAATTATCGACAGCCTCTGACCTGAGTGTTCCACATAGAAAAAATGGAAACAGATCACGTTTAAGGTTTGTCCTCAACACTGATATCGCTTTTATGAGGTCTACTTAATACTCTTCCGACTGATGGTTTCTTAAGAAAACGAAATTTAGCTGTAGTATTTGTAATAAAGCTCGGACATCCTGGTTCCTTCTACATTTGAGTCTTCCCAGATCGTTGCTTCCGATGAAATTCGACGATTTTCCATTCCTCCTTCAGGCTGACCTATAACAAAAAGTTGTAAATTTTACCTTCAAATCTTACTGTCTTCAGCTGAAGTACCCCTTAAGTAGTGCAACATAGTGATATTGTTTGCCAGAACTATTTAAGTTGCAAATACCAAGGCCGACTATTGTAGAACTCTAAGCTGTAGAAGTTTCTCATTAGAGGCAAGCGCTACTATTTTTGCAAAGTCAGAAATATTCCCAGATATCTTAAAAAGTGTTAAAGGAAAGCAATTTAAATGCAGTAGTTAGCGGAACTACTGTACAAATTTTCCGATAAGCTCCTTGTCTCAAAAATTTTGGATATAAGTTTTAAAACTCTTTCTTGTGTTAGTCCCGCCTAGAGATTATCAGATTAACAAACAACTTTCTTCTAGGTTGCAAGAAGAACATCTTCGTGTGCTACTGACATGTGTACAAAAAAAATTACTTTTAGACTCGTCGATCTAGTTTGTAATCGTGCTGAATGACGAAGCAAGGTCTCGGAGACGAAGTGAAGATCACCTTCCCTAAACCAGCAAGCTCGCTCTGGGTCTCTCAAATGGTTTGCTTGACCACTCTCTGTGCAACCCTTGGTATAAGAAATGAGATCAAGATCATTCTTATTTTTTTTGGTAAAAAGTGGAGCAAATAAGATTGAAATGCTCTTTTATACATACAATACCGTTCGTCTGTGAAAGAAGCCACCGCAGTCCGGCGGAGTTCGCCGAACTTTGGATGCATCGCCATAACTTGTTGAGTGGACGACTGCACAATTAGGTCGACGAGATGCATCTTTGATATACAGGGTGTCCCAAAAAATGTAAACACTGTTTGCCGTTGATAAATCGCTTGCTTTTACGTCTTTCTTCGTGCTTGAAGTATCATTATGTAGAGCTACTTTCATTTTAGAATTACAGTAAGGGCCAAATCGTCAATCTCTCTTTATTACCGAGGATTACGGTATGAACTTTTTAAAAGGATTTTAGAAAAGTGAAAGCGACTTTCGCTTCAGAAAGAAAACTAAACAAGCCAGAAACTCTTGTACTAGACTATTCGAAGTCGCTGATTGTAAATATCAATTTTGAGCTTCACTGTACTGCTTCTTTCATAAGTTATCACAGGTTTGAGGTAACTTCTGTTTTTCTTCGCAAGAAATGTAATTACACCACTAGAAAAGCTCAAAAAACTGGCGAAAAGCGTGTGTTTAGTCGGCACTGATAACCTTACTACACAAATTTCTGGACTTTTTGGAATATCTTCCACCAAAAGGCCTCCAAAGGAGCGCTGTATGCTGAAAGTTCATACCATAATCCTACAGTAATGAAGAGTGACTGCTATCAAATTTCAAGAATCTTCTGAAATTTTTGTTTGCTGCAGATTATCAGAGTGTTGAATTATTGCACAAGGAAGAGCTCCAGCTTCAAAATCAGGTTTCTCGAGAACAGATAGCTTTCTAAAGAATTTGTAGTTACTTAATAAATAATTAGAGACCAAACTTGCTTAAGATAATCAACGATAGGCGTTCCTATGAGAGAGTACTGTAGTAATGAAATTTCGAAGCATAGAAGTTAAAATTTCCAAGTCTTGTTTAATTTGTTTTTATTCCTACAGTGCCACAAAAATGGATTACGCGCTATTATAAGTCGTAGCATAAGCTTTAAATTAATAACATCAATAGCATAAGCTTTGGTACAATTAAAGAAAAAAATTTTTTTATAACTTATCAAAAACCTATCATCTCCAGCATGCGAAAGTTTGTATCATTTTCTTCAACCAAATCGGCTGGAAGGCGGAGCTCCGTGAGAAAATGGTCAGAGAGCTGTTCGCGAGGGAGGCCCAGACTGCATCGCGGGCACGAGCAGTCGCCTCTTAGGTCATGAAGCCTCGCCTTGTCCTTTTGATATTTACGTCACATACAAAAATATGATGAAAATTTTTCAAATAACCAAACTCTTTGATACTGGTAAATGTCCCCGAAAACTCATAATAATTCTGAAAACGCAAGAAATAGAATAAGATGATGTTTAAAAGAAAAAGAATGAAACGGATGTAGAATTGCCCTTGCAGAATTGCCCTCATATTCAAAACTATATGGTGAAAGTGAAAATTATGCGAATGTAGTTTTTGTCAATTCTTTATAGAAACCAGACATTAGACCTTGCTAAAGTTTCGAAAAAGTATAGGAAAATAAGTGTGTTGCAAAACTTATGCGAATTGATACAAGTAACATGTATGAAGTTGTGCTGAGTGTATAAAATTCTTAGGATGAGTTCATACTGATTCGGAAGTTCGGGAACAGTTCCAGCACAACGCTCGAACTAAGCGCTGTGCTGGAACTGTACTCGGACTTCGGTCTCAGTATGAACGCAGCCTTAGATAGCGGGCACGAGTATGATTAACAATTATCACCAATTATTATTATTATCAATTGTTGTCTCAAAAGTAAACTCCATTTCCTAGTAAATTGAGCTGTTCTTGTTTTTCCAATAGACTTAGGGCGACTCAAAAAGGACGCAGTCATAACCGCCCAAAATGAGTCACAACTTGGGCACGACGGACCGCCCGCCGCAAAATGCTCCGCGATGCAAAACGCGATCATTAGTCACCGAACTCGCAGGCCGCATTAAGCGGCCCGCCAGGCACTGCGCTATAGACAATGTCTTTGTCCGAACTCTGAGCAATAGAAAGGTGCAAGAGGTAGAAGGATAGGCACTCAAGCTAACATGTTAAAATTTTAAGCAGCCTCATTTTGAAGACGAGTTTCACCTGTACGTATACATACAACTATCACGTTGCTATCGTAAGCACTAGGTTTGCGATATCTTGAAAGGGAATATCACTGGTTTTCGAGCTAATAATAAGCTAATGCGCTAATAGCTGATGAACTAATAATTTTATCTGTACGAGTTTATGCTATTTCATCAGCCATAGCACCAAACCGTTTCCTTACTCAAATGAAAGGAAAGCAACTTTTGCACAGCTAGTGAAAACTAAAAAAAGGCGAAAGTTTCGATAAAAAGTGCGTAGATTGCAAGAAGTTATAAAATTAAGGCATGCAGAAAATTATTACGAGGAAAGCGCTTGCAAAACAAACATCGAAGCTAAAAACCACTTAAGAGCAGCGAATTTGGCTGAAAAGGACCGAAGATGTATGCTTATCAAAATCGACTTACCTTGTCTAAGTTGCGAGGCAAATATCAGAAGTTAATAGCAGGGAAAAAGATTAGCTGTGCGACTCGCGTCTGTGCGCTATCAGCTGTTCATATTAATTGTATTTAACGTGCATTTTGATCCTTTGCGTGCATCTACGGACAGCGGGCGGCACCACCACCCCGGACGTACTCGACCGCTAGTCGTTTGTGGGCACAACGACCTCTCTGTGTCTCCAATGAAGACCCATTATCTTCCGACTGTCTCGTGACGGGCATGCTGGTGCTGCCTTGTCGTGCTGGCGGCGTTGCCGCGGCGTTACGCCGGGCATATGCCTCGGTTATGTCGCCTATTCCCTTATCATGGGGCGGCAGCAGAAAGGCATTTGCCGGGCATTTGCCGCGCTCCGAGCGAGCCGTCACGACTCGATGGGGGTTTACTACAGGCCAAGATTTTTTTCGATAGAGCGAAGCAAGCCCTACCAAAAGGCCACAAAAATTTACCTTAGTCGTAACCAGGTAAAACTTCGGGGCAAAAATTAAAATTTTTCAAGTACTCCAAAAATCAATTCTCCTCCCAGAAAATTCCTACGGACCTCCAACTTGTCTTTATATAGTAGACACATATTAGTCCCCAAAAATGTATTTGGCGAATTTTCTCCGGTGCTCAAAATTGAGAAAGAAAGATGATCTAATAATGCCAAAATGCCATTTTTTGGGTTTTCCAGGTAAAACTCGGTATTTCTCGATTATAAGAGCACATGCAGGATAAGGGTTTCGAATCATACTTATTAAAACTTGTAGTATAGAATGACATATGTGGGAGGGGCTGAGGCGGAGCTTGCCATTTTTGGACAATTTTTGTTTCTCGCTTTCTATGCTTGGAAAAAATTCGTTGTAGGCATATTTGAGTACTATGTGTCTAATGAATAATGACCAAGCTGGAAATCTGTAGGATTCTTTCTCGCAGAAATCCAATTTTCAGGTGAAAAATTTTTTTCGATTTTGTTTTCAAACTTTCCGTGAAGTGCGACTTAAGCGAGTCTTTGGTGACTATTTTGTAGTGCTTGAGTTACTCTATCGATGATGCCTTATGTTTATTGGGAAAACAAAAACAGCCTGAATTGTTTGAAAAAGTTCACTTTTGGGACAGCCTAGTATATGAATACCTAGAAGGTAAGAAACTCTTCAACCCCAGCCCGTTTCACCCTTCGACGAGTCAGGCTGCTTGCCTTGTCAGACCTCTGCTGGTCATTCCTCCAACAGCCACATTGAATCCAGAATTGTTGTTGTAGTCGATACCATGTAAGAGTTCCACGAGGTGTTGATTAAACTTTCGTAAAACCTCTTTTAGTCATAAATTCGAAAAGCTATTTGATAGTAAGTAGAAAATTTCTCACTTCCCACGGTCGGGGCCCGGCACAGACTGTCTGGAGGCAGGTTGGGCTTCGTTTTTTGGAGCAAATAAGCAAAGGAGATATCGTTCTTGACGAGTTGAGTCCGAGCACCAAGAATAAGCTCCATTTAGTCAATACAAGCTTTTCGGACAGGTTATCACACGTCTGACATGCTCTATGTGTATGGCGAAAAGTGCACGCGATTCTAAAGCAAGGCTAAAATAAACAAATTGCTTGTTTACAGCGCACACAGAAGCATATGACACCAAAATTGAACTGTGTACATAGAAAAATATTTGCAAAAGAATTATGCAAAAAGATTTGAAAACTTATGTAAAGTACTACATTTTCCAAATTTTGTCTGTCTCCAGATGGTCACCGGACGATCTGAGATCGTCTAGAGCATATATTTCTGTCACTTCACATAAGTTCTGGATTTTTCTATCATGGACGGATTCCCCGGTTAAAAATCTATCCCTAAGCATAAGAACATTTTCATATTATTGCCTTCCCTTTGTTTCTTGCCTTCATTTTTTTCGCTTTGTTAAATATCGCGCTCCAATGCCAAACTCTTGTGCATGCCTAGTATGCAGCTCAAATTTGCATTTTCACTCTTATCTCACGTTGTATTCTTTCAGACTAGTACATCTTTCTTGTTTTCATCTTCTCCTAAGTAGGTAGGTTAAACGGGACCTCGTAAAACTTCCGAAAGTCAGGGGAGACTTCGATTTCAAAAACCCTAGAAACCGACTCGTTCCCTGCCGCCCTGCCCACGGTAATTTGGTTCCTGAGTGTTCCATCACCGCCGATAATGTAGGAGGTTCCCGGTTAAACTTTCGCCAAGCTATGATCCTCAAAATTCTTTTATCGCAAGGCAATTTGAGCATTTTCAAAGGAAGTATTCAGATAAATCTGAGCTCATGCGTTTTTCGCCAGGAAACTGATGAGGGAGTCCTAATCAAGGCATTGTCCAAGTGGCAGCACAAAAGAGTCATTCGCGGCTGAGAAATACGACTTAAACCCCTCTCGCGCCTGCGCCGTTACCGTAACCCAAAATGATTTCGCTCACTTTAACATTACGCCGCGCTGAGATCCACCCTAGTCATTCGCGAGTCACGGTCACGCCGCATGCGCAGAGTGTTAGGTGCGGTTTTCTCAAATGCGGATGAAGCACTTGCGCTGCCGTTTGAGCAGTGCCTTACCTAGGACCCTCTCATCAGTTTCGCAGCAGGAAACCTATGCGCCCAGATCTGCCTGGACTGCCTTCAAGTTACTCAGACAGTCGACGGCATACCTCCGGAGCAGAAATGGCCGAGCCGCGGGGTTTCCCCAGTTGGGGATTGCCACTCGTGCTCCGGAGCCTTCCCATTTGTGCTCCGGAGCCCTGCCATTTTGTGCTCCGGAGCCCTCCCATTTGTGCTCCGAAGTCCTCTCATTTTGTGCTGCGGAAGGTTGCCGCGGCACACTGTAACTAGCCCTAATTAAGCTCCAAACCCCAATTTTGTCTCTAAACCCCACCCAAATTAGCCAAATACGACCCCCCCCCGGGTAGGACTTCAGCGCGACCCTCAACTCCGTTCTTTACCCCCTCCCTCTCGCCCCTAGCGTTTGTGGATAGAAGATAGAAGAAAGAATGAAGAGACATTTATTTTAAATCAACTGCAAGCAATCTCCTGCAAATTGCAAAACAAAACTTAGCAGCTACAAAACGGACAACAAAGACAACAGTTGCCGGCAACCTATGGCCGTACTCTAAGCGAAAAAATAAGCGAAGTAAGTGTAGTGAGTTGGATTGCTTGGAAAAACACAGCGCAAAACCTTTTGTCACAAAATATTTGAGTGCTGATATCTGCATTGCAGCGCAAAACAATGAGGAGACTCGCACAGAATAGGTCTCGGTTGAGAAATGAGGTACACGATGTAATATGAGACAGACACCACAACAGTGAAGAAAAGCAATGATGATGCTACTGAAAGCCACCCTGCTCGCCTGAGTGTACTGCGTTAGAGAAAACAGCGAAAGCAAACGTCTACCGTTTAGGAAATGAGATACTGACTAATCATCGTGTGATCTTCAGCTTATTGCTAATCTTTATGGAGATCAACCTGAATCGCTTCATTTATCTGTCAGGAGTACACAATAGACAGATAAATGAAGCGATTCAGGTTGATCTCCATAGAGATTGGCAATAGGATGCAACTTCAAAGCTATCCATACTTACTTCCTTGACGATGACCAATCAAAATGTCCTCAGGTTTCATTTCATCGAAGACGCTGTTATTGACTTTAGAGCTGCGAATAAGCGCTATAGCAGATCATGTCGAACCCCTCAAAAATAGGACCGGAACTCTAAAACAAACAGTACCTAAACGAAATCTCCTAGATTCAAAACATGCCCAAGATGAATTCTCGTTGAGGGTGTTGGGTGTCACACATACCCACCTAGATCTTCGAAGATTATGTCCATGAATAGCAATTTCTAAACACGCGATTCATTCACAGCGTACTTGATGACTACAAGCCTAACATCCCATATCCATGACCAGCCTGTAACAGTACGCAATTGCGACTGAAACTCAACCCAATTTTCTCTAATGTCTCTTCACCTTTTTGTGTGAAGAGTGAGGAGAGGTTAGAGAAGTTTGGACGCTTTTGAGCGCTTTTGGGCGCTTTTGTGCAAAGTCTGGCTAGGCCTCAAACTTTCTCTCGAAGTTATCAACCGTTTACAAATCTAGGGCTAGAGTTCGAGAAGATTTCAATCAATTACAAAAAATGATTCCCGCCAGATTGTTTTACTAAAAACAAAAATGAATGGAATAACTTTGCAAAAGCATAAACAATCCCGAACCACGCTTGTATATCGGCCATTTGAAGGTCGTTCGAATCGATAACAATGAACACAACGGGAGCCAAGGACAAATTGCAATTTGACTCATATTAACCTCCTGCTGAGCTACTTTCTTCCGCTCACAGACAATGTTGTCATTGATGAATGAGATTAGCGCACTTCGGCAAACACCAGTAATGTGAAGGATGCAGTTTTCCATATGCAAAGCCTGAAGTGCAGATTAGGATTGTTCAAAAATTCGCTTCCATTCAGTTGGATTGGCGGCTGGAGAGCAGTGGGCTCCGCGGTCCAATCAAGATTTTAGGGAATGATCAGAGAGGCTCGCGCGAAAGACGCAGACTGCCATCGCCTGTGCAAGCGGTCCCTTTCCAGTCGCCGATCTCATGAAAACAGTAGATGAAGTTTAACGAAACTGGTTGTGCCCAAGAGAAAATTGAAACAAGTAACCTGTTCAATCACGTTCAGAGAATCCTTCATACACAATACCTGAAACAGTCATACACAATGACCGGGTTTCAGGTATAAAAGGAAGGCCCACATTAACCTCACAGAACGTCGTATTTTTCAAACGATCATGGACGGCGGATTGCGAAGACTGCATACGACGCCTTTCGAACCCATACCTAAGCTGGGTCGCATAGCAGTATTGCATTTGCATTTTCCGTTTGAATCCTTCCCGATGGCCCAAACAGCAGATGCTTCCAAGTACCGCTAAATCCACTGCACCTAAAAAAGTACGCTTTCTGACTGAAACGGGAAGAAAACTTCATTTGGACTTTACTCGGATTATATACTTTTTGTTTCGAAAATCCAGAATTAACCACAAAAACCACTCCATCAATAGTCAACGATGTCTCAGCAAGTCGAAAAGAGCCAAACGCTGAAAGTGATTGAGTGCATCCGCACGAAAATTTGAAACATAAACCTGAAAACGAGGAACTCACAGAAACATAAACGCCAACGCGACGAAGAGCAACCGGAAAAGAAAAAGAACGGTAAAGAAACGCGGAAAAACAACAAAAAGTCGAAAACGAGGGCAGCTATTTTCGAAAATGCTAAGCTGCGTATCACAGCAAATTGGCTGCGTACCTATTGTGCTCCGGAGACCTTCCATTTTCTGCTCCGGGGCCCTCCCATTTATGCTCCGGAGACCTCCCATTTTGTGCTCCGGAGACCTTCCATTTTTTGCTCCGGGGCCCTCCCATTTATGCTCCGGAGACCTCCCATTTTGTGCTCCGAGGCCCTCCCATTTGTGCTCCGGAGACCTCCCATCTGTGCTCCGGAGCCCTGCCATTTTCTGCTCCGGAGGTGTCCCAAATCTGGCGCACTCGCGGCGGGCAAATCTCTCCGCCGCGGCTCTCCCAAATCTGGCGTACCTCCGGAGCAGAGATGGCGTACCTCCGGAGCAGATCCGGAGAAGGGTTCCATTCGCCTGCTTGTGACGTCACCGTGATCTACAAGAAGGGACCGCCCACTCGCCCCGCTCTCAATGGTCTATTGAGTCCGCCGCGGCTCTGCCAGATTTCGACTGTCCGGCGCAACTACGGCACCGATTGTCTGAGTACGGCACAATACATCTTTTTTTTACTGACAAAATTCCTTCTTCAGTGAAATGAAAGCGCCTAGTTGTCTAATCGTGTCACGGAGCAAGACTATGTTATTGTACGTAGACCGGCTCTTTTTTCTAGCTTTCCTCTTCATTTCAAAATGGAGCGCAAAATGATTGCTCAAAATCAGATGATACTGCAGTTTAATAATAATTTTTTTCTACGTGAATCCAAAGGGAACCGAGGAACAAGAGACGGTTTACGTCGACTACATGTTTTAAGATTTCGGATGGCATGCCGATTGATCAGAAATAAAACTTTCCTGATCGAAAAAGTTCTGTTCGATGACCATTCAAATCCTAAGCATTGAGAGATTCATCATGTAACCCTTGTCCCACTTATTTTTTCTCTTTGTACATCAATTCCCACTCTGCATGCAAGCTCAGAACTTACCTCAAGGCTCAGTAACCCCTTCACTTTTTCAAATCATAGCCGAAATCTCTTCACCTGGCGGAGACCCTGCTCTCCGCCATCACACCTATGCTTTCAGCTATACGCTAAGCGGAAGGGATCAACTTTCACTCTCATTCATGAGTCATTCCCTCGATTAAATTATACGATGTTAAGTTTTCCAAGATTGGTAGTTCTTTTGTTTATTGTCAGTACAGTCAACAATCAATACGGTCTACTTTTCAGCGAAGATCGCCTTTGTCACCTTCAACGATACTGTACAGTATACGCCCACCATTCTGATAATGTGTCAGACCGTTCAGGCGAGTAATGGTCTAACACGTTGTCAGAGTGTTGGGCGTATATGCACTATACATCGTTGAAGGTCTTGACAAAGGCGATCTCGCTGAAACGTAAACCGTATTGAGTTGACTGTACTGACAAATAAACAAAAGAACTACCAATCTTGGACAGTTTACGTATAACATAAATACTGCACTGTCGAAAACAAGTAACATCGAGGGAATGACTCGCGAAGAGAGTAACAGTTGGTCTCTTCTTTAGCATATAGCTCAAAGCACGACAGCATAGGCGATGTCTTGTACAGAATGTAGCGACCAGTTAAGTGATATAATTTGTGCACATCTTGGATAAGAGACCGGTGAACCTATGACCCCAGGATAAATTGTTGCTCTCCCCATCGTACCTATGCTTTCAGCTAAATGCTAAGAAGGGATCAACTTTCACTCTCATTCATGAGTCATTCCCTCGATTATGTTATACGATGTTAAGCCTTCCAAGATTGGTAGTTCTTTTGTTTATCGTCAGTATAGACCCTTAGTAAACCCTCCCCCTTTCAGGGGATCTGCCCTGAGACGGACCTGAGTTGATCGCATGGCGTCTCGGTCCAGCACGCGAGCTATTGATCTAGATGCGGATCGCTTTTCAGACATAAAAATCTTGCGCGCTATCAAAGAGGAAACACCTACACCTTTTCTGCAGGTTTGGTCAAACAGGTATGTGACTGGTACTCAGCCCGCACGACCGTGGTTCGGCGCCGGACAGCGGCGAATTTTTGCGCATCACAGAGCAATCCTTGATAGCGGCCACCATCGAAGAAAATCGATGACGGCTGCTATCAAGGAATCCACAAACCAAATGAATACACGAAACAAAATTGCCTTTTTCTAACCAAAGTTTCATCAAAAATTGAGGAAGTAGGGACAAAATCGAATGGAAATAAATAAAAAGATTGTCGCTCTTGATAGCTTTTGTAGAAAAAACCTAGCAAAAAGCAAACTCTGCAAAAAGGAAAAAACCTATTTTTCTGTTTTTTGCCAAAATCAGCTGCTCATTGATCCTTTCCTTTTTGGGCACCGGTATTGTGCAGTTTTGCGCGTTCTTGTACTGCAACCAGGGCCCTGCACGCGTTGGTTTAGAGGTTTTTAGAAAACGAAGTCCCCCACGACTTCACGAAGATTTACGAAATCTCTCTCGACGTGAAAATCAGTAGGAAACCCTTATTTAACGAAAATAGCAACAAAAAAGCGAAAAAAGCGCATTTTGAGGTATGCAATATAACAAAAAAGCAAAAAGATAACATTTCGAGTCGATTAAAGGCTACAATACCGCTCATAATTCGTCAAAAAAGTCGCCGGACTGCGGCGCACTCCGCCACACTCCGCCGCAGTGCGCCGGAATGATCGTCAATTTAGCCATATCTCGCTTCAGAATGGACGAATTCTGAATCCGAGGACACCGTTCGATTCAGCTCGGCGAGACGCATTACCTTATATATGAAGCTGAACGTCTGTTGTCTGTTTGTCTGTACGTATGTTCCGAATAGAAAATTCCATTTCTGAACCGATCCGGACCAAACTTGGCACACATACACTTCGGGCCCCGGCAGGGTTATAGGCTACTCTTCGTCATCGATCGATATCGATTTTATCGATTTTTATCGATTTTTTTTGCAGAGTTCACCTACGGGGCTGGGAGTTGGCACAGGGGGAGGGTAAGTGAGCATGGGGAATACAATATTAGTTTTCAGAATCATCGATTATCATTTTGGTTAAATTCAGTGTGCTGATAACAGTATTACCATTGATCTGTCGCTGATGACACATAGACAGTATACTACAGGAGTATGGTAGAGAGCCACTCTGATCGAATTTGTTCTAAGATCTGCTTAAGATCACAATACCGCCCACAGAATGTCAAAATTTTCGTGAACTTCGCGGAATTCCGGGATTTCCGCCAAAGTGCGCGATAATCCGGGAAGTTCGCGACACTTCAGGATCCGCGAAACCATGCGAATCACGCAGCTTTTGGAAGACAGTCTGCAGCTACTCTTGAACGCACGATAACCTACAAGGACAGTACTATCGAACAGTGCTTACTGAAATCTCTTATGTTTAACTTCCTTCGGAATGAACATATTCTGAATTCGAAAAAAGCTTTGTGCTCAGTTCATCAAGGCAAGTCTTTCGATATACAGTGTATCCTTGATATTCCGATTTTAATATTCTCAAATCTTTCTGTAGACGTCTATTCGCGAAGGTGTAAAGCAGCGCGCATTGCCCCTAGTAGACTCCAGCAAGAACCTTTCGATAGCACTTTTTCTGTAGATTACGTAGCGCTAAAAAGTAGTCACAGGCATCTTTCCATATGAGTTAGAAGGGCTGGTGAATTCTGGAAAAATCTTGTTGTCTCAAATTGTACTCGTCGCAACCCTAAAATACGAGGCTATCTTGCTAAGCAGATGTGAGTTTTGTAATGACCAGGTCGGATAACCCTTATGAACAAGTTTTCCGAGATGTTCGGGTGATTTCATTTTTTCTTGTCTGACGCCCTGAAGCTGGCCGGTGGATTTTGGTCAAAATGTTGATGATCTTCAATTGTAAAAAAACGCCGCTCATAGAGGTTTTCGAACACGCTGCCTATGAAAATCGTGTTTTCTGTCAAGTATAGGGTTTTTTGCAGAGATGTGGTGAGATGACTGCAACGGATTCACGAAGGCTCGTAACTTCGCCTCCACCTCTCACGTATCTGTCAAAAAAAACTGCCTGCTTGCTTTTCTAGTCAAAGTTACTAGGAGATGTGCTATCGAATGGCGCATGACTCAGGCTCCGTTCTATAAAATTCGCCGAGTTACGAGCCTACGAAAACACGTTCTCGTGAATTTTGCCCAAAATGTAAAGACCGCAAATTTCGTCAAAATTCTACCATGAGTGCTTGTACAACACGCTGATCAAATCCTTTCACATTTTAGTGGATCTTATTGTGGGTTGTTTGGGCAGTGCTTTATCTAGGGATGGCTCAGGCTCACCGGTGCAAAGCGGGTGCGGAATACAGTAAGCCAGCTCGGCGCACGTGCCAACTATGGCGGCGAGCTTTGGCGGCGTGGTCTTTGTAGTATAACGCACATCCTCCGGCCAAAGTCCGATCTTTCTCTGCCACGTCTAACTCCGAAATCTTAACGCGGAAGCAGCGCTCATCTCCTGTCCTCTCCGAACCCGCCCACCCCATGGACGAGTGAATTCCGCGGTCAGAGCGCCAGCCGCAATGCTATATGCATGAGGTCCCGCAACGACTCTGCGTCTTCGCCATGACGGGCCTCGCGTTCACTCGTCCATGGGATGAGCGGGTTCGAAGAAGACAGGAAATGAGCGCTGCTTCCGCGTTAAAATTTCGGGGGTTAGAAGTGGCAGAGAAAGATCGGACTTTGGCCGATAGGTTCCATATGGGGACTCCTACCCTGTGACCTTGTTTTGTCACGGGTCTTATTCTGCCGAGGTACTGCCTTTAAGCGCTTGAAAGCCATATTAGGTTGTTGCATAAGTTCTGTCCGATTTTTTTGCCTCATGTTTAAAGCAGCTTTTTCAAGAGAATTTCATCTCTAATGCGGTATTGTTAGTATCATTAAAAAGTGCTTTTCTTGCGCTTTCTAAAGCATATCAAATTTCAATAAATTTCATAGTGTAAGGAGATTTCAGGCCTAAAATCTCCAAGTGGCCGAGGTACGTTCTCACCCTAGAAATATGTTCTTGCGAGAAAAACCCCACAACGCACCCTTCAGGTCAAGTTCTTCCATTAGCTGCGGAATAAGGGTGTAGAAGGCTAATATTTATGCCTAAGTTCGGTTCCATGAAGAAAACGTCTTGCTAGTGGAATTTGTCGTCAAACATTAATTTTCTGTATAGATGTTTTACAAGCTATAACTTTCGGCGAATAGAAGTAATCGACGACTTCAAAGTTGCAGGTGCTAGGGCAAAGCAAGAGCTAGCAGAGCCCATTCACCAATTCCTTTCCGGCGCTCACGTCAATTGTAAAATTTTCATAACTCGTAAATAGGCATGCATACATGCGGTGAAGCGAGGTTAAAAAGTGGCTAATTTTTTTCGGTAAAAAAAATCTCACGGCAACGCAGACCCTATGGGCTCTTTCATGATGCAAAATAGTCTACAAAAATTTCTCTATCTGTCCATTGTTAAACAAGATGCCTACTAATTCTCATAAGGGAGCATTGCCATGTCAAAGAAGACAAGTTTGAAGAAAAACGTAGTGAAGTTTTTAGGTTTTTGCTTCTTCCTTATTAACAAGGATTTTCGCAGGTTCTAATGTATCTGATAGCCAAGGAATTGCTCAACACGGGAAACTGAGATTTTGGAAAAAAGTTGACTTTGAAAGAAGTTATGACATTTTGAACTCAAAGAATTCAAATCGGACAGAACTTATGCAACAACCTAATATAACCATGCCATGTGTGGAAGATTGTTTCTGCTCAAAATTCATGTATAAAAGTTAACAAGTTTGGGGCCAGTTTTTTCAAAATCACTTCTGGTAAGATACGGATGGTTTGAAATGACTAAGCTGTTTAGGGATCTTTCAAGCAAAACAGTTTTAAACGTTAAACTTGGTTGCTTTCAGCAATGATTCAAAGAAATCCTGCTGTTCACGTTGTTTGCATGCGAATTCAGCCGGGAAAGTGTATAAATAATGGTTTTGTAATTGGCAGCCTGTTGTTGCGTCGCTTAGATAATAGAACAATAAACCAGTTCTTTCTTTCGAGAAAACGAATGTGGTCATTGAAAAGAATGTCACATTCATGTTGAAGCTCATTCGTCAAACTGTTGACTGAAAATGGGGTCCTTGTTAAATAACAAAACAGATTAAGCTTAAATTGATAGGTAGGCTAAACAAATTCTTGGTACAAGCTGTCAAACATGTAGATGACTTGTCAATTTTTGACACTTGGCAGGAGGTTGATCTTCGATGTGATGTTCTTACCAAATTTGATCCAACGAAAAAAACAATACCTTTCTTTGAAAAATGGGTCAAGATAAGGGAAAAGTATCAAAATATCTTGGTGAGTCAATGCTCTCGGAAATACCAGAGTTGAAGTGATAGTGATGCAAGAAATTTCATGAGAGGGCACTCAAGGCTAATTTGTACAATACACACAAGATATTTTGAGCCTGTGTTCTTAAGGTTTTTTGAGTAGAGTTTGGGAGAGTTTTTGATAGCGTAATGAAATTTGAATCAATTGCAAGGAAAGCTGAGAAATGGAAAAGTGATAACGGATTAGAAAACCGAGTTCAACAAGTACAACGATTAGTTTCTCCAAGTGCTTTGCACAATTTCTCTCGTCTTATTTCAGTACTCTTATTGATACATGAACAAAGCACTGTTTACGGATTATTTTCAGAAATTATTCATCTACTTCAAATGCTTTTTGCGTAGGGAAGTTCACAATGAAACAGCTACAACATGCACTTGTTTGTAGATTGCGATGTCCAAATATTCTTTAGTCCAACATGATCAAATTTGTTTGAATGTTTTATTGCAGCGAAAGCTTCACATTGCATTATTGGCTTTATATTTCCCTAACTGCTGCAATTCTTTGATCTCACTGCAAAGGACAAAATCCCGTGTGCACTTCGCCTTTCACAATGACTTAGCCGCTAAATGAGGACAAGTCATCGAAGCTTGTTGTACTAACAACCTGCAAACTCTAAATGAAAGTTTGAAGATGCAAATTTCGATTACACGCTAAAATCTAGAAAGGCAAGAGATGCAAGTTTAAAGAAAAGATAAAATTGCGACCTTGAGGAGAGGCAAGAATTACAATATTGTTCACAAAATTTTTGTGAATGTCGCAGAAACTCTGCGAAAGTCCGCGACATTCCGGGAATTTTGCGGAATCACGCGAATCACGCAAACTAGCGGCGCCATAACTTCCTACGTAGTGAAAATGGATGTGGATGTGAGGATGAGCTGTACATCAAAAGTTTCGCCTTGACGAGCTGAACACAATTCTGCTTCCGGATCCAGAACATATTCATTCCGAAGGAAGTTATGGCGCTGCTAGTTTGCGTGAATCGCGTTATTCCGCAAAATTCCCTAATGTCGCAGACTTCCGCGGAGTTTTTGCGACATTTACGGAAATTCTGTAAGCGGTAATGTACTTCTTGCTCTCTCCTCAAGGTCGCAATTTTACCTTTTTTTTGAACTTGAATCTTTTGCCTTTCTAGATTTTAGCATGTAATCTCAATTTGCATCTTCAAACTTTCATTTAGAGTTTGCAGGTTGTTAGTACAAAGCTTTGGTGACTTGTCGTTATTTAGCGGCTAAGTCATTGCCAAAGGCGAAGTGCACACGAGATTTTGTCGTTTGCAGTGAGATCAAAAATTGCATCAATTAGGGAAATATAAAGCCAGTAGTGCAATGTGAAGCTTTCGCTGCAATAAAACATTCAAACAAATTTGATCATGTTGGACTAAAGAATATTTGCACATCGCAATCTACAAACAAGTGCATGTTGTAGCTGTTTCGCTGTGAACTTCCCTACGCAAAAAGCATTTGAAGTAGATGAATAATTTCTGAAAATAATCCATAAGCAGTGCTTTGTTCATGTATCAATAAGAGTACTGAAAGAAGACGAGAGCAATTGTGCAATGCACTTGGAGAAACTAATCGTTGTAATTGTGGGACTCTGTTTTCTTATCCGCTATCGCTCTTCCATATCTCAGCATTCCTTGCAATTGATTCACATTTCATTACGCTATCAAAAACTCTCCCAAACTCTACTCAAAAAATCTTAAAAACACAGGCTCAAAATATCTTTTAGTGTCTTGTATTGTACAAGTTAGCCTTAAGTGTCCTCTCATGAAAGTTCTTGCATCACTGTGACTTCAAATGTGCTACTTCTGAAAGCATTGACTCTCCAAGATCTTTTGGTACTTTTCCCTTATCTGGACTCATTTCTCAAAGAATGGTATTGCTTTTATCGTCGTATCAAATTTGGTAGAAACTTGACAGGATGGAGAGTCAACCTCCTGCCAAGTGTCAAAAATTGACATCGCTTTTACCAAGAATTTGTTTAGCCTACCTATCAATGTAAGTTCAATCTGTTTTGTTATTTAGCAAGGACCCGATCAGGGCCGGCACAGATCGTCTGGAAGCAGGCTGGACTTCGTCTGTGGAGCAAAAAGCAAAGGAGACATCGTTTTTGACGAGTCGGGACCGAGCATCAAGAATAAGGGCCATTTAGTCGAAAAAAACTTTTCGAACAGGTTAGCACACGATTGACCTATCGTGTACGGCGAAAAGTGCGCGCGATTTGAAAGTAAGGCTAAAATAAACAAATTGCTTGTTTACAGCGCACACAGAATCATATTACACCAAAATAGAACTATACGTACAGAAAATCATTTGCGGAACGACTATGTAAAAAGTTTGAAAACTTATGTGAAGGTAATATCTTTTCCAAAATTGGATCGTCTCCAGACAGCCACCAGACAATCTGAGATCGTCTGGAGCATATATTTTCGTCAGTTCACATAAGTTTCGGATCTTTCTAGCATGGGCGGATTCTCCGGTCAAAAATCTATCCCTAAGCATGAAGAGAATTTCATATCATTGCCTTTCCTTTGTTTTTATGCCTTAATTTCTCCATAAATCGCATTATTAAATAACGCGCTCCAATGCCAAACTCTTGCGCATGCGTAATATTCAGCTCTAATTTGAATTTTCGCTCCTATCTCACATTTTTTCTTTCAGACTCGTAAATCTTTCTCGTTTTCATCTTCTCCTAAGTAGGTATCGAAGGGGACTTCGTAAAACTTCCGAAAGTCAGAGGAGACTTCGTTTTAGAAGCCTTAGAAACCGACTCATGCCGGCCCTGGACCCGATTTTCTGTCAACAGTTTGATGAAAGAGCTTCAACATTACGAATGAAAGTGACATTCTTTTCAATGATCACATTCGTTTTCTCGAAACAAAGAACTGGTCTATTGTTCTATTATCTAAACGACGCAACAACAGGCTGCCAAGTACAAAGCCATCATTTATACTTTTTCCCGGCTAAATTCGCTGTCGGAAACAACGTGAACAGCAGGATTTCTTTGAATCATCGCTGAAAGCGGTGGTACATAAATACGGAGATCATTTCTGAGTATAAAATAATCTTTAGAGGGCTAGACAAAACTGCGCGCATATCAGTCAAGCACAATTTTACCACCCCTCCCTCCTCTCCCCCCCTCCCCCGAAACAACTTTCCCAACCGCCGCTGTCACGGTTCTTGCATATATCAGCTCGCCTGTCTTCACAGATCTCCTCTTTTCATCTTCTTTATTCAGGAATCTGTAGACGTTATTCGATTTCAAGAATGTCTCGTCATGTTATTTTCATGACAATTTCGAGCTTCAATCTGCTCTCCGTGCAAGTATCGGCTTCCTTGCGAAGAACTATTCTACAAAAACTCGTCAGATGTGTCATTTCTGATGAACTTTTTGATCAAAATTATCACAAAAAGAGGAATATTTGCAGAAAGAGTGACAATTTTTCCAACCTGGTAACTCAAAAATTCAGCTGGGACCGCTAATCTTCTTCCTTCCTCCCTGCTGATACGCCTTTTGCTGTGTTTGAAAAAAGCGCACACACAACTTCTACTGTGAACAACATAAAGCTTCTATAGTAAATAGTGACTTATTAAAGGAAGTATTTGAATGAGCAGTAAAATTGGCCCGTAGTAAAACCCACTTCACTTCAGATGATCTCAACTGAGGGGCTGAGTTGAGGTATTTAAGATAAACTAACTAGCGGCCACTCTCACATGCTTAAGAATGCGACCTGATCTGAAGGGTTAGCGTCAGGGCATGTGCCGCGATGAATTCACCTGGAATCCGTAAGAGCAGCCTCGATTTTGAGATGAATTTAGCGAATAGTGTGCAAGGGATGAGACGCAGAGAAAAATCCCGTAAGTTGCTTGTGAGTAACTTACGGGACATCGTACTTGACGTATTGTTGCAGTACAAGAACGCGCAAAACTGCACAATACCGGTGCCCAAAATGGAAAGGATTAATGAACAGCTGATTTCGGCAAAAAACAGAAGAATAGGTTTTTTCCTTTTTGCAGATTTTGCTTAGGCTTTTTCTAAAAAGCTACTCAGAGCGACAATCTCTTTGTTTATCTCCATTCGATTTTGTCCCTACTTCCTCAATTGATGAAATCTTGGCTTAAAAACCGTTTTGTTTTGTGCATTCATTTGGTTTGTGGATTCCTTGATAGCAGCCGTCATCGATTTTCTTCGGTAGTGGCAGCTATCAAAGATGCGTGATGCGCAAAAATTCGCCACTGTCCGGCGCCGAACCACGTTCGTCCGGGCTGAGTACCAGTCACATACCTGTTTGACCAAACCTGCACAAAAGGTGTAGGTGTTTCCTCTTTGATAGCGCGCAAGATTTTTATGCTTGAAAAGCCATTTAGATCAATAGCCTGCGGGATGCTAGACCGAGGCGCCATACGATCAATTCAGGTCCGTCTCAGGGCAGATCCCCTGAAGGGGGTTTACTACGGGCCTATATCTGAATTAAGAAGGGTGATACCCTTGCAGAAAGGGGAAATCACCAAAAAGCTAAGTTCGTTCATTGGTGGAGTTATTAGAGGTTTGAGGTAGTCATAGTCATTTGTTGTTCAAGGTCTGTATGTATGGCGGTTCCTATAAAATGCTACAATGAACTCCAAATTTTGTACAGCTAGAGTTGTGGGATACTGTGAAGGAGAGTAATTGCGGATATGATACTCGGGTGTAGGCTAGGAAGAGGAGGGAGATAGGGGACAGGAGTGTTGATTAAGATTGTGACTTGTAAAATACGTGGCTGATCATAATACTGTATACTTTTAAAATTGTTAGTGAGGCACTATAATCATGCATCGAAACAATGTTGAGTATTCAAGAAAGCATCAAAAGTTCAAAGCAACTCGGTATAGATATACACGTTGTTCCAAAAGTAAGTGCACACTTTTCAGTCGTTTATATCTCTCTTCCCATTGTGTCTTTTTCCACCATTTGAGTGCAGTTCTGTAGAACAAGCTTCAACTTAAATTTCTTCATTGCTGTAGGAACTTCGACAAGGGATTTTAGGCCGTTGGAAGCCATTATCTGCCTCGGAACAAAATCAAACAAGCCAAAAATTCTAATACTATGGTAATGGAAGGCTGATTTCAAATATACAATTTCCACTTTATTGCGATGCTTTTTCCAATGTTATCCCAGGTAAACCGAATAACCGAAATACCAGTATTTGTCAGAAATGTGATCATGCTGTCAAAAAAACTGAAAGCACTCGTAAAAAGTTGTGTGGTGGAATCAGCATGCGCGAAAACCCTAGAAAAGGATTTTTCAAATTTTTTGAAAAAAAATTTTTCAGATGGCATATTTCAGAATGGTTCCTCATGCTGGAAGTTCTTACCGCATTCCTACAGTAACGAAAAGCGATCGGTGATACAATCAACACTGTAAATCTAAGTTGAAGCCTCCTCTACAGAATGGTACTTGACTGGCAAAAAAGACCCATTGGGAAGAGAGATACTGACGATTGGAAAGTGTGTACATACTTTTGGGACTCCCTGTAAATTTTTCAAAGCACCAATCCACGGATTGTGCCATATGGAAGGTCAACACTGCGTTTTGTAGTGTTCAAGACCGACAATCCCATGGTTGCGATAAAGAGGTTATGTTTTGGAAAAACATTGCATTTCGAAGCACGTTGACCGATTCCGTAGCTATTTGATCATTTACGTAAATGAATAGCACGGAATGCCGCAATAGTAAGTATCCGAGTGCGCCTGTGGAGTTTACATGTTACTGATTTGTTTCAGACTGGTCAGTAAGTTCCCGAGATAAAATAAATTACAACAGTTTTTCATGAAGACATCGGTTTCTTTCTCATATAGTTGAAACTATTTCTAGTATGCCAATTTACAATAGTCATCTTGTATTTCTGCATACTTTCTGCATATTGTGCTTCTGCATACTTAAAATTTGAATTCAAAGTTCAGTAGTAAAATTAGTCCAATTAGGGCGAAAACTTGCATTTGCTGATTCCGATCATGTGAATCGTTTTGCTTGAACCCTAGGATTTTTTCTTATTTTCTTGAATCAAAACTTGTTTTCACAAATAAAAATTTCAAAAATTCTATGTAAGGATTTTCTAACATGTTGTTTGATAGAAAGCTAATGGCTCCTCTCAAAACTTGAATATTTTTTCCTTCGAAATTTATTTATTTTCCACAAGTTCTCTGTATTTGGCAAATTTCACGATTAAGGGTTTTTGACATGCTGTTTCCAAAAAAGGTGATGGTTTTGCATGAAACATCGAAATTTTTCTATTTTGATTTTCAAACAAACTTTTTTTATTTGGTAATAACAGCCACAGACATGCCCTGAGAATCTAACGATAACAGAAGGTCGTGACGGCCATTTCTCTCAATCGAGGGAAATGGCCGTCATGGTCTTCTGTTATCGTCAGATATTTTAGATCATATTTTAGATATGTAGCTTGGTAATTTTGGATTTTTATTTTTGGGATTTAAGACAGCATAGACCGTGACACTTGGATTGGTTCGAGGTGGCCTTCTGTGTAAGCGGATATTTATTCGGTATTGGAGTCCATTTCGGATTCGAAAAGTTTTTGACATCGATACGACTTTCGTTTCTCGATTTAAGTATTATTGCAGCAAGATAGTTTAGTCGAATTCGGATTCATTTTATTTTCTCAAACATAGCAGATTTCCGTTTGTTTTCCAGGTTTATCACTGCAGTAAAATTTCCGAAAAAGAGTTTGAATCAGAATAGAAAAATTTTGAGGTTTCAGCAAAACCATCAGCTTTTTCGGAAACAGCATGTCAGAAAACCCTTACATAGAACTTTTAGATTTTTGTCAGAAAATTTGTGGAAACAAGTTTCAATTCAGAAAAAGAAAAAAATCCTAAGTTTACAGCAAAATGATTAACATATCCGGAATCAGTGTGTTAGAATATCCTTAAATACAAGTTTTTGCCCTAATTGGATTGATTTTACTACTGAACTTTGAATTCGAATTTCAAAGAAATTCCGGTTCCATAGGCTGCAGGATGATGACGGAGTTACCGTGAGCAGAATCAGCTCATCTTCGGTGCAAATTGAGTGCAAACTAGCGTTGCTGCCAGTTCATGACTTCTCAGGAGCTCCGCTAACCAGGCGGCGGCAACCTTATGATGTAAGTAAGTTCCGTTCTCCTAGTTATGGAAGTGTACATAGTAACAGAGCTTCTTAACTCAATAGCTTCATCGAACCAATCTATCTTTTCTCAAAGCTTATGATTGCTGTCTAATACTTAAGTGATACTTATTATGTTCTAGCTAAACAAGGAAGATGACCTTCATAAAGCGCAATGCGGCAAGCACAACTCAACTGATAACGTTGAAATGGTGTACTTATTTCTGTCACTTCGTTTTATGGACATACTTCGAAGCTACATGCAAGTAGCAAATCAAAACGATGGTAGTAACATAAATCTGGCACCTAGGATAACTCTAGTTTCTACTTACTGCTGTAATCAACAAAGTGCGTTAGATCCAAACTGTAGAAATATAAACGGAGAGAAACAGGTTTGCAACGATTATGCACATGTTAGCATCACCGAATCCAAAGGATGAACCGTTGTGTAAAGCCCATAGAGCACTGCAATCGTTCCATGTGCACTTCCAAAGGTCAATCCTTACCGAACTACCATGCACAGCGTTGTCTATTTTAGTAATGCACAGCATTAATCTAATTATACAATAACTAACTGATGCATGTATGACTTTGCAAAGCACATATTCATCATTTATAGTGAAGCAGAAAAATGATGCATATGTGACTTTGCAAAGCACATATTCATCATTTATAGTGAAGCAGAAAAACGCTGAGCTTATCGTGCTTCGAATGGGACTTTCTCTTAAGAGCATATTACCGATTTGATTGGTACTACGTGTGCATTACGATTTAGTTGCTGAATATTCATGAACATAGCAAGACATTTCAGCCCGATTTTCTCTTTGTGCTCTATCTCAAAAGGTTGTCCCAAAATAAACTTCTTTTCCAAATAATTCAATCTGTTTTCGTTGTGAAAATATAGGATATCATTCGATAGAGCGAAGCACCTCCACAAAATCCCTGCCAAAAATCCGCCTAAGTCATAACACATGTAAAGTTTGAAGCCAAAAAAATTTTATCGCCTGAAAAATAGATTTTTGCGAAAGAAAAATTGTGCGGACTTCCAACATGGTCATTCACTATACAGACACATCGCAGTGCTGCCTGTACCGGATTTTTTCCGCGCAGAGAAAACGAGAAGAAAAGATACTCCAAAAATGGCAAACTTTGCCCCCAGCCCCTGCCACATATGTCTTCTATGCTACAGGAATTAACAAGCACAGCTTTGAAATTTTACCTTTGTAAGCGCCCTAGTAATTGAGAATTACCAAATTTGACGTAAAAACCCGAAACAGTGAGACTTTGCATTTTTAAGCTATTTTAGCTTCCCAGTTTGCCCTGAGAAAAATCCACCGAATACATTTTATCACTACGTGTTTACTTCATAATCACCATTTGGGAGTCTGTGGGAATTTTCTGGGAGAGATCCATTTTTGGGGTGTTGTAAAATCTTGAATTTTAGCTCCACACTTTACTTGGATTACGAGCTAGGCGGATCTTTGGCGGTCGTTTAGCTTGCTTCGCTTTATCGAATGACACCCTAGGTCTGCTAATAAATCAAAAACAACTTGTTTTATCTAATAAAGGAGTTCACTTTTGAGACAATCTAGTATTTGATAAAATGCAGACTGCAAATTTCACATACAAGCACGCATTTCTGTATATTTTCATGTGTGAGTTTGGACGTGAGTCAGTCGTTTTTGGGTTATACCGAATTGAATCTCATGTTCACAAGTAGCTGGGGACAGAATTTCGCAAGCACACAAGTCGGACAACTAATAACATACTATAAGTAACATGTGTAGCTATTTTCCAAGAAAAATCAGCTTAATTCCAGTGATAGTTTCTTGTTTTGTTCTCTGAAGATGGCTGACGAATAAGAATGGAAAGGGTGTTATATGTATCACAAACCACCACATTCTCAAAAAAAGTTTTATCAGTTTTGCTCTTATGGGTTGTTTCATACTACAGTCGCTGCAGCGACGGCAGTCGATCGATCGACTGCCACTTGCCCTTCTACTACATGCACAGCGTACGCCGCGTACGTCGCGTACGCTCTTATGATGAAACATACCGAGCGTACGCTGCGTACGCCACGTACACCCGTATGCCGCGCAGTCTGACTCAAACCTTAGTGTGGAGGCCTACGCTAGTATGCCATCATAGGGTTCCTTCATACAACGCCGCAGGACGCGGCGTGCTGCGGCGTGCGCGGCTTACGCCGCAGAAGTCGCTTTGAAAATATGCGTTCACGGCATCTCCTTTTCGCTGGTTATATATGTATCTCTATATTTCCTGCAAGTTCGTAATCTCCGAGAGTGTTCCTTCAGTGCATGCAATCCTTCTGCGTCGCTGCGTCCTGCGGCGTAGTATGAAGAAGCCCTAACCTCATCAACCCCCACTTTGAGTAGACGGTGCCTCTATGCCATCGCAGGTTTGCGGTATCTCGGCAATAATTGAGATCAGATTGGAACGAAATTTCTGTTGCACTATTTTTGAAGTGACATAGTTCTTGAAAAAATCAACAGTCCGCAAAAATCAAAATTCTGCGTGGAGGGGGAAGCCATGCGGTTTGTGATAACGCCCGTGTTTTAAGCATATCCTGCAATAGGGCTCAGCACAGGTGGCACACAAACACGAAGATCGTTTCTGAGTATAAAACAATCTCAGAGGGCTGGCCAAGACTGCTCGCTTGTCAGCCAAGCGCAATTTTACCAGCCCTCCTTTCCTCCCCCCCCCCTGAAATCAACTTTCCTAACAGCCGCTGTCCTGCTTCTTGCATACATCAACTCGCCTACCTTCACCAATCTCCTCTTTTCATATTTTCCTTTATCCAGAAATCTATAGACGTTATTCGTGGTTTCATGAATGTCTCATTATGTCTCATCATGTCATTCTCATAACAATTTCGAGCTCCAATCTGCTCTCCTTGCAAGTATTGGCTTCCTTGCGAGGAACTATTTTACAAAACTCGTCAGATGTATCATCTTTGATAAACTTTTTGATCAAAATTATTACAAAAAAGGAATGTTTGTAGAAAGAGTGACAATTTTCCCAACCTGTAACTTAAAACAGCTAAGACCGGTACTCTTCTCCCTTCCTCACTGCTGATACGCCTTGAGCTGTGTTTGAAAAAAGCGCACAGACAACTTTCTATAGTAAATAGTGTAGTAAAAAGTAAATGCTCGTCGCACTTCGTTCATAGATCTGTTAAAGGAAGTATTTAAATGATGGGCAGTAAAACTATTTTTACATCACGTAGAAGGGTGATTTAAGGTAGTCAGAGGAGTCATTTGTTGTTCGAGGTCTGTATGCATGACCGTTTTTATAAAATGCTACATTGAACTTCAAACTTTGTACAGCTAGTGTCGTGGGATACTGTGAAGGAGAGTAATTGCAGATATAATACTTGGGTGCAGGCTAGGAAGAGAAAGGAGATAGGGGACAAGAAGAAGTGCCAGTTAAGATTGTTACTTGTTAAATACGTGGCTGATCATGATTTTGGATATTTATAACATTGTTAAGGAGGCACTATAATCATGCAACAAAACAATGTTGAGTGTCCAAGCAAGCATCAAAAGTTCGAAGCAAATCGACATAGGTATAGATTTTTCACCATTCCATGCCATATGGAAGCTCTACGCTGCGTTTTGTAGTGTTCAAGAACCGACAATCCCATGATTGCGATAAAGAGATTATGTTCTTGAAAAAAATTGCATTCCAAAATACGTTGACCGATTCCGTGGCTATTTGATCATTTACGTAAATGAATCGCATGGAACGCCGCAATAGTAAGTATTTGTGAGTGCGCCTGTGAAGTTTGCATGTTAATGATTTGTTTCAGACTGGTACAGTGAGTTACGACAAAACTACATCTCAGTTCCAGTACGCCAGTTCATAATAGTCATTTTGTATTTCTGCATACTTCTACGCCGGACTAGTTTAAGCAATGTTTATTCTTTTTAAAAGACACAGCCTTACGTTTTGGCGAATTGTCTTTTTCAGAGGCCTGCGTTCTAAGTATTATCTACGATCTCAGCCCACCTCCAGTCCTGTTAGTTTTCAACCTTCTCAAACCTTGTCACCACATACACTTCATCGCAGGAGGACATACCGGAAAATCAGCGCTTTCCGAGCAGTCTGCACCAGAAGTAGATGGTCGCAGCAGGGGAATGAATCGTATTGTAGATACACATAAAATGATCTGCAGCTACATCACACTACACGAAGGGGGGAGATCAATTTCATCTAATTAAAAAATTGAAATTCAATTACTGTCAACGTGTTTTGTTGGTAAATGGACACAGATTTTCATCTCGCTTCGTTACTAGTAAATCTTTTCCCTTTCTCCTCATCACCACCAAGTCAGTGCGGGAATATTTGCTCAACGTAGTGCATGATCACTTTTTGACAACAGAAACACACCGTGCTTGGCTCGAATTAGCTTCAGTAAGTTTCAGAGTTCGACAGCTTCAGTAATATTCCGCGTTTCACAGATAATGATAGCACTCAAATCAATCTTAGTGCAGGATCGTACTTTAGAAGATTTACCGCATTCTGGTATAATTTCCCATCATTTGAACAAACTTCTTAAATAGAGACAATTCTTTGGAGCACAGAGCAAGAAATAGCATTCCAAGCATCAAAACATGCCCTAGTGATGCGCTTGTTTTAGTGTTCCCTGTTCTAGGAAAACCCTATATCATCCACACCGATGCATCAACCATCGCTCTCGGCGCGTGCCTCCTACAAGTCAATCCGGAGACTAGCAGTGAAACTTTTGATCACACATTGCAGCCGCATTCTAAAAAGACATGAAAGGAACTACGCAACTTCTGTGTTAGATTTTCTACAGTTGAAAATAGTTCCACAATGTTGATAACTAATCACGCCAGCAAATCGATCATGCGTAGATCAGATCTCCTGTCATCTTAGCTCGAGAGCAAATACTCATCCAGTAATTTTGCTCTTCGGATCTCAAATATCGCGCTTTCGAAATGTATCGAAATAATTGTTTTTCAGCATATACAAATTCAAAAAAGAGCTCATTTTATCAAGCGCTGCGCGCATACCTGCTAGAAAAAAGTTAATTGAAAGAAAGGAAAAGAGCAAGTAGATGTACAGCAAAATATCGGCTGCGACTAAAAATCTCTCAGTTGCAATCAAGTTGCACCTCTGCAACACGCATCATTTCATAAACTCTTGGTCAATTTTTGCATTCTCGTTCATGAAGTATAAGTTTGAGTACCGGCTTGTTTAGAGTAAAAAAAGTCCAGACTCATGTTTTTGATTCTAGAAGCTCTCATCAGATCTTCTTTCCTAAGATATGCTTAAGTAAGTAGCGATAGCATCACGCATTGAAAGCAAACTTTTGATCCGTTGTTCGAGACTATAACAATATTCTTAAATCATTTCGAACACAATCGCTAGATCTCCAAAATATATTTGTTCTGGAAGAAAAAACATTTGCGAGACTTGTGAGGAAAAGATGTTATTGAAAGAAGATTACTACAGTGTTTTTTAAAATTAGCTTTGCGGAAGATACACGGAAAATACACAGAAAATGCATGCAAATGCAATATTGCTATGCGACCCAACTTAGGTATGGGTTCGAAAGGCGTCGTATGCAGTGTGCTTCGCGTGTATGACTGTTTCAGGTATTGTGTATGAAGGATTCTCTGAACGTGATTGAACAGGTTACTTGTTTCAATTTTCTCTTGGGCACAACCAGTTTCGTTAAACTTCATCTACTGTTTTCATGAGATTGGCGGCTGAAAAGGGACCGCTTGCACAGGCGATGGCAGTCTGCGTCTTTCGCGCGCGCCTGCTCTCTGATCATTCCCTAAAATCTTGATTGGACCGCGAAGCCCACTGCTCTCCAACCGCCAATCCAACTGAATGGAAGGGAATTTTAGTACCATCCTAATCTGCACTTCAGGCTTTGCACTATGGAAAACTGCATCCCTCACATTACTGGTGTGTGCCGAAGTGCGCTAATCTCATTCATTTCAATGACAACATTGTCTGTGAGCGGAAGAAAGTAGCTCAGCAGGAGGTTAATATGAGTCAAATCGCAATTTGTCCTTGGCTCCCGTTGTGTTCATTGTTATCGATTCGAACGACCTTCAAATGGCCGATATGCAAGCGTGAGTTCGGGATTGTTTATGCTTTTGCAGAGTTATTCCATTCATTTTAGTTTTTAGTACAACAATCTGGCGGAAATCATTTTTTGTGGTTGACCGAAATCTTCTCCAACTCTAGCCCTCGATTTGTAAACGGTTGATAACTTCGAGAGAAAGTTTGAGGCCTAGCCAGACTTTGCACAAAAGCGCCCTAAAGCGCTCAAAAGCGTCCAAACTTCTCTAACCTCTCCTCACTCTTCACACGAAAAGGTGAAGAGACATTAGAGAAAATTGGGCGCTTTTGGGCGCTTTTGAGCGAAGTCTGGCCAGGGCCCGAGTTTCAGTCTCAATTGCGTACTGTTACAGGCTGCTCATGGATATGGGATGTTAGGCTTGTAGGAAGTCATCAAGTACGCTGTGAATGAATCGCGTGTTTAGAAATTGCTATTCATGGACATAATCTTCAAAGATCTAGGTGGGTATGTGTGACACCCAACGCCCTCAACGAGAATTCATCTTGGGCATGTTTTGAATCTAGGAGATTTCGTTTAGGTACTGTTTGTTTTAGAGTTCCGGTCCTATTTTTGAGGGGTTCGACATGATCTGCTATAGCGCTTATTCGCAGCTCTAAAGTCAATAACAGCGTCTTCGATGAAATGAAACCTGAGGACATTTTGATTGGTCATCGTCAAGGAAGTAAGTATGGATAGCTTTGAAGTTGCATCCTATTGCCAATCTCTATGGAGATCAACCTGAATCGCTTCATTTATCTGTCTATTGTGTACTCCTGACAGATAAATGAAGCGATTCAGGTTGATCTCCATAAAGATTAGCAATAAGCTGAAGATCACACGATGATTAGTCAGTATCTCATTTCCTAAACGGTAGACGTTTGCTTTCGCTGTTTTCTCTAACGCAGTACACTCAGGCGAGCAGGGTGGCTTTCAGTAGCATCATCATTGCTTTTCTTCACTGTTGTGGTGTCTGTCTCATATTACATCGTGTACCTCACTTCTCAACCGAGCCTATTCTGTGCGAGTTTGCTCATTGTTTTTGCAATGTAGATATCAGCACTCAAATATTTTGTGACAAAAGGTTTTGCGCTGTGTTTTTCCAAGCAATCTAACTCACTACACTTACTTCGCTTATGTTTTCGCTTAGGGTACGGCCATAGGTTGCCGGCAACTGTTGTCTTTGTTGTCCGTTTTGTAGTTGCTGAGTTTTGTTTTGCAATTTGCAGGAAATTGTTTGCAGTTAATTTGAAATAAATGTCTTGTCTCTTCATTCTTTCTTCTATCTTCTATCCATAAACGCTAGGGGGTAAAAGGGAGGGAATAAAGAACGGTTTGAGGGTTGCGCTGAAGTCCTACCCGGGGGGGGGGGGTCGTATTCGGCTAATTTGGGTGGGGTTTAGAGACAAATTGGGGTTTGGAGCTTAATTAGGGCTAGTTACAGTATGCCGCGGCAGACTTGCGGAGCAGAAAATCGGAGGGGTCCGGCGCACAAATCGGAGGTCTCCGAAGCAGAAAATGGCAGGGCTCCGGAGCACAGATGGGAGATTTCCGGCGCACAAATGGGAGGGCTCCGGAGCACGAGTGGCAAACCCCAGCTGGGAAACCCCGCGGCTCGGCCATTTCTGCTCCGGAGGTATGCCGTCGACTGTCTGAGAAGGAGGAAGAGGGAGGCTGCTCCTGCCGGCAGTCGGAGGTCACTGCCAGAGGTTCGCTATCTTAGGTCAACCCCATCCTGAGCAGCTGTTGGGTAGTAGCTGCGTCCCGACACATGCGAATATGGTTTTTGTTCCCCATACGTATCAGACACTAGACTTTGCTAAAGTTTCGAAAAAGTTTTGATACAAGTGTGTTGTCAAACTTATGCGACACAAGTAAATTGTATGAAGTGGTATGTTAAATTTTTAGGTAGCGGGCATGTGCTTCGTCAACAACTATATGAATACTTATAAGGTAACCTTTTCCTAACTCCTGCCCGTTTCATCCTTTCGACGAGTACGGCTGTATGCCTTGGCAAATCTCTACTAATCATTGCACCAGTGGCCACATTGAATCCAGAATTGTTGCCGTAGTTGATATCACGTGACAGTCCCACGGGGTGTTGATTGCTCTCATAAAACCTTTATGAGTAAATATCAAAAAGCTTTTATAGCATGTGGAAAGTTTCTAACTTCCCACTGTACTCTGGTTCCCTGAGTGTTCCAACACCACCGGTAATGTAGGAGTTTCCTGGATAACTTTCACCGAGCTCTGAACCCAAAATTCTTCAGTTGCAAGGCAAAGGCAAGCTAAGCATATTGAAGGCAGTGTCCAGGCAAATCTGAGCTGATGCGTTTTTCGCCTGAAAACTGATGGGGGGGGGGTCCTAACTAAAGCATTGTCCAAGTTGTAGCGCAAAAGAATCATACACGGTTGACAAATCCGCCCTCAAACCCCTCGCGTCTCCGCCGTGACCGTAACCTAAAAATGATTTCGCTCACTTTAACATTACGGCCGCGATGACAAGGGATGGATACTTGGTCGAAGTGGCGTTTCCATACAAAATGTACACTGTTTTATAGAGCACTAGCTTGCTTACTCGGCTCCGCCCGGCCCTGTGAAAACACTGTAATAAAGGTCCCATCCCTATCCCTGTACAGCCTTTCCCTGTGCCCACTTCTACACTTCTTTTCCCGTTCCCTGTGTTGTTTTCGAAATCAGCATGCCCACTTACCCCTCTTGTGCCAACTCCCAGCCCTGTAGCTCAAACTTTGCAAAAAATCGATAAAATCGATAAAAGTAATGGACGATTTCAAAAACTAATATTGTATTCGGAATGCCCATGCTCGATTACCCCCCTGTGCAAACACCCGCCCCGTAGCTCAAACTTTGCAAAAATTGATAAAATCGATAAAAGTAATCGATAATCCTGAAAACTAATGTTGTATTCGGAAACCGCATGCTCACTTACCCCCCTGTACCAAATCCCAGCCCCGTAGCTCAAACTTTGCAAAAAAATCGACAAAATCGATAAAATCGATATCGATCGATGACGAAAACTAGCCTATGACACCCGCCGGGGCCCGAAGTGTATGTGTGCCAAGTTTGGTCCGGATCGGTTTAGTGGAATATAAAAATGTGCAAAGGACTTGTCTTTTTTTGTAAATAATTAAAATAATTTTTGAAAATTTATAAAAATACAAATTAGCCTTGTAAAAAAAATTTTTTCGGGGGCGTGGCTGACGCCACGCCCCCTTTTTCCAGATTTTAGGGGTCGGGGACCCACAAAAATTTTCAGAAGCACCCCTAAAATTTTTTCGGAGCGCGTGGCTAACGCCACGCACCTTCATTCGAAAGAAATTTTTGTCGCGCCCCCCCCCCGAGCCGAAATCCTGGGTACGCCACTGATACATGCATACATACATACATATATACATACATACAGACAGACAGAAATACAAACAGACATTCAGCTTTATATATAAGATGGAACGCTGAGCTCAACCCTACTTCTGGTATCTGCAAAGCGCTTCTGGGAGGGGAGTTATGGGAATTTTTCGATGCAAAAATTTGAAAGCGCCGTTACAATAAAATTACTCGGAACCGTAGTCCGTGAGTTAAAATAAGGCCATAAGTGCTACTAAGGCGTTTTATGAAACAAGGCCTTCAATCTAAGAAATTCATGTTAGTTTTTACTCCTTTCAAGAGCCGAAAAGACCTCCACCTGTTATCTTACAAGGGAAGGATACTTGGTCGAAGTGGCGCTTCATTATGACTGTCTTCCATATCTGCAGAGCGCCTTTGAAGGCGAAGTTATGAGCAGCTTTACTGCGAAAAATCGTACACAACAATTGTGAGATTACACGCCCTACTGCACTTTTAGCTCACCTTTGAGTACAGGCCATGCTAAGAGGTCTAGTTACATGTTTTGATCTAACACTGAGCGAGAGTGGCTCTGTACGACTAAGTTTGACCTTTACACGCACGATTTCTTAACAAAGTAATGGCCTTTAACGGCTTATAATTTCATCCACAAAAGCGCTCTGCAGATAAGGATAACATATTTAGAATCAGCGTTTTATGCTCGTTTAACGATATGTATTTTGCTCGAATTGGCCGCTTCGATTTCTGACCATTCCCTTGTTAGAACGCTGATTCCGAATCTGCTTTCTGTACCTGCATTTCCTGGAGCGAAAAATCGAACGCGTGGCAACCATAAAAATACTCAGACTGCAATCTATGACTTGAATGAGACTAAGATTATTACCAGGGCTTTTATGCAATTCAATCTAATAAGCTCTTGTCAATCATAACTCCTTTCGGTGCAGGGAAGATCTCAACCTGTTTTTACCGTAGCACCATTGAATTTTTAGCACAAAAAATTCTCAGAACTGCCCTCCCAGAAGAGCTTTGCAGAAAAGGAAAGCAGATTTTGAATCAGCGTTCCACGCTCTACAAGACAATATACATATATGGAAATCCCACTTCGACCAAGTATCCTTCCCTTGTGAGACCCACCGTATGTCACTCGCGAGTTACGGTCACGCCGCAAGCACGGAGTGTTTGGGAACGCTTTTCTCAAACGCGGATGAACCATTTGCGCTGCAGTTTGGGCATTGCTTTATTTAGGACCCCCTCATCAGTTTCGAAGCAAGAGACCATACGCCCAGATTTGCCTGGACTGCCTTCAACCTACGACACAACACATCTTTTTTTACCGACAAAATTCTTTCTTCAGCGAAATGAAGACGCCTAGTAGTCTAACTGTTTCACAGAGCAAGACTATGCCATTATACGTAAACCGTCTCTTTTTTCTAGCTTTCCTCTTTATTTCAAAAATGAAGTGCAAACTGATCGCTTAAATCAGCTGATGATCCAACTAGATGATAATTTTTATATGTGAATTCACAAGGGAGCTGAGAAACAAATGACAATCTGCGTCAATTCTATATGATTTATGTTTCCGAATGGTATGCCGATTGATCAGACATAAAGCTTTCCTGGTCGAAAAAGTCTCTATTCGATGACCATATAAATCCAAAGCATTGAGTAATTCATCATATTATCTCTGTATCACTTGATTTCCCTCTTTGCACACCATTTCCACTCGGCATGCAAGCTTACGTCAGCATTCACCTCAAGGCTCAGTTACTTCCTTCAGTTTTCTAGGTCGGATATAGCCGGAATCCCCTTCACCTGGCGGAGACCCTGCTCCTTCCATCGCACCTATGCTTTGAGCTAAATGCTAAGCGGAAGGGATCAACTTTCACTTTCGTTTATGAGTCATTCCCTCGATATTACTTGTTTTCAATAGTGCAAAATTTATGTTATACGACGTTAAGCTTTCCAAGATTGGTAGTTCTTTTGTTTATTGTCAGTACAGTCAACAATAAATACGGTCTACATTTCAGCGGAGATCGTCTTTGTCACCTTCAACGATACTGTACAGTAAAGGCCCACCATTCTGGCAATGTGTCAGACCGTTCAGGCGAGTAGTGGTCTGACACGTTGTCAGAGGGCGTATATGCACTATACATTGTTGAAGATCTTGACAAAGGCGATCTTCGCTGAAACATAGACCGTATTGATTGTTGACTGTACTAACAAATAAACAAAAGAAGTACTAATCTTGAACAGCTTACGTATAACATAAATACTGCACTGTTGAAAACAAGTAACATCGAGGGAATGACTCGCGAAGAGAGTAAAAGTTGGTCTCTTTCTTAGTATATAGCTCAAAGCACGACAGCGTCTGTGTCTTGTACAAAATGTAGCGACCAGTTGAGTAATGTAATTGTGCACATCTTGGATAAGAGACCGGTGAACCTATGACCCCAGGATAATTTTTCGGACTGTCATTGAGACGCATAGATTAGTTATATTATCAGCTGCGAAAATGGGAATGCAAAAGTGTAGACTATCGATACACATGGTAATAGTTCAACGATTGGAGAAGCTATAAATAGTAATTTGAGGCTATGCTTCGCTATAATGAATGCTAATGCTTTGATTTCAAACATCTTCGCAGGAGTTTCAGAATCGCTTTCGCGGGTTTGCAACGAAAATGTGTTCACGCGGAACAAGTACAGTGGTGCACTGCAAGCATTGTAAGTACTCCGTTGCAAGCAAAGTTCAGAATTACGCTTTAGCGGTAGCTCACACAGATTTATTGCGCATTTCTCAGTTACAGAGATCATTTCATTCAAACTCGATCTCGCCTCTTTTGCAAATGATAAACTTTTTGTGCGCACATCAGGTACGGAAAAGTTGCAGCTTCTCTAGAGATAGAAACTTTATAAAGCCTACTAGCAATAGTGCAAGTACTAAAAGGAACGAAAGTCAATAATTGAGCGTCTGGATCTGGATCCATGCCAATTTTGTTGAATTCGGAAAATATTGTTCGGTGCTGGATTGAATCCTTTAGCAACAACCAAGAATAACAAAGACTTTTATCCATAGACTGTGATTTTTCCAAAATGTGCGCGTTCGAGAATACGTTTCACAAAGATCGAATCTATTACCAAAATTAGGTATTTCAAAAAATAAAAAGTGAGAAAATTTGTGCTTGCAAAAAAGGTCGGTACGATGGGACGTTTTACCCGTTCCGAAGATGTAATTCGTGTGTACCATTACTCGTATAAGATGTTGCTGAAGCCTAAGTGTGGTGCCCTAGAAAACGTAAATAAGAAAACTCCATGTCCCTGCTGTAATCTTGCAAAACGAAAAAGCTCTAACTCTCGCTTTTTTCTTATCTTCCACCAGTTAACTCTACCACTTTGGATGACTAACATCAAGAAGTTTCACACTGCTCTCATATTGATTGTCTTTGATGATGAACAGACTAGTAACACGACTGGCATATCGTCGAGGCATTTGCAACTCAATATGCTTACTGCACACAATGCGCGCTACTTTACGATCTCGTGGAATGAGGAGGGTTTGCGTTTAATGCAAGATTAAACAATGCTCATTTCTAGTGTGATTTTGTTTTGTCTCCTTCGACTTGATTGAATATGTATTAGTTAGTAGTACACATCTCTTTATGTTAGGCAGTATGAGAAAGTTTGGCGGATAAATCCAGTTGAACGAAATTGCTCAAGACTGGCACTTCTCAAGCAAGGCCACGAAAAAGTCTGGAGGTATTTTTGTTCGATAAAGGAAATTATGTTCAGGACTGTAGTACCTTTTCCAGGAGTTAAAACAAGAAGACGCAACCCTTAGAAGCAAATAAATACAAATGCTTTGCTTTTGAAATTTTTGAGCATGATCATAAAAGCCTGAGCTAGTTTCATGCTAATCGAGAGCAATTCTGATTTCCGTGAAAAACAACCGA
Organism: Cylicocyclus nassatus; assembly: GCA_958299035.1. Classification (NCBI taxonomy): domain Eukaryota; kingdom Metazoa; phylum Nematoda; class Chromadorea; order Rhabditida; family Strongylidae; genus Cylicocyclus; species Cylicocyclus nassatus. Next base: position 63,471,061 of record CATQJL010000001.1, read on the forward strand.
AAGTCCGAAAATATCACAAAATCAAAACTGCTCTCAGTTAGCACGAACTCTGCCTAGCTAAAAAGAGGAGGTTGTAAAGCTGATGTTTATGACCGTTTGGGTTTCTGCTGACGTTTTTAGGTTATTTTGAGCACGCTTAAAAATTGCAAAACTAAATTAATTCTCTTTATTTGCTTCTAGCTCTAGCATTTTCTCGTTTTTACTGATTCATGGAGAAAGAAATATAGTGTTCAGCATAATTTTCACTATTGAACCAAAATACCTTCAGAATTTTTCATGACTCTGTTTGAAAAAAGCCAATTTTGAGCAATGTCGTTCAATTGCTTTTATCTCTCGAACTTTTACATACTAATTCACTGGAAGCTCACTGCTCTAAAGAGCTTGACCTGCGCTTTCATATAGGAAATACTTTCGAAGATATTTTCATGGGGACACGAAGAAGTTATGATTTCTGAAAACGAGGCACAAGAACTTTTGGGACAACCTAATATATCGTTTGCCTGGTTACAACGGCTGTTTTGGTTTTATCCTACTGTTTCCCAGCATTCCATGGCCGAAAAGGGCATAGCGACCTGTTTGAAAATGTTCTGAATAACATATAAAACGCATAAAGTCTAGAAGATTTTGGGCTGTACTACTCAGCCAGCCTAGGTTACTTTCGCTTATCTGATGATACGAAAACTGAGTTAGGGAACAGCCACAAGATCCACTGCCGTTCAAGATCTGTTTGAGATCAATCTTGCAAATAACTTATTTATAAATATACATAAAATTAGGGCACAAAAAATAAATAAAAAATGAAACAAGTTCAAGTATAAATAAGTAAATTCTGCTTTAAAGAACTTTGGACATAATGTTACAGCAGAGAAATTTTTCTCTAATCTTTGCCTGCTACGGAAAGAAAAGGCGAAACGGAGAAGCTGGAAGGTCACGCCCTGCAAGAGCTCGAAAAGTGCCACGAAACTCAGTGAACAATTAAAATCTCCGAAAAGAGATTGTAAGTACTTGTAAGTACCGTATTTACCTGCTATTACCAATTCACATATGTTTCGGAATTCCCTTGGTGTGCATCGAACTCACATCTCTATCTGCAATCTTTCGTCACGTGTTTGTTCTCATGAACATATTAACTATTGCAGCAGAACTGACAGTTATTTGGAAAAATACACTTTAATGCGCATAAGCTAATGGATTAGAACATAGAAAATAGTAAGTAATGGAAAAGAAAGGAATGAAGAAAGCTGATACGTTGAGATACTGGAGAACCTGTAAAAATTGTTCATTTCGACTCTAGATGACTTTTTCTTGAACTGAGGGGCTATAAGTCGATCGTAGACTTTGAGAGGAAAGTGTTGCAACCAGGTCTCATTTCGGATAAACATCATGTCGAGACAGAATTCTGGTCGATTGGGGAACATTGAAAGAAGTAAAAGATGCAGGTCTATTCGACTATTAGGACTTTAGTCTGTTAGGTTGTTAAGAATAATGTCGATTTTTATTTGCTTGCTTTAAGAAGCAACCAGGCTTAACCCGAAAAAATGAAGGGGTAGTGTTTGTTAAAGCAAAGCAAGCTCTACAAGCTGGCATTCATGGTTTCGCGCCAAATTTGATCTGCGGAAAGTTTGAATTCAAAATCTAAAATTTGCTAAATGCCCAGAAAATCGGAAAATTTTGGACCTTCGTTCAAAAATTTCTACGGACATCTCACTCGCATACGTCGATACTCTATATCATACACTACTGTGCAGTTGCTGTGTTTTTTACTTGACTGGAAACTCAGAAAACGAAAATTTTCGTGATATTTTTAATGCAATGCTGAGCCTGATTGCAGATTTTTAGCCTAGTTCGAGCGGTAGTTTTTGAGGAATATCAAATGCAGCTTTCTTTTTGTGTTTTAGTGCTAAAATCGACATTTCTTGAAAACTACTGCTTGAAATACGCAGAAAAATCTACAGTCATACTCAGCTAGGCTTGTGCAGAATAACATATGCAAGAATGGCTCAGCATTGCTTTGAAAATATCATGAAAATTTTTGTTTTCTCAGATTTTAGTTAAAGAAAAAACACAACAACCGCACAGTATGGGTGTGTGATATGTAAAGTATTGCGCATGCGATTGGTATTTCCGTAAAAATCATTTGCACGGTTTTTTTTTCGAATTTTTAGGCATTTAAAAACTTTTAGATTCCGAGCTGGAACTTTCCTTTGATCAACTCGGCGAGAAACCATGAATACTAACTTGTAGAGCTTGCACTGCTCTATCGAACAGACCCCTTGCGATTTTCGGGTTGAACCTGGTTGCTATGCTGAGGCAAGCAAATAAAAAACAACATTATTTTCTTGACAGCCTTCATTCGCTGTGCTGCAAAAACTGTCTCTAGATAACAGACTAGTGAAAAAAGCAGATTCAAATTTGTAGGTTCAAAGAAAATAATTTCGTTTTTTATTTGCTTGCCTCAGCATAGCAATAAGGCTCAACCCGAAAATCCGTAAGAGGTACTATTCGATAGAGCAGATTCCCCGAGAAGATTGCTTACTACATAGTGCACATTACACATGATATCAGAATTCTCTTGAATCTTACTGATCAAAGGTTAATGGCTCATGAGCTAAATTTAGGATTCGCTACGCACAAAACACGGAATTTCAAAATTAGAAGAAGCTGTATCTTTACAAATCGAAAATTTAAATGGAACAAAAGCGCTGCAAACTTGTTTAACATGCGAATGTCAAAGGCCTCTGTATCACATCTGCTCCTCGTTGCGTGTCAGCGCCTGTACAGTATAACTCTTAAAATTTCCTCATATACATCTATCTCAAATCACACTCTGTCAACGAACTATCAGTATTTGCAGAAATCGCTATTTGTATTGCAGGAACTTTACCTACACTCTTTTCTTGCATAAGTGCATGGATACAATAGGCACTTTGCACAAGCCTCAATTGATAAACTGATTAAATGCTGAAGGTGAACTCTGCTAACTGGAAGTGCCATAAATACAATCACACAAATAGAATTGAAGCCGAATATGTTTGCATTTGGAAAAATTGCTTTGTTCCACTGATTCCTCTTCAGCATTGAGAGAAGAATTCCGTGAAAGTACTTCTGGTAATTACTCGAGTATAAAAGCATGTTTCTCGGGCATTGTACAGAGAAATGCTTTGGAGGAGCGGTGTTTTGGTGAGTTGCAATTCGGTTTCCATTTCTTAATAGATAAATCTGCATCATAGTTGCTGTCGTATATCGCTCTTTCCTCCTGCGCGGAAGATTGTCGAAAGTTGATCTACTGCCACACTACCTTCGAACATGCATGGAGGAGTGCGCTTAGGAGTGCGCTGAAATCAGAGTTGGTTAGTTCAATTTGAAAGTACTACGATAAGAAGCTGGCGAGAAAGAAATGGCAATTGCGCAAAGAGTGGGGCAGACGTCACAACGACAAAATTTTTGCCATTGAACATACAATAACGCCTGCAATTTGTGCAAAAACCACCACACTCGGCCGGATTTTGCCGTACTTCCCGTTGCATCGCCATTTCTGCTTTAGAACGAGTTCTGATTCCAGAAAAGCACCATCCCACTCAGCTCGACGAGGTACATCTTTTGATATACAGAAGTGTCTGTCTGGTCTCGGTAGTCGTAAAAATCTCACGGATCTTTCGGTTTTTGGAGGTTTTTGCTTACGGTTTTTTTAATGCAATGAATAAGTACCTGAGCAGGAAATGTCAGAACTTAACCCAGCCACACCAAACATACTGTATATTATCGGAGTCGTTTTGAAACTGATCACAAACATCTGTCAAGCGCCTGAGAGGAGTTATGAGCGTTTAGATGTGCCATTTGTCAAGTGTTCTGTGGCGCATGTTCCACGAAAGAGGTTCCAAAAACACTTATCTTACTTTAGGTTCTGGTAAATGTGCTTCTTCCTTGTGATTAAAGAACCATAGCCACTATGAATCCGCGCCATCAAGCCGCCTCCTAAGGAAATTTATTCGTCGAAACTCGAACAATATCTCACTGAGCGCTCATAACTCCTCTCATTTAGTCGCTTGGCAGACAAGAAACATGTGAAAAATTAGCGTTTCAAGACGAGTCCAATAATATACAGCTTGTTTGGAATGGCTGGGTTAGCTTTAACCATTTTCTAGTGAGTAGCCTACCGCGAGCAAAAATCCAGAAAAATCCGTGATATTTGATCGGAAACCGTTCTCAAACAGGCATATGTATAAATTAGAAGGTGCGTCTTATCGAGATGAGTTGAATGACACTTTTAAACTCAGAATCCGCCCACTCTAAAGCAAGATGTGGCGATGAGCGCGCAATCCGACGAACTCCGCCGGAGTGTGATGTTTTCACACATTTTGAGCGGTATTGTACGTAGGAGCTTGGATTTGAACTGAGTAAGGCATGATGAGTAGTTCAAATGCGATATTCAGCCTGCTGTAAGAAGGTTATGTCATAACTGCCACATGGAGAGAGTTGCGCTGTCTCTGGCTAAAAATCCGCATTACATTTATAACACGAGTTACACACAAGTTTCGGGCATTATTGGATCTGAAAAAAGGTGAGAATCTTTTCTATCTATAGTTTTCACTGCTATCGTGCCACTTGCTTCTAGTGCAACTCTATCACCGAAAGACGCCGCCGAGATCGTTACAATGGGAGACAACTTGAGGAAACTTTGGAAGGTGAGACTTCTTGAATGTCGGGTCCCCCGAAAGTATCCCTGAACAAGCGCCACATTCCGCGGAACAAGTGTTTAAGAAAGTTCTTGGCAGCATTCGGTGCAGTTTTATATGTTCTCTTAAAGCGTTATTTTTATCTTGCACTTTGACAAATGAGCTCTCAGAAAGTTACCAAAAATGACCCAAAGTTTATATCGCGGTCGAGTTCCACTATTTTCCTAAATTCTCGTACTGATTCCCCGAAAGTTAAGGTCACGGATAAATAGAGCAAATCCAGTGGCGTCCAGTACCCAGGACTTCGGCTCGGGGGAAGGGGGGGGGGGGGGACAAAAACTGGAGCAATGAACTGGAGCAGTCATCACACATTTTGCTTTGCTTTAAAACCGACTAACTATCAGAAGTTCATCTCATTTCAATTCCATCTCGACATTCCAGGAATGAGGTTTTCTTGAATTTGTCTTTTTGAAACTATACTACTATGAGCTATTACGTCTTTGCATGATGTGCTTTCGTTCTGACATCGCTATGCTGGATGAGCGATATTGTTGGTGAACGAGATTTCGACGTACTAGTTTTGCTTTAGGTTGTACTTTACTATGCTGAGTAAACGATTCTTTCAAGTGGAGTCATTTTGCTGCTTTTGTTTTTCGTCTCGAGACTATCAATTATGAAAGATTACGGAATCGTTTTGCAGCATAGCTCAACCCAGCACGTTAGATTAGTCTAAAATGTAATATCCTCAAAACAAAAGCTGAACCGAAAAGCAACACTGTTTCGCAACGATATACCTCAATCTGGGCAGCATAATTTCAAAACTACGGTCAACTATCATAAAAGAATAGCTTACAAATGAAATTTATGGGATGCTCCGCTCAGCATCAGCTCCTTAGTTGAAGATAGATCGGAAGAAAACCTCATTTACCACTGATTTGGCCACTTCATCACCGTGAAATAGCGAAAAAGCGAAGCCAAATCAAATAAAACACGTCTGCAACAGAATTATTTGCTACAACATTGAAGAAAACCTTCGATACGAAGAACAGCGACAAAAACGATAAAAAACTGCAAGTATTTGATTAGTGCGAACAGGCCCTCCTACGCGCCTCACGGATAAAAATCTGACCTCGTGCGCTTCGGCTACAAAAGCGGCAACCGGCGCTAAAGCAGCTTCCGGCTGCAAAAGCGGCAACCCGCGCGGTCTGGAGGCTCCCTAAGCAGAAGTGGCGCTTTCGCACTCTCGATGTCGTTTTTCTGTGAGAGAAGCAAAATAAAGGTCTGAAGTTGCCAAGGCGATTTCCGGACCTGAAAAAAAATATTAGCAGCACAATTCCTATTCTTATGTTTGGTAAGCCCAAACTTGGGGCTTCAACGTCTTCTTCACCTTTATCCATAACGTTCGCTGCAAGAGTATAAGCCGTACTTTCACAAATCCATAGCAATTTATTCGTGAGTTCCCGCAAAGTCAAAGGGACTTCATTTTTGAGATTTGCAAATGCCATCTCGTGCTGGACCCTGACAAAGCTCAGCTCTCATTATACCTTCAGTTTTCTTTACCGCAATATTTCTATTCTTCTCACATTCACAATAGCTTTCGGGGTATTTTTCGGTAGAGCAGTAAAGCTTTACATGCTTTACAAGATTAGATTTAAAGCTAAAAATCTGCGAATTTTCTACGCTATGCATAGAAAATCTCTTATATTATTTATCTGATTTTATTTATCTTTATCTTACCCCCATATTTACCTTTGCTGTTTTTTTATGAGAAATCAAGAAAAATGATGGGCATGGGCATAAATCAATGAAGTCCATCTCGTGCTGGCTTCTTCCCACATATGTGGTATAGCTTACTCGCTCAAAGTACCGACATGGAATTGTACCCGTGTTGTAGCTCCCAAAATCAATTTTAAGATTCAATTGGATAAGATCTCGAAACAATCTTATATGTTTGCAAGAGGGATTTATCCAAATACAAAAATATCTGAGCTTCTTTTCTCTGCTCGATTTCCTGCAGTTACCAGAAAAACATCAGACTTCAAAAACAAAGTAAACCTGATGAAATAATCACTTCTTCGTTATGCAACTTAAGCTCTAATCTGTCAAAAAACTGCCAAACCTGCCATCAGCAGGCGACACTGATGCCAGTAATAATAATTCAAAATGTGGCTCCATGGCTTGGGTCAGATCTGGAAAAAATACTTGTTATCTCAAGCGACCCTTATTTTATTTTATCTTGTCACATAAAGTGCGCTATAACAAGCAAATGAAAGTTAGAGCGTCTATTTCAACGAACTCAAAGAAAGTGTTATTAGGCTTGTTCTGGAACATCAATACCGCGAAAAACATGATTGAGGATCATAGCAAAACACCGTTTTTCGGGATTTTTCGGGAATACCAGAGTCTTGAATTCCTTATTGCGACTACAGAGGAATACCTCTTATCCATGTAAGCAGCGAAAGCAGCATGTATTAGGTTGGTGCAAAAGTTCTTTCACACCAAATTCAAAAATTCATAACTTGTTGAATTCTCGACGAATCTGCAAATTCTAATTTTTGCGTAAGAGAAGAACTCATGTTCTTTGCATGGGTACTTGAACCCTTCGCTATCGAAAACAGATAAAGGAGATTGAAGCTGAAAACCAAAATCACTCAAAGTTTGAATTTTTCGTGTAGGGTCATAAAAAATCGGAGCAGTCAGTATTGTAGGCTCTTTCACAAGCTCTTTCCAACGGTGCAAAGTTTGCGCCGATTGAGCGTCTCTATGAAAAGTTATGATTTTCGAGCAAGCAATACAATAGGGCGAATTTGATCTGTTTTGGCATTTTTCAGGAACTTCATAACTTTTCACAAAGAGCTCAATCGGCGCAAACTTTGCACTGTTGGAAAGAGCTTGCGAAAGAGCCTACAATACTGACTGCTCCGATTTTTGTTGCAAGTTTTCATTTTTTATGACCCTACACGAAAGATTCAAATTTCAAGTGATTTTGGTTTTGAGCTTCTCTCTCCTCATTTGTACATATTAACGAACAACTCAGATACAATTGCAAAGAGCATTCCTCTCTTATACAAAATTTAGAACTTGCAGATTCGTTGAGAATTCAACAAGTTATGAATTTTTGAATTTGGTGCGAAAGAACTTTTGGGACGATTTATTAGAATATGCTTACACTGCACGAATATAAGAGTGCAAGGGTATTTTAAAAAATTTTTAGCCATACGCGATATCGTTATTATGGTGTAGTTCTCCAACTCAAGCCTATCACTAATAAATTGTGTTGCAGGTGCCTAATCGTACAGAAGTGGACATAGGATGCGGAAAACACCATCATTCGAGTGATAATACCATGCATGTTGTGTGCCTTTTGTATGCAAAGTCAAGTTCATAGTATGAAATATGACAAGCAAATTCATGAGCTGTCTCAACGGGGCGAGTTTCGAGTTGAACAGCTGGGAGCAATCACACGTTTGACTTTTGAAGAAATTGTGCAAGAAGTGCTTGTAAAAAAAGAGGAAAAAAGTGATAATACATTAAAGCAAATGCAATGACTATCCTTTCCAATTCAGTATCCAAAGTCTGCGGAGTTTGAATATGTGGAGTAGTTCAGAGCGTTGTGTGAAATAGAATACAGCTGCACTTCATAAACTGTGATGCCTTCCAAAATAATTTCGTGCAGTCCCCTGCATCGAATAATGTGCTTTCCTTCTCGAAAACATTCATGTCAGCGCCGATTAGAAAATGGTGAGCATTACAGCAGCTAAAATTACTTTGAACTTTTCGTTGCTGTCTTTAACATTATTACACATGCAACGTAAAAAGAGCGCAATGTCATTGAAACTGTTTCTGCACATCTTTGAGATAAGATTTCTTTTGGAAGAATTTTGTTATAATTGAAATGCGACCAATAGTTGTTAATGAGTTTGCTGACTTCAATTACAGAGTTCGCAAAATTGGCAGTTTCTGTCTGTTCAAACGTGGGCCTTCTGTAGATTCACCCGTCCCTGCTTGTTCTGCATCTCTTGTATGCTTGCACGTAAGAAAAGAATTTTTCTCTGAATTAACCTTGAAGTTTTGCACTACACATTGTGCCGTGATAACTTATCACTATGGCAGCATCACTTCTTTCGCAAGTATCAAGCAGCTGACAACTATAGTGCAGTAATCAGGAATTTCAACGCTCTTGTCAAAATGCTGTTTCTTTTTCTGTGGTTTGCGACTTTGGAAAACGGAAAATGGCGGAGTGCTGGAGATATATGACAAACGTAGGAGAAAGTACAAGTCGCTTCAACCTCATTGAAATTTCTCCCTGGTAAGCTGAATCAGTGCGGGAATTTGAGACAAGGATTGAAAGTCAAAATTATCTGGCTTTTGCAAATATTTCAGGTGTGGAGCGAGTAAAAATGAATCATATGATGAATCAATATGACTATATAATATTAGGCAACGCTTTATTAAGCTTTATTCGTCGCAAACAAAACATATTCAATTAATCAAGCTTGCGCTTTGCGTGATGGCACTTTCATCATTATAACTTTCTCGGTTTATATCCTATGAGTTAGTTCTTTTTATTAGGTTGTCCGGAAATTAATGCCCGTTTTGAATTTCAACCGCAATAAGTCATACACCTCTCACTTCTAAGTATGATGCAGAGTACCATTCGATAGAGTAAAGCAATCTCTACAAAAAGGCCATCTTGCTTTTGCAACAGCTCTCATCCACCTCAAGTTTCGAGCCAAAAACTAAAAAGACTCAGCAGCCCGAAAAATCGAAAAAAATCGTAACACAGTTCACAAAAATCCTACAAAAATTCTAACTTGCTCAGGTAAACATTATCCACATAAAACATCTATATACGTCTTTGCCATATTTTTTCCTCTGTTAGAAATCAAGAAAACGGAAATTTTCGTGCACTTGCCAAAGTGATGCTGTGCCGTTCCCACATAGGTAGTAGTATACTACAGACCTTTAGAAGTACAAACGTAAATTTCCAGCTCTCTATAAGCTTTAGTTCTCGAGAAATATCGAATACAGTTTTCCCTAGTCATGTGGTCCAAGCTAAAATTCAAATTTCTCGCGAACTAAAGCTTGTAGAGAGCTGGAAATTTACATTTGTACGTCTAAAGTCTGTGGTATACTACCACCTATGTGGAAACGGCACAGCACCACTTTGGCAGACGCACAAAAATTTCCATTTTCTTGATTTCCAACAGAGAAAAAAATACGGCAACGGCGTATATAGATGTTTTATGTGGATAGTGTTTACGTGAGCAAGTTAGAATTTTTGTAGGATTTTTACGAACTGAGTTACGATTTTTCTCGATTTTTCGGGCAGTTGAATCTTTTCAGTTTTTGGCTCGAAACTCGTGGTGGATCAGAGCTGTTGCTAAAGCAAGATAGCCATCTTGTAGAGATTGCTTTGCTCTATCGAATGGTACTTTGCAACCCATTTAGAAGAGAGACGTGTATGACTTTTTGCGGTTGAAATTCAAAACGGGCATTAATTTCCGGACAACCTAATATTACCTCACAAAAAGGGCGGTTGTAACACTAGCATGTAAAAATGAGACACGCTAATTGCTTCAGCAAATTAGCAGCAGCTGATCAGATGATAAGACTTGATGCAAAAATGTGAAATCGTATTGAAAACGTCTTATATCGTTATGCATTGTCTCATCAACGTTCAACACATTATGCCTAGAAAGTGTTACAAACATGTGCTCCTTGCGATTCATTTGAAATAAAGGGTTCTTCGGTCAGACAGTTCGCAGACATTATTCTCAAAATGAAGCAACAAACTCTTACTTTGTAAATAAATTCCAAAACGACCTTACAGATAAAGGTTTACTGAATGATATCCACCAAAGTCTATTAGGAAATGGGTTTTTTGCGAACGAAACATGAATAAAATGGGCTTAGCCCGTGCCGTGCGATATGATATCACACTTGCGAAATCGTTACTCCATACAATAATACTTTAGCAAGTTGTGTGTAGTTGTGTGTGTATGTGCATGTGTTGTTGTGTGTGTTGTTGTGTGTTGTTGTTGTTGTGTGTGTGTTTTGGAAAAAAACGAAATTTTTGGAGCGAGCTACAAGCCAAGGTCTTGAGTTTTTTGCACAAAGTATGATTCCAGCATGTAAGTTCGCTGTGCGCAACGGCGAGCCGATCCGGTATACGAAACTTTATAAAGTGGGTGTGGGTTCACCCGGCTTTCAAACCGCATTACTGGATCGCTGTCCAGACTTTTGCAAAGTTGTGGATTCGTTTGCAAAGTAGATGTGCAAGCCATATTCTAGCCCAAAAAATGTCCAAAAAATCTATTTTTGCGAAAACGGCGCCAAGGAGGAATGGTTGCGTTGATGTTCAATTTGCCAAGGTTGAAGAAGTTGGCAAGTTTTTGATCAGGGATTTAGCTCCCATTGTTAAAGGCAGTGTATAGGCAAAATGGAACCTAATCAGACTATGGTAGCCTTATTTAGTGGACCCCAAGTACACCGCGGTGGGTGTATGTCGAAAGGCCCGCGTTGCGGCAGTCATTATTGCCAGAAGGAAATTGTACTTTACAAAAGCGAGGTTTCAAAACTCCTAAAATTTGTCATCGAATCAGAAAGTGTGAGTAGGATTATTGATTGGAACCCAAAAGTAGCAAACTAATTTTGAACTTTTTCCTGATTTTTCTAACTAGTGAATAGATCAATACGCGCCATTCGACCGTCTCCCAGCACACCGTAGCCCCACCTCCAATCTACAACTCTTTGCTGAGTCCTAGAAACGCGCTTCAATTCTGCACCAGGCCAGCCCACTTAATATCTCCTCCATGACGAAGGTGGTCGCCCAAATAGGTTGACAGCATGAAAGGCTGACGCGCACGCAGCGCGCGGGCAATTGTCAACCACGGGTCGCGCGCACGCTCGCGTGAATGACCGCTGACCGAGCGTGCGCGCGCCCTGTGGTTGACAATTGCGCGCGCGCCGCAGCTTTGCATGTTTTCAACCTATTTGGGCGACCGTCTTCGTCTTGGAGCAGATATTACATTGAGTGGGCTTCATTGGTAGAATCTTGAAGAGCGTTTTCAGGACTCAGCTCATAAGTTGGATGGTGGGTTTAGGGCTATCTTGTACTTGGAAGGTCTGCTACCTAATGCTACCAGAATATGATTAGGGTCCATTTTGCCGATACACTGCACTCAATTGCACTAGTGGCAACTAAGCCCAATATATGCAAAAAATGATCCAAATTTTTTAACGTTACCAATCTCGGTGCGAAAGCTTTTGAAATGGTAGTTGTTTACGATTCCTTCCTGATGATCAGCGTTGCTCGGTGAGTTCCATAGCCATTATCATGCGAGCATGACGAAGGTATAGGCAAGGGGAGACATTGCGAGCCTCTGCGAGCAGAGCTGACGCACTGTTTCGTGGATATCTAGCCAAACTAGACCTAAGATTACAAGGTCAGTCTTTGTAGCGATATTCTATATGTCTTTCTCTTTACATTCAACAAAATGCCATGTCAACGACTATGCTTTACACACAAATACTTTCAATTCAACTCTAAATCAAATTACTATACAAACCTTCGCTTTCTAAGGTCCGCATGCAATAACATTTCCGCAGGGGAGGGGATCGCAGCTTCAGAAGAAAGCTTCATATCCTGAAGCTCCGGATATCTGGGTTTCACGCTGTCTACCTGCCCGTAAGTACTCCCACCATCCTTCACTTTGAACATATTGAGCGCGAAAAGCTGTACAAGCCGCATATCCCAGCTTTTTGTAGGATCCCCTGATGATCCCTGGGGGACGAACATCTACTCTTCAAAGTCATTTTTCTTTCTCCGAAGTTAACGAAAACCTTCCAAAGTTATACTGAACATCTAACACAACAGTGCTAAGCATGTTGCTGATGAGAACGAATGAATTTTTGAAAAAACGAGTTTTTCGCTATACCCCAAATTTCGACCTGTGGATCATCGAAAATCTCATGACTTCAAAACATCATGTGTTCTTATCAGCAACATGCTTAGCACTGTTGGGTTAGATAATCTGCACAAATTTGGAAGTTTTTCGTTAACTTTGAAGAAAGAAAAATGACTTTAAAGAAAAGCGCCGGGGATCATCGGGGATCATACAAAAGCTGGAAAATGCGGTTTGTACAGCTTCTCGCTCCTGCTCAACATGTTCATAGTGAAGGATAGTAGAAATACTTACGGATAGGTACACAACGTGAAATCCAAGTATCTGGAGTTTCGAAATATGAAGCTTTCTTCTAAGTTCGATCCCCTCCCCGCGGCCATGTTAGTGCATGCGGCCCTAAGACTTCCTATGAGTCTGCGTCAAATCACTTGTATGCAGTATTTTGCAGGAAGCAATACTCATTTTAGGGCGCACTCCGTACTGCACCATTTTGTTTTTGAGTCGAAAAGGTACGAACTCACAAGAAATTATAACGTTGTTAATGCTTTCCTCTAGTTCATCTTCCTCTACAGTGGTGCTTACATGTGTACTCCACCTTGCCCCTAATAAGAACAGCTTCAGTCCGGTGTTTCTATAACACTTCATATATGGTTGAATTTTAAGAATTCGTAATCTTCCAAGAAAATTTCCAGTTTTGGTATCTATATAAACGGAAAAAAATACTCCCCACAAAACTTCAGAGACTCTCGAAGACATTCAATCGTTGTAATTTTTGCATCATTAGCATCTTAATCAAATTTATTGTAAAAATGGCCTTCAGATTTTGTCTGGTCAAGAGTACATATCTTGCAAAGTCTCAAGTTATGAAGCATATGTCTAAGAATAACGCTACGCTTTGCGATAGTTATTCAAACAAGAATTGTTGCCTAGCCTTGAATAAGCTTTCAAAAGCGTGATCCAAATGTGATATGAGTTGTCATAAAGATTGGAATATCCTTATCGAGCCCCAGAAACTAGGCAGAAGTTTTTCACATCGCAGTTGTCCATACGTTACTGCTGTGTCTTCAATTTCGCTTGACAGGAAGAAACGAAGAATCGTCAGTTATAAACATTTTGCAGAAAGAACCTCTTACCGCATTCTCTTTACCAGAATATGGGTCAAAAACAAAAATTTAACATAGTGATGACTGTCGCTGCAATTTTCTATCTAGGCGTCAGTGTCGCTGAAAGAACGCCGCAATTAGAGATTTCTTATTCAAAGTGATCATTTTATATAAAAGCAAGATATATACACATAATAGATTGATCCTTCCCAAAAGAAGGCTAACACTTTTCAATCTTTGCGGAATCTGAGAACACTTTCGGTATATACAGCACCAGTGCGTCACCTCTGCTTCGCAGAGGCTCGCACTGGCTCTGCTATCTAGGCCCTACTCATTCTCATATAATGATGGCATTGGAACTCACCGAGCAATGCCGACTATCATGAACAAAATGTAAACAACTACTCATTCCGAAAGCTTTTTTATGAAAAATAGGTGATTTCGCGTGGATGAGACTTTTTGCAGGAAAACAAATGCAAATTTTTACAGGTTTTTGATTTTCTCATGGCCTTTACAGTTGCAATAACAACAGCAGTCACCGTGAGATAATCTCTGCGCAAAAATCTCGTCAAATGCTCTGGTACAACCTTGGCAAATTGATCATTTACGCAACCAATACTTTTTGGCGCCGTTTTTGTAAAGTAATGGACTTTTGATCACTTTTTTGTGCCTAAGTTCATGGCTTGCACATTTACTTGGCACAAACATCCACGACTCTGAAAAAAGTGGAATTACGGACCCAATTTCAAAACGCAAAGTGGATCCGTTTCACGCGCAGTTCGTGAGGGATCCACTCAACGAATCTGCTCGTTATTTTGCATGTTGGATTTTCATGCGGGTAGCATGCGCTGTGCAAAATTTGAGCCCAGGAGGTTGGCTGGAACACGCTCTACGAATTTCGTAACAGACACACTCTCAGACACACACACACACACAAAAAGTCACGTAAACATCCTTAGCCCATTATTATAAGTAATGATAGTTCATCTCCGACCTTTCCAAAAGCATTCTCAAAAGTAGGTACGAAGATTTCCACATGATGCAACAACTTCGCTTCGCCCGCAAACTATACAGCATATAAGTACCATCATAATGCAATATCGCTGTAAGGGGCAATTACCCAAGAGGATTTTTAAAAATTACCCAACGGTCTCGTGTTCCCGCTTAGAGTAGCTGTTGAAACTGGTGCATTTGCTGCACCGCTTTCAGCAGATATTCTAAGCGGTTTTATTCTGACTGGTATACCTGAACGAAACCTTTTTGAAAAAAGGAAGTAATATGCACAAATTTCTTATCATTTTTTATTGTTGAAAAAAGCAGTGATGCTCGAAAATGTCTCAGACATGTGGGAGGTGGACATAAGAAGGATTTTACTGGAAGGGCCTTAGCATCTTCAGATCCAAAACCCTTTAGGTTTTGTAATATGCCTTCATAAGAATCTTCTGATCCAAAATCCTTTAGACCTTGTAATATGCCTTCATAGTCCCATAAATTCCTAAATAATCAAATCCAAAAAAGTTCGTATTTTTCAACTGTTAACAAGCAAAAATGCCACCTGCATAGTTGTAAGAAGGAAGGAAGTGGGAAGTACAATATGTATGGACATGTATGGACATGTATGGACATGTCCGTACATGTCCGTACATGTCCATACATGTCCATACATTCGCGTCTATTTTTCAAAAAATGTGAGCGGTATTGTATCCAAAATTTCGAGGCCTATTCTAGAGGGAAGGGGGGTTAAGAAAGACTACGTCCACGGTAAATATGCCTTTATGTAGAATGGAATGGATTAGGAATTCGTTTTTTGAACAAAACCAACTCCATAGAGTTATTGAATTTTTTGACGGTTTTTGTTCTATTTTCTTGATTTTCATTTTTATTTTCTTTTCCTGTTATTAAAATGCACTTAATAATGCAAGTACGCCTAGTCAGTTACATTTCTAGTATTTCCCTTCTATTCACCACATCCCGACTGTGAAACACAGACGCCGTTTCCGTTACGATAATAATCCGGCCTACACATACAATACCACCCGTAATTTGTGAAAAAAAATGGCGGCGGCACTTAACTTACGCGGCGCCGCCGAAGTTAGGTGACTTTTGCCGCGTCGCGCGGCAAAAGTCGGCGGAAAAGCGGCCAAAGTCACCTAACTTTGTCGCGCAACGCCTAACTTTTTATAAAAAAAGACCTTATCTTGATTCAAAATTCATGAATTCTATATATAAGAGTACCATTCAACTCAGCTCGGCGAGGCGCATCTTCCAGTATACGGATGTGCCTAGTTGTGGGATATAAGTTTCTTTCCTGGAATTTTAGTGTAAATGGACCATTCAGTATGCTTATTCCAGAGGATACGTACACATTCTATTGAGCACAGCAGAAATAGGGCAGGTATAGTTTAAGAGCTCATTCTGCATGGATATATGTGAAACTGGGCAGCTCATTCTGCATGGATATGTGTGAAAGTGGGCTTTTCTCGGCGAAGTATGACGGGTCCCAAAATGCAGGAAGACAAAGGGAAATGGTTGGAAATCGCATGAGAAGCACATATCGCGGAATGCCGCGCGTGCTGTGCAATGTACAATACCACTCACAGAACGGGAATTGCGCGAAATTCCAGAAATTTCGCGATTCCGGATTATCGTAAATTATGCAGCGCCATAACTTCCTTCGGAATTAATATATTCTAAATTCGAAAGCAGCACTGTGTTCATCTCGTCAAGGCGAATCTTTCTACATACGTCATGTCATCTATATCTTGTTTTCAGTTTTCTCAAATTGTTCTGAGGAGGTCCCTTTGCAAGTATGTAACGCAGCGCCTATCCAACTTGAAAGCTTCCAGTATGCACCATTCGATAGTGCTCTTCTTGTGCATTATAGTGCGCTAGTAAGCTGCCGCAGGCTTCTTTTCAAAAGAGAAAAAAGCGTTGGTAAATTCTGGAAAAATCACTCGTTTCCAGATTCTACTCGCCGTAACTTTCTTTGGAGTGGATATTTTCTAAATCCGAAAAATGCATTGTGCTCAGCTCATCAAGGCAAATCTTTCGGTATGCGGAATGTCCTTGATATCTCGATTTCAGTATTCTCAAAACTTTCTGCGGACGTTTCTTCGCAAAGGTGTGAAGCAGCGCGTATTGCCCCCAGTACATTCAGAAAGAAATTTTCGATAGTACTTCTTTTGTAGATTATGGAGCGCTGGAAAGTAGCCGCGTACTCCTTTTCAAAGGAGTTAGAAGGGCTGGTGAATTCTGGAAAAATCATGTCCTTCTAAATTTTTCTCAACGTAACTCTAAAATATGAAGCTCTCTTGCTAAGCAGATGTGATTTTCGTAACCAGCAGGTCGGATAACCCTTATGAGCATGTTTTCCAAGATGTTCAAGTAATTTCATTTTTTCTCGTTTTACGCTCTGAAGCTGGCCGATGGATTTTGGTCAAAATGTTCATGCTCTTAAATTGTAAGGAAACTTCGCTTATAGAGGTTTTCGAACACGCTCTTTACGAAAATCGTGGTCCTTGAGGATTACAGGGTCTTTTTGGTGAGATACGGTGAGGTGACTGTAACTGCATCACGAAAGTGCGTAAATTGGCCCGCACTTCTCGCGTATCTGTCAGCAACCTTGCCTGCTTGCTTTTCTCAGTCAAAGTTACTAGGAACTGCGCTACCGAATGGTGCATGAATCAGGCTCCAAGTACTCTGCGTTGATACCACTGCTT
>CATQJL010000001.1:63488965-63680866 GCA_958299035.1 Cylicocyclus nassatus
AAGCAGTGGTATCAACGCAGAGTACTGCACTTAATAATGCAAGTACGCCTAGTCAGTTACATTTCTAGTATTTCCCTTCTATTCACCACATCCCGACTGTGAAACACAGACGCCGTTTCCGTTACGATAATAATCCGGCCTACACATACAATACCACCCGTAATTTGTGAAAAAAAATGGCGGCGCCGCGTAAGTTAAGTGCCGCCGCCATTTTTTTTCACAAATTACGGGTGGTATTGTAGGCTGCGGGACGACATACGCGGTCGCAGACCTTCGGCTGGAAAAAATCCACAGAGCAAAAACAGCAAAGAAAAATAAAAATTTTAAGATTTCCAGCACTGGTTGCCCACCTCTACGTTCTCTTCGCCTGCTTATCCCAACCATCAACCTCAAAATTATTGATTCTGCGAAAAATTAGGTTGCCCCAAGAGTAAAACGTATTTCTAAATAAATCAAACTGTTTTTAGTTTCCTGGCAGACATGCGGTATCATTCGACAGGGCAAATCTCTACTGAATAACCACCAAAGATCCATATAAGTCATAATCCATAGAAAGTTTGGAGCCAAAAACTAAAATCCAACCACCAGAATTTACTTACGGACCTCCATAGTGGTCATCATACAGTACACGTATTAGTATTCATAAATACATTGGCTGAAATTTTCTTGCATAAGATTAAGAAACAAAAGCAGCGGAGAATCGAATCCCACTTTTTCGATTTTCTTTCTTTAAAAAACTTGGTATTTCTCGATTATAAGAGCACATACAGAGATAAAGTTTTGAGATCATACTTACTAAGGCTTACAACAGACACTCAAACATAAGAAGAGATTGAGACATCTTTTTCTCAATTTCTGTGGGCAAAATTCAAAAAATGTTTCTATAGATACTGCTATGTTAGCAAAAATTTTGTAGAGCTTAATTTGCTCTACCTGCTACCTCCAAACCTGCTAAGAAAACAAAAACAGGATTTATTCAGAGATACAGTTCACTTTCGGGACAATTTGGTGACATCGCCTTTGCCTCATCGCTTGATCTTGTGCGAAAAGCATCAAAAGATGAAGGACGGTATACTGTAATTGATGTCCTGCACGATACGCTACAGTAAAAAATGCAGCCCAAAGTTCCACTTTAGTCCCCTCCCTCTCCTCTCGAGTGAACTGGACGAATGTCAGGGACCCGTCATACTTCGCCGAAGAAAGCCCAAAAAAGCCCGAGAGAGCCGAAACGCTCCTTCCGTTTTGAGGCTAAGGCATGTGTGTTAATTTCGCAACCGAGTCTTTTTGCTTCATTTTCTTTCGTCTGCACATCAAAATAATGTCAGAATTCTACCAAAAGTCCGATTCCGCGTTCCGGCTCTTTCGGGCTTTTTGGGCGTTTTCCGGCTTCTTTGGGCTTTTCGGGCTTTTTGGGCGCTTTTGGGCTTTTCTCGGCAGTATGACGGGTCCCTCAAACATAATGCTTTAGCTCTCCATTTTTATCACTTGCATCCCATAAAAAAGAATATATGATTGAACGCGCCCTTCCGAATGCATTCTCGCATTGGCTCGGCTCACATGCTCTTCCACATTCACTACTTCATTGACTTTGCAATCTAGAAAGCCTAAATTTCTGCAGGGTTATTCTTTAGTCGCATTTGAGTTTTTACACCCGGTTTCCTTCCAATACAGTATAAATTTGAAAGAAAAATAGGAGAGGATTCATGAAACTTACTGTCAACTAAAAAATGAGGTTATGAAGAAATCTTTAGTAATCAGCAGGATTCTCGAACTTGGCAGAACTCACTGAGGAAACAGTCCATTCCAACCACACACCTGCCCGCGCTACTACAGTAATAGCCATCCTTGCGCGCGCAAGCCCAGGTCCGAAATAGTAGCGCAGCCTATCGGGCCCTAAAATGTTCATCATTACTCGGATAGAGTGTTTCAATGTGATCATCACGCAAAACTGACCTTCTCAAGATTTTCACATTTTCCTTTGCAAAGATTTCCACACTGGCTGATTGTTTTGCTAACACAACAGGCTGGAAGGAATACGCAGCTTTATGTTGAAAGCATGATCTTCACATTTAGTTGTGCTTGTATCTTACTCCTACAGTTCAACGAATTCGCATGATTCACCATAGCTCAGGAAAAAACCTTGCATTTTTAATCGTACTTTACGAAATCTATGATGAACATCGAAGGAAATAGAAGCTGATAAATGACATTTTGGCCCTAAAAATGGTCTAAGGCCGAACATAACTTTGCTAATATTTTTTTTCTTGCAATAAGAGTTGTAGCAGCAGTTTGTATCGTACAACCCGAAGATTGTAAGATTTGACCTCAGCATTTTTCATTGCAACAATTAATATCAAGAAAGATTTGTAATTCAAACAAGTATATGTTCTAATTATCTTCTGGATTGATTTGTTTGTGCAAAATATAGAATCTAAATCCTCAAAGGCTTGCTATAGAACTTCACAAAAATGGCTTATTTTCAAAGTAAGAACTGTTTAACAATTAAGAAAAGTCTTCACAAAAATGGTTGATTTTCAAAGTAAGAACTGTTTAACAATTATCTTTCCCAAAAATTCTAAATCGACATCATTTTCTTGCATTTTATCGCGATATGACTTGTAACTTCATATTGTTTACAAACTTTTGAAGCATGATTTTTCAAAATTTGGTTGAAAAATCCACCTGTTTCCTTTTTCTGCGCCACTGCGTTATAAAAAACAAAAATTTTGCCTGTACAGTGTTATCCATCCGATTCTCTTTACTTGACTCTTTTTGACCATATAAATCACAGACCGTTAGACGACCAAGATCTTAGCCAGCCTAATATTCATGTACTAATAAGTTCATTACCAGTGCTTTGATTTTACTATCTACTTTGTATTCGGCTTACCATGGGAAACTTTGCTGTGAAACACATCCGGTAATGCTGATCATCACCAATGGAAGTGAAGAAACTAGCAACTCACATTCGCAATTGTCACCCGCAGGTTAAAATGATGTGATCTCATTGACCAACTGCGCGCCACACGAAATCGGTGTCGGGGCAAAGTCGGGACACCTGTGCTTTCATCGGCGCAAAAGTGCGGGGCATTCTCCGGTCAGTCAGGGTGACCTGCGGGAAACATCATAACGTCCCGATCCTTACTTCAAGCTGTTCACCCTCGTAAGTATATATGCATATACAGGGTGTCCCAGAAAATGTGAACACTGTTTGATTAATAACTCCCTTGCTTCATGTCTTTCACCGAGCTTGATGACCAATCTATAGAGCGAGGTTTAACTTATCTATAGTATGGAGCAAATCGCCGATCGCTCTTCATTACTGTAGGATTACGGTAGGAAGTTGGGCAAGGATTTTGGGTCATTGGATGCCATATCCTCCTCGGAACAAGACAAACAAGCCAAAAAAATTTTATACTATAGACCGCCCGCTAATTTCAAGTATGAGATTTCCACTTTATTGTGATGCTTCTTTCCAAGGTTATCCCAGGTAAACCCCATTGACTAAATTTCCAGCATTTGTCAAAAATGTGACTACACCGTCAAAAAAGCTAAATACACCGTAAAACGTTGTGTAGTGGAATCAGCGTGTGCGAAAACCCCAGTACACGATTATTCGAATTTTTTGAAAAAAAAATTGTCAAATGGCATATTTCACAATGATCCACATGCTAAAAGTTCATACCATAATCCTACAGTAACGGAGAAAGATCGGTAATTCGCTCCACACCACAAATCTATGTTGAACCTCGCTCTACAGAATGGTGCCTCAAACTCGGCGAAAGATATGAAAGCAACGGAGTTATAAACGATCAAACAGTGTTCACATTTTTTGGGACACCCTGTATATATTAGGTGGGTGCAAAAGTTCGTTCGCCAGTTTTTCAAAAAATCATAACTTCCTTTCTACTTGATAGATTAATTCCATTCTGTATATATCTGAAAGAGGAAAACTTTCTCTTCATAGCAGTACCTTTGCATGAGAAAATTGGCATGAGAAAGTTTGAGGGTTAAAGCAATTGAAGAAAACTACTCACGATTGGCATTTTTAAGCAGGGTCACAAAAAACTTTGAAAGTGCTTTTGTTCGATAGAGAAAATTTTGCTCATTACTACAGTACCTTCTCATGAATCGAAACGAAAAAGGTCGAGAGTTAGAGCCAAATAAAGAAAATTAATTCAGTTTTGCAATTTTTGAACATGCTCTGGAGCCTAAAAATGTCACAGCAAGAACCGAAAAATCATAAACATAGGTTTTATAACATTCTCTTTTTAGCTGAGCAAGTTTTGTGCTAATAGAGAGCAATTTTGTTTTCATGATTTTTTTGGATTTTCGGGCCTGCGTTTTTCACGAAAATCAAAATTGCTCTCGATTTGCTCGAAACCTGCTCAGCTAAAAAGAGAAGGTTACAAAACCTATGTTTGTGATTTTCCGGTTTTTGCTGTGACATTTTAATGCTCCTTTGAACATGTTCAAAAATTGCAAACTGGAGTAATTCTCTTTAATTGCTTCTAACTCTCGAGCTTCTCCGTTTCGATTCATGGGAAAGGTACTATAGTAATGAGCAAAACTTTCTCTATCAAAAAGAAGCACTTTCAAAATTTTTTGTGACCCTGCTTGAAAAATGCCGATCTTGAGAAATTTTCTTCAGTTGCTTCTAACCCTCAAACCTTCTCATTGCCAATTCATGAAAAAGGCACAGCTATAAAAAGAAAGGTTTATCTTTCAGATGTATATAAAATGGAAGAAATCCATCAAGTAGAAAGGAGGTTATGATTTTTTGGAAAACTGGCGAACGAACTTTTGCACCCACCTAATATACTAGGTTGTCTCATAATTAATGCACGTTTTTCTAACTTCTTTTTGAGAGAGCTGTTTTTCAAAGGAAAAACATTTTTCTTCAAGACCCTTTATAGTATCGGAAAGCTCGGTTCCTTTAGTTTTTAATATGTGCTTTCATTTCTGCAAATCTTTGTTGAAGCCGAAGTTCCATGCCTTCAAAGAAAAGTGATTGAAATTTGAAATTCTTTCCCTTCACTCTAGTTGCTCTAAATCTATGAAAAGTAGACGGATTTTCTTTAAAAAATATGCATAATGATTCTAAAGCTTTGTGCTACAAAACGCTTGTCTGTATGGGATTTTTGAAAATTTTCGAACTGTGGAATCTTGTCTCAAACTTGTCTGGCCGTTGAGCACCTTAAGAAAAAAGCGACTGTATGAATTTTGCTAAGTACACATAGAGTAGACTTAGTACAACTAATGCTAGGAAAAACGCAGCATTTCATTATCTTTTCGAAGAGAAAAAATTCAAAAAAATCCCAAAAAGGCAGTTTTTTGGATCTTTCAAAATACTGAAAAAGTGGGTACTTCCAGTTTTTTTTGCAAACTTTTCTCATGAAATATGCCGTAAAATTCAAACTTTATCAGTTGCACAACCGACCATCGGCTATATAATGAGCAAAGTCCGCGCGATCCTAGTACATTTGAGCGATAGTTAAGCTCTCTCAAAGTATAGGTTTCTGAAAAAATTTTCGGGAATCTTTTAGGCTATAAAATCTTTCTTAAAGTGGCTGCGATCCAACAAAAGCATGCATTCTACAGTCAAAGCTTTGTTGTTTGCAGTAATTTCTATTGCGCTCAAAAAATGGTTTGGGAAAAGAGTTATCTTGATTAAAAGTTGAAATTCATAAGACATGCATTAATTATGAGACAACCTAATATTAGGTTGCCTCATAATTAATGCACATCTTATGAATTTCAATTTCTAATCAAGATAACTCTTTTCCAAAACATCTTTTTGAGCGCATTAAAAATCACTGCAAACAACAAACATTTGACTGTAGAACGCATGCTTTTGTTGGATTGCAGCCACTTTAAGAAAGATTTTATAGCCTAAAAAATTTCCGAACATTTTTTAGAACCTATACTTTGAGAGAGCTTAACTTTCGCTTAATTGAACCAGGATCGCGCGAACTTTGCTCATTATATAGCCGATGGTCGGTAGTGCAACTGAGTAAAGTTTGAATTTTACGACAGATTTCTGTGGGGAAATTTCGCAAAAAAAGTGGAAGTACCCATTTTTTTCAATATTTTGAAATATTCAAAAAAATGCCTTTTTGAGATTTTTCAAAATTTTTTCTCTTCAAAAAGACGTGAAATGCTGCCGTTTTCCTAGCATTAGTTGTACTAGGTCTACCCTACGTGTACATAGCTTTATTAATACAGTCGCTTTTCGCTTGAGACGTTTATGCGGCTTAGATGGGCCTCAGCTACCAGCCAAGTTTGAGACAAGATTTCTCGGCTCGGAATTTTTCAAAAATCTCATGCTAACAAGCGTTTTGCAGCACAAAGCTTCGCGATCATTATGCATATTTTTTAGAAAAAATCCATCTACTTTCCATGAATTTAGAGCAGTGAGAGTAAAGGAAAAGAATTTCATATTTTAATCACTTGTTTTTGAAGGCGTGAAACTTTGGCTTCAACAAAGATTTGCGAAAACGAAAGCATATGTTAGAAACTAGAGGAGTCGGGCTTTCGACACTATAAAAGGTTTTGAAGATAGTTGTTTCTTCTTTGAAAAACAGCTCTCTCAAAAAGAAGTTAGAAAAACGTCCATTAATTATGAGACAACCTAATATATATACAGAGTGTCCCAAAAGATGTGCACATTGTTTGATCGTTGATAACTCTCTTGCTTTCATGTCTTTTGCCCAGTTTGAAGTATTATTGTGTAGAGCAAGGTTCAACTTGGATTTACAGTATGAAACGAAATACCAAGCACTCTTTTCCTTACTGTAGGATTACGGTATGAACTTTCAGCATATAGCGTCACTGTACGTCGTACCTTACCTCGTCATACCTTTGCTCGGCGTAAGCTCGAAACTGCTTAAAAAAAGTCCGAGCGCCTGCTGAAAGTTCGGCCAGCGTTTGCAGAAAGAGATTATTTGACGAGCGCCTGCAGAAAATTCTGTGTTGCTGCTCGCTGGCAGAACATTAAATAGTAAAGAAGTACCGCGCACTAAAGTTTTTACCACGCCCCAAAATTCTGCTGACCGCCTGCAGAAAAGCGCGAGTTTGCGAACCGCCTGCCCCCGGCGATATCTGAGTACCCGCTGTGTGGTCCTTCACAAAGGACAGTGCGGCCCTCAATAATTGTGCACATTCTGCGGAAGGCCCGCGAGAATGCGGCCACTGCCCCGCAACTAATCTGTGAAAAAGGCGCAATTGTTCTCGGAGCCTTCATCTAAAATTTCGCCGAAATTCTTCCAAATAATCGCAAGCGTACCACAAGAAATCAGCAAACTATTTTTTCGGTGCCCGCCTGCCCCTAAATCGCATGGCCGCCTGCCCCCGGCGATTGTCTGAGTATATGAGACCAAATTTGGTGTTTATACTCAGAGAATCGCTGGGGTAGGTGGTCATGCGATTTATAAGCAAGCGAACACCAAAAGACAGTTCACTGATTTCTTGCGGTCCGCTTGAAGATATTTGAAGATTTTTTACCATTTTTTGGAGGAACGCTCGGAGATCAATCGCGTTCCTCATAGATTAGTTGCGGCGCAGTGGGCGCATTCTCGCGAACTTTCCGCAATAATATGCGAAATAATACGCCGCACGGTTCTTTGTGAAAATCCGCACAGCCCAAGGGTACCTTCAGCTGAAAGAAGATACCTCAAACTCGCGTAACTAGACCATCGATGACACCTCTGCCATATAGAGTCTTACCTCTGCTCGGCGTACTCCCGAAACTGCGTAACAAGAGTAAGAGCGCTCGCTGAATGGCCAGCGCCCGCCAAAAGGAATTATTTGCTGAGCGTTGCAGAAAAAAGCTGTATTGCTGCCTGCTGGCAGAAAATGCGACAACAAAGGAAGTCCGCGCCAAAGTTTTGACCCCGCCCCAAAATTCTGCTGACCGCCTGCAGAAAAGCGCGAGTTTGCGGTCAGCTTGCCCCAGCAACTATCTGACAAGGAAAGGATGGTCAGTCGAAGTGACCTTTTGCGATGACTTGTACATCATTATGTAGGGCATAAAATGCTGATTCCAAATCTGTCTTCCTTTTTTGCGGCGCTTTCCTGCACAAGAAGTTATGAGCGTTTATTGGAGAAAAAACTGAATGTGCAGATAATATAAAAACAGTAGTAACATTATTCCTAACGCTTAAATAGACCAGTAGTAATCTTTCCGACACTCTATAAAATAAATACTCTAAGGTGAGATATATCCACACTCCGGCTGTCTCATTTAAGCGCTGGAATAGCCAATGTTTTAATCCCAG
The DNA here is from genome assembly GCA_958299035.1 of Cylicocyclus nassatus. Classification (NCBI taxonomy): domain Eukaryota; kingdom Metazoa; phylum Nematoda; class Chromadorea; order Rhabditida; family Strongylidae; genus Cylicocyclus; species Cylicocyclus nassatus. The sequence continues at coordinate 63,497,242 of CATQJL010000001.1, forward strand.
AAAAACATTCATTTTTTGCTCCTTCAAACGCTCATAACTCCTCATCTAGGAATGCGCCGCAGATAAGGAAGACAGATTTGGAATCAGTGTTTTATGCCCTCCACCAAGGTGTACAATTCATCTCAAAAGGCCACTTCGACCAACCACCCTTCCCTTGTGAGTATGGGCCGTCAGGAAGGGAAGCCAAAGCAGTTTGAAAAGAAAAAACGGAGAAAAGAAAAAATTCGTGTGGATCAAGTAGTGGCAACTTTTTAAAAAGTGGCCATGTGAAATCTTGCAAGCCCTGAAGTGATCTATAGAAAGTGAAGTTTCAACGTTTTCCTTCCTTACATAATTTTCTGTTTATCAACATGACTGCATGATCGGTTCAAGGTTCATATAGAGGCGGGTTGCCGACTTTCCTTGATTAAAAGGATGAACTGTTGAACCTGCACGTTTTAGCTTGGTTCTCATACTCTCTCGCTATCAAAAACCGCCACCTTTGAAATGCGATGACTCTGCCTTAATACGAATTGTGAAGCCGATGAAATACATCCCCATACTATTAGGTTATCCTAAAAGTTATGTCGGTTTTTTTCATCGCTCACTAAAACCCACAGAACACCAATACATGGACGATCAAGGTACCATTAGATTTAGATATTTATTTTCTTTCATACAGCTATTTTGCTTCTGATCTACCCTGCAATGTTATCACCATGGCTCTTGAGCAGCTCAGCAGTAACGCCAAATTTTTCCTGAATTTTAAAAATTTTTCTCCTGCTGCTTTCAAAGAGCGCTAGTAACTCTTACGTAAAGCAAACCTTCGGCTACATTATACTTATTTTAGATTACATGGGTCACGTTTATCAAGTCCTAAATAATTATTTATTTAAGAAAAACCACGCCTTTTTGATTACATCTACCACGTAAAATCACCGAAAATTCCAAAAAGCTGCTTTTTCAGAACAAATCAAACTTGGCTATGTTGCTAAATAATGTTTATCAGCAATCAAGTTTCAATTCGCAAAAATTCCAGAAGCTTTCATGTTTTTGCCGCAGTTGGGTGTTCCATGGTTTTGCCAGAAATCGAGGCCTCCGAAAAAATAATTCTTTAAAGCTAAAAACAGCAACTTAGGAGAATTTAAAAATATAACCGTATAGCCCGAGAGTAGTTCTATTTGTGCCATGCTTAGTCCTTTCCAAAGCTTTGGAATGGAATTTTCAAGAATTAGCCTAACTTTGAGCAGATAAAAATGACGAATGAAGATTTGTGGCTATTATCAGAAAAAACCATACAGGATCTTGGCTCTCAAATGTAACCATAAGAAAGAGAAGAAAAAGCTGCATCGAATGCATGTTGAAACTCATTTAAGTCTTCGTTGTGCATGGTTTTATAGTGAATTGGAAAAACCGACAAAACTTTCGGGACAACCTAACATTACATATTAGGTTGGTGCAAAAATAATGAGCGTTGTTCAATTTTCACTTTAACTTGCTATAACTTTCTACAAAATCTACATTTGAAATGTGATAAAAACCATCAGATGTAGCGAATCTTTCGCAGTACAGCGCATATTGACCTATACTCATATCTCATATGGACAGAAAAATATGGATTGAACAACAAAAAAAATTTTTCTCAAGTCTTGTTTTTGATAAAACATAACTCCTTTCATACTTTGTTGTTACCATTTATAAGCAGCCTATCTTGTAGCCACAAGCCAGTAGTACAAATATACATGGAAACGGTTTGGAGAAAAAAGATTAGCGAAGAGGGAAAAATCGAAATTCAAAAGTATCATCTTTTTTAGCATTTTTTCAGTAAACCTCAAAACCCCGAAGTATAGAATATTCTAATTTTCTGCGTACTGAACAGCTAAATGTTTTTGCAAAAACTGCTAACAGGACTCCTACCCTCACACGCTTACAGAGATGAGCAAAGTTTGAGCGACTGCATTCTACAAAAGAAAGTTATGGGCTCTAAAATGACCATAATCATTGCCCATGTTAAGCCGCCGATATCTCACTTCAGATAGCTTCAAAAAATGGTTAAATATGCATAATGTAGACAATTTCCATCATATATAGCGGTTAAATTTCCGCTAAACTATCTTTATTCGCGCTCAAATTCTGGCCAAAAAAATGAATGCAACAAAAATCTGGTTTTGAGTACGATTATTTGAAGCTCTATAAATTCTTAACAGAGTGGGCTAAAAGTCCATTTCGAAACCATTGGATAGAGCATGAAAAAAGCTTTTTAACAATGTGCTGAAACCGTCAAAAAGAAAGACGTTTGATGGAGAAAAGTTGTCCTGAAAAAAGTCCTAGGAAAACGCTCATTATTTTTGCACCAACCTAATATTATGAAAACGCTCATTATTTTTGCACCAACCTAATATTATATATATGTATATATGGCGTAATGTACATTTAGTGGAACACACAAGTATATAGTGTATACTCTATACTTGTGTGTTTCACTTTTACCGTGCTGTCTTCTTTCACTGTTACTTACAAATCATGCTATAGTATTTATTTGGAAATTCATGGTGAAAAATCTACATCAGCTCAAAATTGAATAAACCTAATCGAGAAGACACTACAAAAAACAATTGGACTTGCACTAATATGTATTGTTCGCATCCGTTTCCTCGAACGCAGTGTCGGCGGATTCCGTTTTTTCGATAACGTTCAAGTCAGTGCTCACGGTAGATGTCATGAGGCGCTTCTTCTGAAAAGCATCAGCATCAACCGTGTAGACTCCTAAGAATAAAAGTTTTACCTTTGACGCCAGGCTCGGTCAGCATTAAGATGGTAAGCACGCACATCCGTGCTGAATACAGTTGCAGCGGTGGAATTTGTCCAAAACTGCGGGATTGTCGGGATTCGCGGGATTGTCGGGATTCGCGGGATTCGCGGGATTCGCGACTTCGCGGGATTTGCGGGATTCGCGGGATTTGCGGGATAAGCGAGATTTAGCCATAACTTCATTTAAAATAGCTTTATTTGTAATCTGAGTGAAGATTTGGCTTCAGCTTGATGAGACGAATCTTTTGATATACGGTATGTCCGTAGTTCATAGTGACGGGTAGACATACAATGATACCTTGTTGTTTTCTACGTTAAGGCTTTTTTGAACATTCATCACAGTGTAAATCGCGTATAGGAGGTTCTGGTACGAAGCTCTCGTTATCGAAAACTATCGCGAAAAATTGGGCAGTTTTTATCTACCCTTATCGCTGATATAACCATTTTATCATTTATCACTGATAATAACACATTTTTGGATCATTTTTTGCATATGGTAAGGAAAGTACTGTAGGAAAAGCTGTGTGAATTTCTATCGCTCTTTCTCTCATTATAAGTGATCTACAGACTTTTCTAGTTCTATTGCTCGGTGCGATTGGTAGATCCCTCACTGCAGCAATCGATCGATTTTTCATCGGCACATGCCATTGCTGCCAATTCTTACCTAGAATGGCATTTTTGCTTCAACTCGCTTCATGCCGAAGCCTGGGCTGAAATTCTGTACCTATATGGAAGATGAACGTGGAAATCGGCCGCATGAATTTAAGCCATTCTTATCGGTCGTTGTCTTGATATCATCATTTTATCATTTATCACTGACGACACAAATTTGGATCATTTTTGATATACAATAAGAAATGTACTTTAGAAAACGCTGTGTGAGTTTTTATCGCTCTATCTCTTATAGTACAAAACCACTCACAGAACAAGCAAAATTTCCGGGAATTCCGCGAAATTCATGTGAATCACGCAAATTACGCAGGGCCATAACTTTTTTCCGAATGAGTGTATTCAAAATCCGAAAACAACGTTGTATTCAGCTCGTCAAGGCAAATCTTTGGATATACGATTGTCTCCAATATCTTGTTTTCAATAATCTTGAATTTGCATGCCGACGCCTCTTCGCATGGGTGTAACGCAACAAGCATCACACATAGGAGACTGCCATGGGCACCGTTCGATAGTACTCTTTCACTAGATTATCGTGCGCTAAACAGCAGCCGAAGACTCCCTTTCAAAAGAGATAGAAGAGCTGATAAACTCTGGAAAAGTTAAGCTGTTCCAAGTTTTACTAGCCGTAACTTTCTTTAAAATGAACATTTTCGAAATCAGAAAGCAGATTTGTGTTCATTTTGTCAAGTCGAATCTTACTGTATACAGCATGTTCTTGAAGTTCCGTTTTCAATTTTTTCACAATTTTCTGCGCGCGTATATTCACAAGGTCGCAACGCAGCGCACATCAAACATAAAAGACTCTATTAAGCACTGTTGGATTGTGCTGCTTCCGCAGATTATCGAGCGCTAAGAAGCAACCGGAGAATCTTTTTGAGAAAAGATAGAAGAGCTGGTGAATTCTGGAAAATCGTGTTGTCTCAAATTTTGCCCACAGTGACCCTAAAATGAGAAGCTCTACTGCTAAGCAGATGTGATTTTCGTAATCAGCAGGTCAGATAACCTCTATGAGCAAGTTTTCAAAGAAATTTGGGTGATTCGATTTTTTCTCGTTCTACGCCCTGAAGCTCGCCGATGGGTTTTGGTCAAAATGTCGATGACCTTGGATTGTTAAGAAACTTCGCCCAAAGAGGTTTTCGAACACGCTGTTTACGAAAATAGTGGTCTTTGAAGAAGACAGGGTCTTTTTGTAGAGATATTGTGAGGTGACTGTAACTGAGTCACGAAAGTTCGTAAATTTGCCTGCACTTTTCGCGAATTTGTCAGAAAACTAGCCTGCTTGCTTTTCCAAGTCAAAATCACTGGGAACTGTGCTATCAAAAGGTGCATGCTCAGGCCCCAGTCTATAAAGTTTGCCGAGTTACGAGCCTACGAAAAGACGTCCTCATAATTTTCGCTCAAAATGTAAAAATCGCGTATTTCGTCAAAATTCCGCCGCCCTCAGTGGTTGTATGACATACTGATCACATCTGTTCACATTGGTTAATGGTCTTAATGTGCCGGATCTGGAAATTAGGTAGATCTGAGCTCAAGCTACGAAGGTGCTTGTGTCGAGACGCAGACTAATTAGAGTCCGAGAGTCCCCTCGCCGACTGGGCGGTGCCACCAACTTCAGATGAGCTGGCACTCCCCGGATGCTCGGTGGTCCCCTCCCCAATTATGTTCCCTCATATTTATATTTATGTTATAACGATAAAATAATCTAGTCAGAACTTTTATGTTATTACAAAGGAAAGAAACTAAGGGTAGAGGGATCAAGTTAAGAGAATAGCTAACTCTTCAGACTTGACACCTGGATATTCAAATGAGCAGCTGAAGAACGCGCGACCACCATATTCAACTCAATGGGATCCCTTAGGCGAAGTGAGCATATGCAATCAGAATGTCATACAACCACTGAGGGCGGAATTTTGACGAAATACGCGATTTTTACATTTTAAGCGAAAATTATGAGGACGTCCTTTCGTAGGCTCGTAACTCGGCAAACTTTATAGACTGGAGCCTGAGCATGCACCTTTTGATAGCACAGTTCCCAGTGATTTTGACTTAGAAAAGCAAGCAGGCTAGTTTTCTGACAAATTCGCGAAAAGTGCAGGCAAATTTACGAACTTTCGTGACTCAGTTGCAGTCACCTCACAATATCTCTACAAAAAGACCCTGTCTTCTTCAAAGACCACTATTTTCGTAAACAGCGTGTTCGAAAACCTCTTTGGGCGAAGTTTCTTTACAATCCAAGGTCATCGACATTTTGACCAAAACCCATCGGCGAGCTTCAGGGCGTAGAACGAGAAAAAATCGAATCACCCAAATTTCTTTGAAAACTTGCTCATAGAGGTTATCTGACCTGCTGATTACGAAAATCACATCTGCTTAGCAGTAGAGCTTCTCATTTTAGAATCACTGTGGGCAAAATTTGAGACAACACGATTTTCCAGAATTCACCAGCTCTTCTATCTTTTCTCAAAAAGATTCTCCGGTTGCTTCTTAGCGCTCGATAATCTGCGGAAGCAGCACAATCCAACAGTGCTTAATAGAGTCTTTTATGTTTGATGTGCGCTGCGTTGCGACCTGGTGAATATACGCTCGCAGATATTATAGCACGCGCATCCGTGCTGAATAGCTCCCAAGGCAATACTCGAGCCATCTAGAAAGATAGTGTTCAGACCTTGAGTCTTGTGCAGCAAGTATTTCTGAATCAAGACTAGTATCAAAAGTATATAGCGACTATTTCTATACTCTAATAATGAGAATCACACTAACTTTGCGGAACCCTATACGTAGCCTCTTACCAGTATCAGTCAGCCAAGCATCCCTGACTCGATTAGGATTGGATTTAGACTGCAAGAATGCCTCCATGATTTCAAGTATAAAAGTTTGTCTCCAGAATTTACGTGTCGCTATAATCATAAGAGTGTTGGATAGCTGATAGAAAACTGATGTTAGTGTTGCGAACACCACATCTGAAAAAATTGGACACTTACCAAAACAAATTTGACAATACTACCGACACTAGTGGAGAATGTGCTCGCAGCCAAATCTGCTGCGGGAGCGGGTAGATTGCATAGAGAAAGAATCTAGAAGCGGATAATTCAACAACTCAATATTCTCACTTACTTACGTACTTTTTCAACAGCATTTTTCCCCACAAACCCTACGAGATCTGCGGCAGCAAGCTGTGTTATGATAGCTTCGCAAATCTGATGGCAGATAAATATGCATAGTACAGTTTATGTACAATTGCTTTAAATCACTTTGGTGAAAATGAGGAGGTAGTCTCCCAAGGGTAGTAACCGTGTTCCATTCTTAGCGGAAAGGCAGTCCATTTGAAGTCTCTACATAATGTGTAAACATAATCTTCGCAAAATGAATCTGATAGTTCAGAAAAAAAGCCCAACATCTTGTCAGCTACGCACTGTCCTACTCCACTGATTTCATCCATGCTCATTTTAGCCTCTTCGTCGTCAGACATTTCCTCAATTTCAGACGGTGACATTGGAGGCTGGGGCTTGGGAATGTGAGAAACCTTACTGATGGTTCCTCTCCATTATCTACGGCTTCAACAAAGTCATTGTCACCATCATGCGAAGGACGCCCATCGTAAATGTTCTTCATCAGGCATGTGGATCTTGCAATGATGATATTTCGAATACCTGCTACTTTCGGCTAATATTATATTAAATGGAGGAGATACACTACGTTTCGAGCAGAAAGAGGTGACAAGAGAACCGTCGACTAACGAAATCGAAAAAAACGATAAGTAGAGCTGACGGTATTTCCAAAACCCGCGAATCGGGCAAAATCGCTGTAAAACCCCGGTAAGACTAAATTCATGTCTTCCGCCGGTGCACCGGGTTTTCGTGCGATCAGCCACTTTGTGGGCGGTGCACCTGCGAGTGACAACTGCGAATCTGAGAAGGGAAGCGTGTTTAGTCAAAGTGGCCTTTCCAGATGAGACCCATACTTTGAACAGCATTAAGCGTTGATTCCAAATCTGCCTTTCAGATTTGCCAAACGCCCCTGGAGGCCGAGTTAGGGGTGTCTTTCAAGTCAGAAAATTGAGCGCAAAACTAGAACCAAATTGTTAGAATTTGCTTAAATGGTCCATTGTGTAGATCAGAGCAGTTCATGCAATGGATACATTTTGTCTAATATGCCATGTCTGAGCGCTAGAAAGATTATAACAATCGATTCCAAGTTCCACTTTCTTTAAACCGGGGCATTGATTGTATTCTTCAAATGTTTAGGGCCAAACAGGTTCTGCAGATGGTCTTTATTGACCCAATCACGGCCTAACGTTTCGACGCCTTCGTCTTCCTCAAAGGCCAGAAAGTGGTTCCAAACATAATCCGTGGCTCCAAGCCATCAAACACCTCCCCTAGTCCTGCTTTCTCGACCTTCTCTCAGCTTTCCTACCATAAAAATTGTTAGGACAGAAGATGAGCGTACGAGAGACTACCGCTGTTTATTGTATCCCGCACCGGAAATGATAGTCGTGGCGGAAGGAATAGACTATACCATAGCGGATATCCAATGTGATCTACAGACCGCATAACGATATGAATGGAAGGAACTCGGATGTTATTGACAAACACTCATTCTTACTGTTCGTTTCTGGACTTTTTGCAGATATCCAAAAAGCCTCCAATACTTTCTTAGCCGAGATCTCCTTTTCACAAGTCAAGATCTTACACTTTATATCAAAGTCATTTCCGTCATGCGACTCGCTTCCATGCCTGCCTAAAGCTGAAGATAATGTTTTACGTCTTTTATCTGCGAGATGTTCTTTATTGCGAGTACGAAGTGTTCTCCCTGTTTTCCCAATATAGATCGCATTGCAGTTAAGGCATTCTAGTTCATAAACCACTCCCACTATTGCACAATCACCTTTTTTACCGTGCGAGCAGACTACACAATCTTCTGTTATACAATATCGCTCGTATAGTCTTAGTCGATTTCGAGCTAATACAATATCATCTTGTAGTTGTGCACGTAAAATGCATTTTCGAAAAGCTGCGCTGATATCATCCGAAACAAACCCAATGTAGTAAGTTGAATGACGCTTGGACCACAATAGGGAAATCTTCTAGACTTAGCGACAGATTTATAAACAGGCTGAAAGTGTCCAAGCTGTCCGGTGTTTTACAGTTTAATCAAAACGCATAAGCTTCCTTTGCGAGACATGAAATCAATGTCAGAAGACAATTACAAAATAAGACCAATTATAAGTTGTGTAGGGCGGCCCTACCGAGAGAATCTCGTGGTCCTTGAACAAGATTGTGAGCCAATTGCTGTCCAAGGTACCAGCACATCTATCCAACTCACGTAAATTCATTGAACAGCTCCGGAGCGCTAAGTTTGATTCGAGCACTGTGATCGAGTCATTTGACGTTACTTCACTCTACACCAATATGCAGAATGAACAAGCCCTGCAAGCGCTGTCAGAGATGTTGGATAAACATGCACACACCATCAATATCTTTGGAGTCGGCAAATTGCGGACAATGACCCTTATACACGAATGTTTGAAGTGTAACATCTTTAGATGGTTTGGGACCTACTACTCCCAGATACGCGGGTTAGCAATGGGACAAAGACTAGCACCGGCACTCGCTATCAGCTTCATGAGCAAAATCGAGGAACCGGTACTAGCCCGCATGCCGCTAATGTACTGCCGTTTTGACGACTGTTGTATCGCTACGTCTACACACTCCGAAATGGACAAGTATTCGAAGTCCTCAATTAGCAGTTGCAGTACATAAAGCTCACACGGAGACATCACACGACGGATGGCTGCCTTACCTCAACGCACAATTAAGGTTGTCTAACGGCATTACTGAATCTAAATGGTACCGCAAAGAAAGCTGTAAGAACATCCTTTTGAATATCAAATCTGCCCATCCTACGTCTGTGAAGCGCGCTGTAATCAAGAATATGTTTGAGACGGAATTACCGTTGTGCTCTAGAGAGGAAGAACGATGCGCGTCACGCACGAAACTTAACTTCCCAAATTGCTTGTAGTAACGACCACTCCTTACCGCGTACTCGACAACCTGAGACTGATAACAATGTTCGTAATAAACTTCCACTATGCCTTCCATTTGTTTCGGATGATATCAGCGCGGCTTTTCGAAAATGCATTTTGCGTGCACAACTGCAATATGATATTGTGTTAGTGAACATCCCTAACGACAATATCAAAAGGCAGCTGGTTCGAATAGACTATACGAGCGATATTGTATAACAGAAGATTGTGTAGTCTGCCCGCACGGTAAAACAGGTGATTGTGCAATAGTGGGAGTGGTTTATGAACTAGAATGCCTTAACTGCAATGCGATCTTTGTTGAGAAAACAAGGAGACAACTTCGTAGTTTTTGATTTTTATGGCAGGAAAGCTGAGAGAAGGTCGAAAATGAGCAGGACTAGGGGAGGTGTTTGATGCCATGGATGACGTTTTGAACCACTTTCAGGCCTCTGAGGAAGACGAAGGCGTCGAAAGTTAGGCCGTGATTGGATCAATAAAGACCATCTGCAGAACCTATGTGGCTCAAAACACTTGAAGAATCATAACAATCGATTTTACCTAAATTCTGCATTCATTTTTTGTTCCAAAAGTCCAGGTTAGTCCAGGTGCGCATGGCAGATTTGGAAGGCAGATTTGGAAACACGTGCAATACTTTTCGAAGCATTATAGGTCTCATCGGAAAAAGGCTACTTCGACTAAACATGCTTCCCTTGTAATTAATGTTTTTGAAAATTAGAGGTTTAGACCCAATAGGCAAGAAAATTAGATTGACTCTATTTCCATTACAAGCACACAATCGACACATATCTCTTCTCCAAATGGATGCCTCCAGTTTAGTATTATCTCAGAAGTTCAACTTATTATGCGACTACCTCTTGGTGTCCCTTTTACGAAACAATAATTTGCCCCAAATTTTCAGTTATTTCTGCTCTCGTACTTTGATGCGGCATGTACAACACTGCAATGCTGCCGCCTTTGCTGTGTTGAAGGCGACCTCCAAAGAAGAGGGGCAGAAAGTGAAGCAGTGCTTCGCCTGCTTTCGACGTCTCCTAAGAATGATTAGAAATTCCTGCGCCAAGGGTGAAGAGTGAAAAAGCAAATATCTGCTGTCCTCTCCGGTGCCCCAGAGCTGCAAGAAATTCAAACATGTGTCTCCCCAAAAAAATCTCCTTAGTCCCTAAAGTAAAACCTTAGAAAATCCACGATTCAAGCGATTGACTACTTTTTGATTATCTATATGTAAATAAAACTCAATCTCTGTAAATTTGTTCCTATGAAGTATGTGGCTTATAGACTCTTTTGTTTGTGAACCGATGGAGCTGAAATTTGCTCCCCTTAAAGAAGCTGCGGAGCAAAAGATAGGCTACTTTTTGCGGCTAGTCACTAAGTCCTTCTATCGATTTATTGATTTGTTTACTTTCTTAGAGGAAAGTGAAAGCTTAACAGATCATTTGCTCAATAGAGTGTAAGGGAGCGGTATGTCTTATTCTAAGTTTTTGCAAGCAGAGAGCAGTGACAGGAAGCGCATTTCAAGTAGGCTTCCGGATGTGTTCGAAAATAATGTGTAGATTCATATTGAGGTGTGTGTGTGTGTCCGTGTGTGTCTTTCAAGCTCATGGACGCCGCATATTCTTGAAAGTCGATTTTGCAAACGTTTGAGAAGAGGGTCTATGTGCAAATGAGCGCAAATGATTCGGTTGAAATGTTACAAACAGCAGCCCTTACATTTTTAGAAATAGTATATTGAATGTCTCATAGCAGCAATGTAATGTCTTGAGTTGATAAGATGCGGGAAATGCTTTGAACTAGAATAGAAAATTTGAAATTGCAAAAACCCATTTTTACGCTTTCGGTGTCGGTAGACGACAGAAGATATATTTTCGGGTTCCACGAAATGAACGACGTTGCAGTGCGGAACAACCGGACAAATGCAACCGAACAGAGGAAAGCATGATAAAAATAATCATTAATACTGTGATAGGTGATATGCTGGCCAGTTGCTATCATTCCCAAAGCTTACAAGTACATTCATGTTGTCGAACAATCTGATGAGAGACGAGCGCGATGGATTATCTAACGTCTCTTTCCCAGCTACGAGCGAAGTTGTTTTTCGAGGTAAGCATCTAGAAACTGAGCCGGGGTGGGGAGAAGCAGTGCAGTAATTGTGCTGGCCACCAATGCAGCATACCTTATCTTCAGTGATCATTCCCGGGCTGGACCGGACAGATCAGCTAGTCTTGAATAAAAGACGTATTTTACAGATTTGCCTGTCAATTTGTTTATGGACCCAATTTTGGAGGTTGAAAATGCGGATGTGGATGACCGCAATTTTTGGAGGATTCGCTATCGGATCCGCTAGTACTTTGCATAGTAGGCCTACCGCTGGAGGCATGCGTTAAATTGCTCTCTAAAACTTGATTAGACATCGCTCTACGATTTTCGTAAGACAAACACACAATGCAAACGTAAAAATTCTTACTCTACTTTTGTAAGTTATTAGCTGGCATACTCGGCTCCGCCACGTATGCCAGCTAGGCCCTGTCAATACACTACGATAATTGCCGTTTTAAATTTTTGCACATTTCCCTGCCTCTGTCCCTACCCTCCATTGTGTTTTCGTGCAATATGCCATCTTACCTCCTGCACCAGTTCCAGCCTGATAGCTCAAATTTTGAAAAATCGATATATCGGTAAAAGTAGCCGATAAATTTAGAAGCTAATATCGCATTCGTAATCAGCATGCTCACTTACTCTCGTACGCATTCTCAGCCCTGTAGCTCGATTTTCTATTCGGAACATTTGTACAGTATACTTTGGTCTGGATAGAATAAATATCTGAGTATTCAAATGAAGTATTCGAGTAAATTCTATTCGAAAATTTCAAATATTCGAATATATTCGATCTTGGCTCATTCGAAACTTGTCAATTTTGATTTTATTCGATTATAGTTATCGGACAATTTTGATTTTCGAAAATATTCGCATTCGCATATTTATTTTCAGAAGTTATTCGATTATTCGACAATTTCGTGTGATCGAATAACCACATGATAGCGTCACAATTTTGACTGCTATATCAGCAAACATCGTTGATTGACCAAGTTGTCCGCTGCATGGAGCCCTCCATTGTGCTCATTCGATCAAAATTGTTTACATATTCGATAAAATCGATGCAGAATAATCGTTTATTTGGATTTTTTCTCAAATATTAGGTCATTCCGAAAGTAATTTCGCTTTTTACAAACGGGCGCCACATCTGATGGAACAAAGATTTCTAAGAGATCCTGGAAGCATTCGATGCAGCATTTCATTCTCTTTCTAATGGATATGAAATTGTTGCAAAACAGTCAATGAGCTTTCAGAAAATAACCAAAATCTGCGACCTATGCTTTTTGAGATAGTCAAGTTTCACAATTTTTCAAAACTTTCATATCAGTCTTCAGAAGAAGTTCAAGTGACGGTGCGATAGACCAAACCGCCTAGAATACAGTGGAACTTTTTTCTCTTGTTCCTAGCTTGTCATTCACTTTTAACAGAATTTTGACTTATACAACCGATTTCCATACTTGGACAGCTAAATCCTCGAACAACACCAAACCTTGAGCAGCTCGGGTGTCATTCGATGCAGCTTGTTCTCCTCTTTCTAATGGGTGTTTTTTGTTTCCGATTCGTTTAGTTTCCGGGGATAAAATCATCATAACTCATTTTTTGGCGAGCCCCAGGCTGTACCGGAAAAACTCGAAATTTGATATTTCGAACCCGTAAACCCTCACTTGTTTTGTAAAATTGATGCAAACTCATAGTACCGTCTTGGTAGTATCAAATTCCGGAAAATTATGATGTTTGATGCGATTGTGGTTGCGGTGGGCCTGCCAAAATCCAATGGTTCTGTTAAAAAATCTTTTAAAAAATTAGGGCGAGCTACGAGAAAGGGGAAAAAGTAGTACTGTATTCTATAAGGTTTACTCTATCGAATCGTTACTTGAACTCCTTCTGAGGATTGATATGAAAGGTTTGAAAAATCGTGAAACTTGACCATCTTAAAAAGCATGGGTCGCAGATTTTGGTTATTTTCTGAAAGCTCATTGACTGTTTTGCAACAATTGCATATTTATTAGAAAGAGAATAAAATGCTGCATCGAATGCTTTCAAGATCTCTTAAAAATCTTTGTTCCATCAGATGTGGCGCCCGTTTGAAAAAAGCGAAATTACTTTCGGAATGACCTAATATATTCGAATATTCGGATTTTTTTCATTTCGAATACATTCGATATTCGATTATTCGACATTTTTGTTTTTCGTAATGTTCGATATTAGTATATTCGACATTTTTTGTTTTTCAAAATACTCGAAATTCGATTATTCGATATTTCTGATTTTCGAATTTATTCGGTTATTCAATTATTCGAAAAATTTTTCGAATATTACAAAGTATAAGTGCAGACAAACAGACATACACGCAAGCAGACATTCTGCTTTATGTTTGAGATGATAATATTCTCACTATAAAGCAATCCAAGTTTTGATCTTACTAAACTTTTTCAATCGAAGTGGCCTTCCGAACTTCTATGCTACTTTGAAGAGCATTGAATGTTGACTACAAATCTGCTTTCATTGTCTGCTGAATGCCTTTGAAGGCAGTGTCCAAGTAAAAACTCAATTTTGAGATTTTGTGCTTACCCGGGGCCTTTTCGCCATGCTGAATCCGATAAACCACAAAAAAAGGCCTCAACGTTGGAGGGAAATCACAAGTGGGCGGGGCCGTTCAAACTGTGACGTCACTTTTCCAGGCTTTAGGAGCGATCTTCTCAGTTAAAATTTCATGTCATGCATTTCGCAGTTGGCTGGTGGTGATGTTAGGGCGACTAGCGGAATCGAGAAGATCGCTACTGAAGCTAAGAGAGTGACGCCACCATGTGAACAGCCCCGCCCACTTGCAATTTTCCTCCTCCGTTGGAGTCTTTTTTCGCCGTTTTCGCAATCCCCAGTGTTGATTTTCGGATTCAGCATAGCGAATAGGCCTAGGTAAACACAAAATCTCGAAATCGACTTTTTGCTTGGACACTGCCTTCAAGCGCTAATTTATGAGTGTTGATTGGGGCGAAGAATGAACGCAAAATCTAGAGGATTAATCGTCATAGTTTTCTTCGTTCGAATTCGAATAAAGAAGTGTTGTATGTGAGTGTACTAGACAGAAGGTATCTCCTGATAAAGTGCAGTGATTTTCAATACTAACCATTTGGGCAATTGTGAACGATTTTGTCGTTGCGCATTCGAAATCTCTACTCAAAAAAACAGACAGCACGGCGTCCAAAGATGCTTGACAGATGGCGAGGACACATTTGAAATCATCTTTCGATGCTTCTCAAAGAAGTCATCCGGAACTCTGGCGCAAACGCTTCCCATGTTAGATAGCTTCGCACTGACGTTGTGAATTTGCCATACCCGAATTATATTCAAGGTCAAGCGTGGGATGTGGCATGCCATACCCTATCCTATACCTGAGGGGTTGTTTTGAGAAATCAGGGTATGAGGAAGGGGGGGGAATGGGGAAATTCTTATTGAGGTGATTTTGATGTTAGCGATCACAAATAACAGTGCCAGATAGGCCCATCATGCAAAATACTATAATAGCACACTGATGTTTCGGCTCACCATTGTACACATCAGTAAGCATAATAAACGAGCCCTTAAAGCGTGAGGGCATCATTCTCATAATCAGCATGTTAAATAACCTTGTGAGCCAAGTTTGAGCGAATTCTGAAGGTTTCCAAATATTGGCTCACTCAAGTGAGATAGTCGTTATCAATCAGGATAACTTTGCTTGAAAGGCGAGTTGACCACTTCTTTATGCCGGCGAAAGACGCGGTAGCGAGGTAATTCAATAACATTCCATAATTTTCTTTCCTAAATTCGCATGGTAAGAACACTTTAGAGAAGTAGATATTTCTTGAGTCATTGCCAAAAGCGATCAAAATGTTCTAGTGAACGTTCTAGATAATTTTGCTTTTAACAGGCTGCCAATTACAAAGCCATCATTTATACTCTTTCCCGGCCGAATTCGCATGTCGGATCCATCGTGAACAGCAGGATTTCTTTGAATCATTGCGAAGCAATCAAGTTTAACGTTTAAAACTGTTTTGCTTAGAAGATCCCTGAACAGCTTAGGCCCGTATGCACGTACATCCCCGCGGGGAGGGGATGTGCGTTTTGCTACTGAAATGATCCCCGCTGGGTTGCGCCGTTTAGTTCTTTGTTTCCCGCTGGGTTGCGCCGTTTAGTCCTTTGTTTCGAGAAAACGAATGTGGTCATTGAAAAGACTGTCACTTTTATAAAGTTGAAGCTCATTCATCAAACTGTTGACTGAAATGGCGTCCTTGTTAGATACCAAAATCAAACAAATTCTTGGTACAAGCTGTCAAACATGTAGATGACATGTCAATTTTTGACACTTGGCAGGATGTTGATTCTCGATGTGATGTTTTTACCAAATTTGATCCAACGAAAAAAAACAATACCTTTCTTTGAAAAATGGGTCAAGATAAGGGAAAAGTATCAAAAGATCTCGGTGAGTCAATGCTCTCGGAAATACCAGATTTGAAGTAATAGTGATGCAAGAAATTTCATGAGAGGATACTCAAGGCTAATTTGTACATTACAAGACACAAGATATTTTGAGCCTGTGTTCTTAAGGTTTTTTGAGTAGAGTTTAAGAGAGTTTTTGATAGCGTAATGAAATGTGAAACAATTGCAAGGAATGCTGAGAAATGGAAGAGCGATAACGGATAAGAAAGCCGAGTCCAAAATTATAACGATTAGTTTCTCCAAGTGCATTGCACAATTTCTCTCGTCTTTTTCAGTACTCTTATTGACACATGAACAAAGCACTGCTTATGAATTATTTTCAAAAGTTATTTATTCATCTACTTCAAATGCTTTTTGCGTAGAAGTTTACAACGAAACAGCTACAACATGCACTTGTTTGTAGATTGCGATGTGCAAATATTCTTTAGTCCAACACGATCGAATTTGTTTGAATGTTTTATTGCAGCGAAAGCTTCACATTGCATTATTGGCTTTATATTTCCCAACTGCTGCAATTCTTTGATTTCACTGCAAAGGACAAATTCCCGTATGCACTTCGCCTTTCACAATGACTTAGCCGCTAAATGACGACAAGTCATAGAAGCTTGTTGTACTAACAGCCTGCAAACTCTAAATGAAAGTATGAAGATGCAAATTTCGATTACATGCTAAAATCTAGAAAGGCAAGAGATGCAAGTTTAAAGAAAAGATAAAATTGCGACCTTGAGGAGAGAGCAAGAAGTACAATACCGCTTACAGAATTTCCGTAAATGTAGCAGATACTCCGCGAAAGTCCGCGACATCCCGGGAATTTTGCGGAATTAAACGAATCACGCAAACTAGCAACGCCATAACTTCCTTCGGAATAAATACGTTCTGAATTAGGAAGCAGCATTGTGTCCAGCTCGTCAAGACGAATTTTTGATGTACAGCACATCCTCGATATTCCGTTTCCAGTTTTCTCAAATTCTTCTGCGGATTTCTCTCGCAAGGATGTAACAGCGCTATCCAACGTAAAAGATAATTGAGATACTATTCAATAGTACCGTTCATGTAAATTATAATGTGCTAGAAATTGGGTAGCAGACATCTTTCGAAAAGAAATAGAAGCGTTGGTGAATTCTGAAAAAACCACGCGTTTCCAAAATTCTCACCTTAATCTCTTCCGGGATAAATATATTTTGAATAAAAAAGCATTGTGATCAGCTTGTTAAGCCGAATCTTTCGATTTACAGCATGTTCCTAGTATTCCGATTTCAGTAATCCTGAATCTTTCTACGGACTTTTTTACAGAAGTGTAAATTAGCGCGCATTGACTCTAATGGATTCCAGTAAGTACTATTCGATATCTTCGATGTTCTTGTAAATTATAGTGCGCAAAAAGGCCGCAGACTTTTTTCCAAAATTTCTTGAAAATTAATGTCGTTCTAAATTTTACTCACCATAACCCTAGAATATGAAGTTTTCTTGCTAAGTAGATGTGATCTTCGTAATCAGGGATATGGGAATAATGTGGGGTAACCATTATGAGAGTTTTCCAACATGTTTGGGTTATGCCATTTTTCTCGTTTAACGTTTTTGAAGCTCGGCGAGGATTTTGGTCAAAACGATGATGATCTTGGATTTTTTGGGTTCGGAACATATTCATTCCGAAGGAAGTTGTGGCGCCGCTAGTTTGCGTGATTTCCGTGATTCCGCGAAATTCCCGGAATGTCGCGAACTTCCGGAGAGTTTCTGCGACATTCACGGAAATTCTGTGAGCAATATTGTACTTCTTGCCTCTCCTCAAGGTCGCATATCCTTTCTTTAAACTTGAATCTCTTGCCTTTCTAGATTTTAGCATGTAATCGAAATTTGCATCTTCAAACTTTCATTTAGAGTTTGCAGGGTGTTAGTACAAGAAGCTTTGATGACTTGTCGTTATTTAGCGGCTAAGTCATTGTGAAAGGCGAAGTGCACACGAGATTTTGTCGTTTACAGTGAGATCAAAAATTGCATCAATTAGGGAAATATGAAGCCAATAATGCAATGTGAAGCTTTCGCTGCAATAAAACATTCAAACAGATTTGATCGTGTTGGACTAAAGAATATTTGCACATCACAATCTACAAACAAGTGCATGTTGTAGCTATTTCGTTGTGAACTTCTCTACGCAAAAAGCATCTGAAGTAAATAAATAACTTCTGAAAATATTCATAAGTAGTGCTGTGTCTTTGTATCAATAAGAGTACTGAAAGAAGACGAGAGGAGTTGTACAACGCACTCGAAGAAACTAATCTTTGTAACTGTTGGACTCGGTTTTCTTATCCGTTATCGCTCTTCCATTTCTCAATTCCTTGCAATTGATTCGCATTTCATTAGGCTATCAAAAACTCTCCCAAACTGTACTCAAAAAACTTTAAGAACACAGGCTCAAAATATCTTTTAGTGTCTTGTATTGTACAAATTAGCCTTAAGTATCCTCTCATACAAGTTCTTGCATTATTATTACTTCAAATCTAGTACTTCTGAAAGCATTAACTCTCCAAGATCTTCTGGTACTTTTCCCTTATCTGGACTCATTTTTCAAAGAATGGTGTTGCTTTCTTCGTTGTATCAAATTTGGTAAAACTTGACAGGATGGAGAGTCAACCTCCTGCCAAGTGTCAAAAATTGACATGTCATCTACGTGTTTGACAGCTTTTACTAAGAATTTGTTTAGCCTACCTGTCAATGTACAATACCGCTCATAATTCGTCAAAAAAGTCGCCGGACTGCGGCGCACTCCGCCACACGCCGCCACAGTGCGCCGGAGTGTGGCAGAGTGCGCCGGAGTGCGGCAGAGGGCGCCGGAGTGTGGCGCACTCTGCCACACTCCGGCGCCCTCTGCCACACTCCGGCGCACTGTGGCGAAGTGTGGCGGAGTGCGCCGCAGTCCGGCGACTTTTTCGACGAATTATGAGCGGTATTGTAATCTGTTTTGTTGTTTAACAAGGACCCGATTTTCCGTCAACAGTTTGATGAAAGAGCTTTAACATCATGAATGTAACATTCTTTTCAATGATCACATTTATTTTCTCGAAACAAAGAACTGGTCTTTTGTTTTATTATCTAAACGACGCAACAACAGGCTGCCAAGTACAATGCCATTACTTATACTCTTTCCCGGCTAAATTCGCATGTCGGAAACAACGTGAACAACAGGATTTCTTTGAATCATCGCTAAAAGCAGTGGCACATGAATACGGAGATCGTTTCTGAGTATAAAATATTCTTTAGAGGGCTGAACAAAACTGCGCGCATATTAGTCAAGCACAATTTTACCACCCCTCCGTCACTCCTCCTCCCCCCGCCCCCGAAAACAACTTTCCCAACCGCCGCTGTCACGGTAATAGCTGCTGCTGACATCATCGCTTCTGCAAAAAATTTGATAAAAAAATTCCAACATCTGGGTAATGGATTTCCAAAAAAAATCATATTCCCGAAGTTTTCTCTTTTTGAGTTGATTGAATTCGTAAAGAGAAGCCAAACGCCATGTTACTCATACTTTTCATCCGCTCTCTTGCGTCTTTCATTTGATACAATGCTGAAAAACTAAGTTTCGTGTTCACCTGAGAGTGTCGAAAGGAATAAAATGTTTGATTGGAAGTGGGATATGATTTGAATTTACGATTTTGACCTGAAAGTTTACTTTTTTTCAGCATTCGTTATCTGCAGTGTCTGCCAAATTTCACAGCAGCAGTTTTTTTTAAATTGCAGTACACGGTGGTTTTACTTCTCGAAATTCTACATTTACTGGAAATATTGGGCTGGAAACTAAGTTTTGCAACTGATTTCATAACTTCATTCTCTTTCGATATGGCGCATTCAAACTTTGGCATTATGTAGAAGGCTATGTGAGCTACAAGTGAGCACAAATTGTCTAAATTTTGGACACGAAATAGAAAAGTTTCAGGCGTTTTTCGAAAACTAGTGAAATTTGAGAATTTTTGGGGTTTCAAGCTAAAATGAAGCCTTTGGCAGCCTAAACCATGCGCAGTAATCCGGATTGCCTAAGAATTATTGCTGGAGATCGACTCTTTTGGCTTAGCAAGAAAGAAACGAAATTCAGGGACATGTCGAGATTTGGCGTCCTCATAAAGTCGAACGAGTTGATGTACGCAAGAGCTGCTGGGGACGACCGTCAATGACTAAAGAATCCGAGGCTCAAATTTCGAAAAGACTTTACACAGTAAGGTTATTTGACCTGCCAAATGCAAACATCACATTCATTTCTTGATTCAATGCCTTTCCCCTTGTTTAGGGTGAGACCCCATATCGTACACTTACAATAGTCCTGCAAAAAAGCCCTTATCACGCAATTTCACTATCGTTTTCGCGATCAGCATGTCAGATAACTCCCCTATGCCAAGTTTCAGCCAAATCCGTCAAACTTTGAATTTTTGATCTTTATACTATGCACCTACCGTAACCCTCACTGCGACGTCAGAATTTGGTAGAACAGCAGCTGCGCTTGTAGCTTACGTAATAGCCAACGCAGTGGCAAAATTTGAATGCGCGTGTTGAGTGAGAGGGAAGTTATGAGACCAGTTGCAAAACTTAGTTTCCAACCTGATAAAAACAACATTGAAGCTGTTTTGAATTGTCTAGAGGTTGAAGTAAGGACTTCACTTTTTTTTTACACTACATTGCAAAAATTCTCTGGATTATTGCAAAATGTAGTGGCAACTCAACGCTGTCCTTAACTTTCTATACTAGATCGTATCATGCAGAGAACTGCATATTTTAGTAACCGCTTAGAATTTAAATATAGAGAAGTGAGCAGTGATTAAGACAATTTAATCTCAAATCAAAAGGTTTTGTCATTACTTTTGATAAGAGTTTGTAGTACTGTGAACTAAAGCTAAACTGGGATCACATGGGATAGCAATGACATCCGATGTATCAATAGAATGACCACTTTTGTCTATTACAGATGAGAGAAAATTTGAGCGCAGCTTTGCAGTAGCTACGTTCCAATGAAATCTGATGCGTTTTCTTCCGGAAAACTGTAAAGATTTTGATAAAATAGTCTTTAAGGGGTTGTAAATTATCTAGATTCAGAACTACTGTAACAAAAAGGTTACCTGAACTGCGTTGACTGTTATTATGACGTACAATACCGCTTACAATTCGTCAAAAAAGTCGCCGGACTGCGGCGCACTCCGCCGGGGTGCGACGCAGTCTGCTGTAGTGCAGCGGAGTGTGCCGCACTGCACTGCAACACAGTCGGGCGGACTGCAGTGCAGTGCGCCGGAGTGCGGCAGAGTGCGCCACACTCCACTAGAGTCTGCCGGAGAGCAGTGGAGTGCGCCGCACATCACTAGAGTCCGTCGGAATCCGCGTCACATCGCCATATCACGCTTCAGAATGGACGAATTCTGAATACGAGGACACCCTTCGATTCAACTCGGCAAGACGCATCATGTAGTATATAGGAGTGCACAATCTCTAGCGGGATGATAGGTAAACGCTAGACAGTAAGTTTTCGCTCAATTTTGCAGATTTTTGTTTGGTTGGATTGTTCAGCGTGTTGATAAGAATATTGCTATCGTTTAACTTTTTCTATGCCACAACAGATTTTATCGGAACTCTTTACTGAGCCTCACGTTTCGGCGGAAAAACGCCGTCCTCAGAGGCCTGAAAGTAATTCAATCACTTCCATCAAACGCTTTATGCGATCAAACGCCTTAACCAATTCGTACGTTCAATTCGTCTAAAGTGATCGGAGTCTAGCGTCCACGCGTTTCACAGAAGAGCACGACAAAAGCTCTTTCGGTTCGCCTACAGGGTATGGTGACAATGAACAGTCCAGCTAAGTTGAACTTGTTTATGTAGCTGTAGGTTATCTGGAAACCGCAAAATGATAGGAACGGCTTGAAATCATTTGTGATCAACAACTGTTCATTCTTGCTATTCATTTTTGGATTTCGAGCAAGAATGTATGCGGCTTCCAACGCTTTCCGAGCTGAGATGTTATCCTCGACTGCCAATATGTTGTGTAAGTATGTGCCAGTATGTCAGTATGTGTAATGTAGACTTATTTCAAAATCTTCGCCTTCATGGTCCTCCTTCCTATGTTTCCCAGTGGACTCACGAGGCTATGTCTTCGTTTGCTGGCCAGATGTTCATTTACACGCACTGAAAGTGGCCGACCTCTCTCACCGATGTAAGTGGCCCGGCATGTTTGACATTCCAACTGATAAATTACACCACTTCGTGAGCAATCCCCTAACCTTCCATTTGTGCACACAACGCAGTTTTGCGACTTGCAAGCTTTATCGTACAATCGATCTCAATCAGTTGTTTTCTGATGCTGTCTTGTGGTATATTCATTGAGACAATATCATCCTCCAACTGTGCTTGCGCTATACATCGCCTAACTGCATTGGACATCTGTCGGATATGAACGGCAAGCACAAAGGAATGCGTGTTCGACTGCGGTTGCTTGCGTCATGCGTGTTCGCCTGGAGGTTTTGGGCTGCAGTGGGTACCCGTTGTTGGTAATGATGACGCGTGCCATTTCCAGAGACTCAAGTCTTTCACTTTCGCCGCTGCATACGCTGCTTGCTGTTCTGAACATGTTACGGATAACCACACGTTTCACGGCAGTTGGATGAGCAGAGGTCGCGTGCAAAATGATGTTCTTGCTGCTCTCTTTCCGATCTCATTTAATGTGTACAGCGCCTTTAGCCAACATCACCTGTGTGTTGAGAAAGGGTAGCCAGCCATCGTGTGGTTCTTCTCCGGTCAAGCAAATGTACTGCGATTGTTCATTGAGGATCTTGAAGCACTCTTCCATTTCGGACTGAGTCGAGGTGACAATGAAGCAATCGTCTATATAGTGGCAGTACAAAAGGGGGCGTCGCGTCAATACGGGCCATTCTATCTCTTCTATCTCCTATTTCAATTAGGCTCTTCTATCTTTTCTATCTATTCTTCTTCTCTTCTATCTCTTCTATCTACCTCATCTCTATTCTCTTCTGACTCTTGTATTTTTCCGCCGAAACGTAAGGCTCAATAAAGAGTTCCGATAAAAACCTGTTCTTCTTCTTCTTCTTTATCTTCGCCATTGTCCCGCGGGTGCAGGGTCGGCGGTGGTGCATTTTTGCTTCCATTTGACTCGATCAGCTGCTTCTTGTGGTTTGAGCTTTGCAATGTGCAGGTCGTTTCGAATGGTGTCCAACCAGCGTTGCTTCGGACGGCCACGTGGTCTCTTCCCTTTGGATCTAGACGAAGTGCTGTTTTTGCTACTGTATTATCTTCACTTCGTAAAACGTGACCATACCATCGTAATCTGGCACCTCGCATCTTATCCGCGATAGGTGCAACTCCGAAAATGTGTCGTACATCATCGTTCGTGACGCAGTTTCTTCTCGTTAGGCCAAGTATCCATCTTATCATTCGCGTCTCCATCGTGCTCAGGATCTGCTCGTGTTTTCTTGTTGCTGGCCAACATTCGGCTCCATACAGTGCGACTGGCCTCACCACAGTCCGATACACTTTCGACTTGAGATACAACGGGATTCGTCGGTCGCAGAGTACTCCTGTTACTTGCCGCCATTTTAGCCACGCCGCGTTCGTCCTAGCACGAGCATCAGTGATCGTGTCGCAATCCGACGTCACTCGGGAGCCCAGGTATTTGAACGTCGTGACCTTCTTCAGCGGCTGCCCATCGATGCTAATTGTGCCATCGGTTTGCTCTCCGCATTCCAGGTACTCGGTCTTTGCTACGTTCAGTCGTAGGCCATATTCCGCTAATCGTGTCTTCCATCTCACAGTCGCCTCTTCAAGCTCTTGTCTCGATCCGCTTGCTAGCTCGACGTCGTCTGCGTAAAGGAGCGTCCACGGATGCGGCAGCTGGATGTCCTTGGTCACCGTGTCCATGCACAGTATAAAGAGAAGCGGTGATAGAGCCGATCCTTGGTGTACTCCGACTTGGATTGGGAATGGCATTGACGTTCCCACTGCACAGCGTATGGCGCCCGTCGTGTTCGTATAGAGGAGTTTGATCCAGCGAACGTACTCTTCTGGGACGTCGTGTTGTCTCAGCGCATACCAGATCAGCCCGTGTGGTATCCGATCAAATGCCTTTTCTAAGTCCAGGAATGCGAAATGAATCGGAATCCGTTTCTCCAAGTGCCTTTCCATTAGCAATCGTACCGCATGGATGGCGTTGATGGTGCCAGATCCTTTCACAAAGCCGCATTGATTCGGGGTGACCTCCACTATACTTCGAATGCGTGCGTCGATGACTCGTTCGAAGATCTTCATCGTGTGGCATAGCAAGCGTATTGGTCGATATAACAGTCGCTGACGTCGCCTTTTTCCTTCCAGATAGGGACTGTAACACTCGTAGTCCAGATTCGCGGCAACTGTCCGTCTACGATGATGCGGTTAAAGAGTGATGTGAGATATGCCGCTCCACGCTGCCCCATCATCTTCCACACTTCAGCAGGTATGTCGTCGGGTCCCGGAGCTTTTCCACTAGACATCTTCCTCAGTGCCTGCACAACTTCTGCCTCCTCGATCCGAGATACCGGTCCAAGTGTGGGGGCTCCTTGCGGTATTAACGGGTGCGGGAACTCCTCATTAAATAGCCCTTTGTAGTACTCACTCCACCGCTTGAGTATTGCCCTCGGCTTCGTCAGGAGGTTGCCCTCTGCGTCCTTAATGTGCATGACGTGGTCGATGTCCTGCTTCGCCCGATGTCGTGCAGCGGCCAGTCGGTAGACCTTGTTCGCTCCAGCAGGTCCTTCCAGCTCGTCGTAAAGTCTCTTGTAGTGTGCTTCCTTTGCTTCGGCTACCGCGTGCTTCGCCTTCGTGTTCTGTTCTCGATACCGACGGAGGTCTTCATTTGAGTGTGAGCGTTGCCAGGCTTTGAAAGCTTCTTTCTTCTCCTTGATCACTTGCTGGACTGACTCAGACCACCACCAGATCTGCTTGTCTACAAACCGGCGTCCTGGCTTGGTGGCTCCCAAAATTGTCTCGGCCCTCGATCGTATCTGCGAAGTAATCCGATTCCATTGCTCTTCAATCGACTCCTTATCATCCGTCGACACCCTCAAACCGTTAAGAGCATCTCTGACTTGCTGGCGATGTTCGGTGAGCTTCCACCATTTGATCCTCTTTGTAGTCGTCCTTCTGGCTCGTGAACGTAAGTGGATGTTCAGTCGAAGATCCAATACGAGCAACCGGTGTTGTGGCGCAAATGCATGTGTCGCCGTGGGCATAACCTTCGCATTCATCACCATCGGCAAGTGGCATCGGCGCAGCATCCAGTAGTCGATCTGAGTTGAGCGGTCTCCACTCGCGTACGTGATCAAATGTGACTCCCGCTTCTTGAAAAATGTATTCGCTATCGCTAAGTCGTGTGCTTCTGCTGCTTCCAGGATGCGTTCTCCATCTTCATTCCTCTGACCATATCCGTTTCCACCATGGTATCGCTTGAATCCATAGTGTTCGTGGCCAACGTGCCCATTGAGATCGCCTCCTACGAAGATGTAGTCTGCAGCGTCAAATGTCCTTAGCAGGATGTCGAAGCCCCTCCAAAACACGTCCTTCTCGGCTTCGGTACATGCGGCTTGCGGGGCATAACACGAGACTATTCGAAGCGTGGCATCATCTGCTTCGATCTTCATCGCCATCAATCTATTTGAAATGCGCGTCACTTCGGTCACTAATTCGCGGTATCTACCGCTGACGATGATCGCGACTCCGTTCTGGCGGCTGCTATCTCCCGTGTAGTATAAGCGATATCCGTCGCCGATGTCCTTAGCCTGCCTCCCTTCCCATTTCGTTTCCTGTACACATGCGATGTCGACGTGTCGCTCCTTCAGCCTATCGCATAGCTCCCGACTGCGGCTCGTCAGCGTTCCTATATTAATCGTCGCTAGTCGGATTTCCTGGACTCGCTTCTTTGGCCTGCCTCGTCCGGGGGCAGATAGCCCTAGCTCACTATTCGCGCCATGCGGGCAATGACGCGCGTCGCCTCCGGGGGACGCCCTAGCAGCTTGACAAAAATCCTTAATAGTCCGATGCATGTGACACGACTGATTCGTACAGTCCCCGGCGCGTCGCTCCGCCTGACGGGACAGTGCCCTCGTCGTTTGCCGGGGTTGATCCCCGTTGCCAGGGACTGTACGAATCAGTCAACAGATTTTTATCGGAAGGCCGGCAAAGTTCCATCGTCACCTCCCCGCACCGCGGGGAGGTGACGATGGAACTTTGCCGGCCTTCCGATAAAAATCTGTTGTGGCATAGAAAAAGTAAACAATATACTATCAGCATGCCAAGGTTTAAAGAAAAGAGGACTTATGAAATATTGCCATTGATTCTTTGCTGATGACACATAAAAAGTATACTGTAGGAGCATAGAAGAGAGTCAGTCTGATCGAATTTGCTCTAAAATCTGTTCAAGGTCACAATACCGCTCACAGAATGTGCAAAATTTCCGTGAACCTCGCGGAATTTTGGGATTTTCTGCAAAGTCCGCGATATTCCTGAAAGTTCGCGACATTCTAGGATCCGCGGAACGGGAATCACGCAGAATACGCAACACGTAACTTCCTTCGCAATAAATATATTTTAAATCCGAAAGCAGCATTTTGTTCAGATCGTCAAGGTAAATCTTTTGATGTAGCATGCCCTCGAACTGAACAAAAATAGACGCGAATGTAGCATACATGCGATGGTCGCATAAATCACGCACGGTCGCATGAGTTATGCGACGGTCGCTTAATGTATGGACACCACCGTCGCATGGCCATATCTCGCTACAAAGGGCGAATTTTGAATCCAAAGCCAGCTTTCGATTCAGGTCGGCGAGACGCATCTTCTGATATATTGAAAGTGAGGGGGGGTACGATGTCTTCGATATTCCGTTTCCAGTTTTCTCGAATTTTGCTGTGGAGGTCCTTTCGCAAGGATGTAACGCAGCGTTTTGTAACATAAAAGCTTCCAGTAAGCACTATTCGATAGTATTGTTTATGTAGGTTATCGTGCGTTTAGAATTAGCTGCAGGCTATCTTCCAAAAAAGATAGAATTGTTGGCGAATTTTAGAAAAATCACGCGTATTTGACTTCTACTCTCCGTAACTTTCTAGACCGCATGTTTCGTAGAAATCCCACCGTGAGTGCTTGTACAACACGCTAATCATCTTTTCACCCTTAATGGTCTTATTGTGTTAGATTTGGTAGTTTAACCTCTAGCCACGAAATAGCTTTGATATTCAATTGAGCTGCTGAAGCACACACAAGCACCATATTTAATACAGTGGGACTCATTGAGCGAAACGAACATAATATCCGCAATGCTAGTATTATACAAAAACTCACGGTGGGATTTCGACGAAATATGCGATCTTCACATTTTGGGCAAAATTCATGTGGACGTGTTTTCGCAGGCTCGTAACTCGGCGAATTTCATAGACTGGAGCCTGAGTCATGCACCATTCGATAGCGCAGTTTCTAGTAACTTTGACTTAAAAGAGCAAGCAAGCAAGTTTTGTGACAGATACGCGAGAAGTGCGGGCAATTTACGCACTTTCGTGGTGCAGTTACAGTCACCTCACCGTATCTCTCCAAAAAACCCTACAATCCTTGAAGACCGCAATTTTCGTACAGAGCGTGTTTGAAAAACTCCATAAGCGAAGTTTCCATACAATTCAAGAGCATCAACATTTTGACCAAAATCCATCGGCGAGCTTCCAGAGCGTAAAACGAGAAAAAATGAAATAACCCGAACATCTCGGAAAACTTGCTCATGAGGGTTATCCGACCTGCTGATTACGAAAATCACATCTGCTTAACAAGATAGCTTCGTATTCTAGGGCTATGGCGGGTAGAATTTGGGACGACAAGATTTTTCCACAATTCACCAGCCTTTCTATTTCCTTTGAAAAGAAACCTGCGTCTACTATTTAGCGCATCATAATCCACAAAAGAAGTATTATTGAACAGTCCTCGCTGGAGCCTACTAGGGACAATGCGCGCTGCTTTACACCTTTGCGAAAAGACGCCCACAGAAAGATTTGAGAATACTGAAATTGGAATATGAAGTACATGCTGTATACCGAAAGATTTGCCGTGATGGACTGAGCATAAAGCTTTCTTCGGATTTAGAATATATTCATTCCGAAGAAAGTTACGGCGAGTAGAAATCAAAAACGCGTGAAATTTCCGAAATTCGCCAACGCTTCTACCTTTTTTGGAAAATACCCTGCAGCTAATTCTAAACGCACGATAACCTACATGAACAATGCTATCGAAAAGTGCTTACTGAAAGCTTTTATGTTACACAGATGCTGCGTTACATCCTTGCGAAAGGACCTCCACAGCAAAATTAGAAAACTGGAAACGGAATATCGAAGACATCGTACCCCCCCCCCCCCTTTCAATATATCAGGATGCATCTCGCCTTGATCGAAAGGTGGCTTTGGATTCAGAATTCGTCCACTGTAGCGAGATATGGCCATGCGACGTTGGTGTCCAAACATTAGGCGAACATTGCATGTATGCTACATTCGCGTCTATTTTTCGATGGCATGTTGAGTTCGAGGGCATGCTGTACACCAAAAGATTTGCCTTGACGATCTGAAAAAAATGCTGCTTTCGGATTTAAAATATATTTATTGCGAAGGAAGTTACGGGGTTGCGTATTCTGCGTGATTCCCGTTCCGCGGACCCTAGAATGTCGCGAACTTTCAGGAATATCGCGGACTTTGGAGGAAATCCCAAAATTCCGCGAGGTTCACGGAATTTTTGCACATTCTGTGAGCGGTATTGTGACCTTGAACAGATTTTAGAACAAATTCGATCAGACTGACTCTCTACCATGCTCCTACAGTATACTTTCTATGTGTCATTAGCAAAAAATCAATGGCAATACTGTTATCAACGCACTGAACAATCCAACCCAACAAAAAATCTGCAAAATTGAGGGAAAACATATTGTCTAGCGCATACCTATCACATCCCGCTAGATTGTGGCACTCCTATATACTACTAGTTGGCTTCCCCCGGTCCAGCCCGTGCCTTGTTCCGTTCACCTGCACTGCAAGCCTCTCCCCCCCCCCCCCCCAGCCCACTTTAATGTATTGGAGGGGGAGACTTTGGTATGAAAAGGGGCACGGCCACGGGCATAATTCGTAGGAGGCCCTAAACCCCCACATATTATACATCATCTGAAAGCTCTTGATGAGAAGAATCTAATCTATGAAGTCGCAACATGATTCATGCAGTTCTGAACAAGTTATGAGCTGTTGAAAATCAAAAAGGGCTTCTTTTACCTGCTTTTTCAAGACTCTGGATCCCGGCACTGTTCCAGTGAATCGGTACTGACAAGACATACTCAGATAAGGCAAACCTTACTCTACAAAACCTTCAAGGTCGCAACATCACACACTTTCACATTCAAGATTTAGATGAGTTTAACTGCCAACTGTCAAAAAATACGCAAAAATCGTAAATTTTTAGAATTCTGGTTTTCAACGACTATCTCTCAAATCCACTCGATTCTTTCACTATTTGATAGAGCACCATTTACTCTTTGAAACCTATAAATTCGCAACCGCTGACATCTTTAAATTAGAGATTTATAACAGCGGAAATTTCACGTGATTTTTCACTATTTAAATATTCAAAATTCTGGTTCTCGGCCGTTACAGCCGAGATCGACCTACTTTCTTCGCAGTATGTTATGACAAAATTTACTCAATAAAATCCGTACAGTTTTGCTAAGTTTTACTTCCAAATACACAATTTACTAAACACGTCTATTTTATTTTATAAATAAAATTTATAAATATTTTTATTATTCATCGTATCTGTGACCCTAAAGAGGAACGTTGGGTCACAGTTCGACCTAGAAAGATAGCTCTGTTCGTCCGTCCTCCCCCCCCCCCGCCCGTCGACGTTTTTGGGAGGTGAGTTTCCGACACTACCACCTTCACTTTCGGCCGCCCAGGGGGAGCTGGGACCACCTTCACTTTTGGTGGGCCCGGCTCCCCCCACCGCACCTTTGGTTCGCAGGACTGCAAATAACTTTTATTTTATTTTGTGTTATGTATTTTACATTTTGTTCTTTCTTAAATGATTAAACATTTTCACTGCACACGATTATTAGTACTAGGGTGAGTCAAAAGTAATGGGAACATCGCATCTCTTTTTAAATCTACTCTCAGATTAGGTAGAATGTGTATAAGCAAGTGCTCTAAACGGTGTCCGATACAGTTTTCCTTTCTCTTTCAGATAGTTGTAATTTTCAACCAAATCTTCGTAACTGCTGAAATATTTGTAGAAATTTTGAACACAACGCGTTTTCCGTTCAAAACCTATGGTTTTTCAAACTTGTCAAAAAATTCTAGACTGTGGTAATTTGAAGCGGTAAAGCTTGATTACCTTGCAGAATCAAGGTTTAATGATAAACTATTTTCGAAGCTCTCAAATTCGAAAGATTTTGTAGGGTTTAACGCATTTTAGTTTTGAGCCATTATTTACTAATTTGAGGTCTCTGCAAAAATGATTGTGAAAGGCCTCAAAATGCTAGTCTCGAAATACCTAAATAGCAGTGGCGTACCGAGGGGAGGGGGTGGGGGGGGTGGGGCGCGCGCCCCCCCCCCCCCCGAGAATGGGTCGCGAAATTTTTGAAAGTTACTTATATGGGTTATAAAAATGTGCAAGTAACTTGTTTATAATTATAAATTATTAAAATAATTTTTAAAAAATTTTAAAAATTCAATTTAGCCTTGTAAAAAAAATTTTCCCCTTTTCCAGATTTTACGGGTTGGGGACCCGCAAAAATTTTTGGAAGCAGCCCTAAAAAGTTTTCGGGTGCGTGGCTAACGCCACGCACCTTCATTCGAAAAAGATTTTTGTCGCCCCCCCCGAGCGGAAATCCTGGATACGCCACTGCTAAATAGTGGTTTGCATCAAGCACGGCCTGCTTTGTCTTTGTGTTGTCGAATTTGTTCGAAAACCTCAAACTGAAAATTCTGAGGATTAGCTTAACTCAAAGAAAGCAAAAATGACGGGTTCAATATTTGAAAAATTTTTTCGACAACTAAGAAGTCAACTAGGTCATAGGCCTCACTGCTGAGAAGAGAAAGAAAAGCTAGGCTTTATACAATTCAGGGTACTCTTCTATCGCTATTCCACACGAGATGCGGAAAGTTCGATATGGGGAGCTAAAAGTTCTCATTATTTTTTGACTCAACCTATTAGATAAATTGACAAAATAGTTAAAACTCACACACTCACTTTCATTCGTTGTTGAGTGGCTCCTTCCAGACGGCTAGAATTGTTAGCAGAGAGGGAGAGAGGAATCAAGAGTCATTTTCGTTGATTGATCAGGATAGAATTTAGTTTTAAAATTTGAATAAAACGTGATGTGTAGCGGGTTTATATAAGTCTTACTCTAATATTTATTATACATAATGCACAGAAGAGGAAGGGGAAAGGGGGAAGAGGAAACCTGCTCCTGCTGGCAGTCGGAGGTCACTGCCAGAGGTTCGCTATCTTAAGTCAACCTCCATCCTGAGCAGCTCTTGGGTAATAGCTGCGTCCCGACACATGCGAATATGGTTTTTGTCAATTCCCCATACGTATCAGACACTAGACTTTGCTAAAGTTTCGAAGAAGTTTTGATAGGAAAACAACTGTGTTGCCAAACTTATGTGCGACCTGTTACAAGTAAATTGTATGAAGTGGAGTAAATTCTTAGATAGCGGGCATGTGCTTGGTCAACAACTATATGAATACCTATAAGGTAAGAAACCTTCCTAACTCCTGCCCGTTTCATCCTTTCGGCGAGTACGGCTGCTTGCCTTGGCAAATCTCTACCAGTCATTCCACCAATGGCCACATTGAATCCAGAACTGTTGCCGTAGTTGATATCACGTGACAGTCCCACGAGGTGTTGATTGAACTCTCGTAAAACCTTTATAAGTTAATATCAAAAAGCTTTTATAGCAAGTAGAAAATTTCTCACTTCCCACTGTATTCTGGTTCCCCGAGTGTTCCATCACCACCGGTAATGTAGGAGTTTCCTGGATAACTTTCACCGAGCTCTGAACCCAA
This sequence comes from Cylicocyclus nassatus, assembly GCA_958299035.1. Taxonomy (NCBI): domain Eukaryota; kingdom Metazoa; phylum Nematoda; class Chromadorea; order Rhabditida; family Strongylidae; genus Cylicocyclus; species Cylicocyclus nassatus. The sequence goes on from CATQJL010000001.1 coordinate 63,529,406, forward strand.
AATTCTTCAGTTGCAAGGCAAAGGCAATCTAAGCATTTTGAAGGCAGTGTCCAGGCAAATCTGAGCTTATGCGTTTTTCGCGTGAAAACTGATGTTGGGGGAGGGAGGGGGGGGGGGTCCTAACTAGAACATTGTCCAAGTGGTAGCGCAAAGGAATCATTCACGGTTGACAAATCCGCCCTCAAACCCCCGCGCCTGCGAAGTGACAGTAACCCAAAATGATTTCGCTCACTTTAGCATTACGCCCGCGCTGAGACCCACCCTATGTCACTCGCGAGTTACGGTCACGCCGCAGGCGCAGAGTGTTTGTGGACGCTTTTCTCAAACGCGGATAAACCATTTGCGCTGCAGTTTGGGCAGTGCTTTATTTAGGACTCCCTCATCAGTTTCGAAGCAAGAAATCCATGCGCCCAGATATGCCTAAACTACCTTCAACTTACGACACAACACATCTTTTTTTACCGACAAAATTCTTTCTTCAGCGAAATGAAGACGCAGCCAACAATCAATACGGTCTACGTTTCAGCGGAGATCGCCTTTGTCACCTTCAACGATACTGTACAGTTTACGCCCACCATTCTGACAATTGTCAGACCGTTCAGGCGAGTAGTGGTCTGACACGTTGTTAGAGTGTTGGGCGTATATGCACATACACCGATGAAGATTTTGACAAAGGCGATCTCCGCTGAAACGTAAACCGTATTGAGTTGACGTACTGACAAATAAACAAAAGAACTACCAATCTTGGACAGTTTACGTGTAACATAAATACTGCACTGATGAAAACAAGTAACATCGAGGGAATGACTCGCGAAGAGAGTAAAAGGTGGTCTCTCCCTTAGCATATAGCTCAAAGCACGACAGCATAGGCGATGTCTTGTACAGAATGTAGCGACCAGTTGAGTGATGTAATTTGTGCACATCTTGGATAAGAGACCGGTGAACCTATGACCCCAAGATAATTTTTCGGACTGTCATTGAGACGCTTAGATTAGTTATATTATCAGCTGCGAAAATGGGAATGCAAAAGTGTAGACTATCGATAAACATGGTAATAGTTCAACGATTGGAGACGCTATAAATAGTAATTTAAGGCTATGACTTCACTATAATGAATGCTAGTGCTTTGATATCAAACATCTTTGCAAGAGTTTTAGAATCGCTTTCGTGGTTTTGCAACGAAAATGTGTTTACGCGGAACAAGTACAGTGGTGCACTCCTTGCAAAATGATGCAAGCATTGTAAGTACTCCGTTGCAAACAAAGTTCAGAATTACGCTTTAGCGGTAGTAGCTCACACAAATTTATTGAGCATTACTCAGTTGCAAAGATCATTTCATTCAAACTCGATCTCACCTCTTTTGCAAATGATAAACTTTTTGTGCGCACATCAGGTACCGAAAAGTTGCAGCTTTTCTAAAGATAGAAACTTTACAAAGCCTAGTAGCAACAGTGCAAGTATTAAAAGGAACGAAGGTCAATAATTGAGCGTCTGAATCTGGATCCATGCCAATTTTGTTGAATTCGAAAGATATTGTTCGGTGCTGGATTGAATCCTTTAGCAACAATCAAGAATAACAAAGACTTTTATCCATAGACAGTGATTTTTTGAAAATGGGGGCATTCGAGAGTATGTTTCACAAAGATCGAATCTATTACCAAAATTAGGTAATTCAAAAATAAAAAGTGAGAAAATTTGTGCTTGAAAAAAAGGGTCAGTACGATTGGACGTTTTACCCGTTCCGAAGATGTAATTCGTGTGACTAAGATGTAATTCCATTACTCGTATAAGATGTTGCTGAAGCCTAAGTGTGGTGCCCTAGAGAGCGTAAATAAGAAAACTCCATGTCCCTGCTGTAATCTTGCGAAACGCAAAAGCTCTTACTCTCGCTTTTTTCTTCTCTTCCACCAGTTAACTCTACCACTCTGGATGACTGACATTAAGAAGTTTTACACTGCTCTCATATTGATTGTCTTTGATGATGAACAGATTACTGACACGACTGGCATATCGTCGAGGCATTTGCAACTCAATATGCTTACTGCACACAATACGCGCTACTTGAGGATCTCGTAAAATGAGCAGGCTTTGATTTTGCAAGACTAAACAATGCTCATTTCCTGTGTAATTTTGTTTTGTCTCTTTCTCTTGATTGAATATGTATTAGTTAGTAGTACACATCTCTTTATGTTATGCAGTATGAGAAAGTTTGGAGGATAAATCCAGTTGAACGAAATTGCTCAAGACCGGCACTTTTCAAGCAGGGCCACGAAAAAGTCTGGAGGTATTTTTATTCGATAAAGGAAATTATGTTCATGACTGTAGTACCTTTTCCAGGAATTAAAACGAGAAGACGCAAGTCTCAGAAGCAAATAAATAGAAATGCTTTGCTTTTGAAATTTTTGAGCATGGTCATAAAAGCCTGAGCTAGTTTCGTGCTAATCGAGAGCAATTTAGATTTTCGTGAAAAACAAGCGAAAGTCCGAAAATATCACAAAGTCAAAACTGCTCTCAGTTAGCACGAACTCTGCCTAGCTAAAAAGAGGAGATCGTAAAACTCATGTTTATGAATGTTTGGGTTTCTGCTGTGACGTTTTTAGGCTATTTTGAGCATGCTTAAAAATTGCAAAAAAGTAATTCTCTTTATTTGCTTCTAGCTCTAGCATTTTCTCGTTTTTACTGATTCATGGAAAAAGAATATAGTGATCAGCATAATTTTCACTATTGAACCAAAATACCTTCAGAATTTTTCATGACTCTGTTTGAAAAAAGCCAATCTTGAGCAATGTCGTTCAATTGCTTTTATCTCTCGAACTTTTACGTAATAATTCACCGGAAGCTTACTGCTATAAAGAGCTTGACCTGCGCTTTCATATAGGAATTACTTACAAAGATATTCTCATTGGGACACAAAAAAGTTATGATTTCTGAAAACGAGGCAAAAGAACTTTGGGGACAACCTAATATATCGTTTGTCTGGTTACAACGGCTGTTTTGGTTTTTATCCTATTGTTTCCCAGCATTTCCATGGCCGAAAAGGGCATAGTGACCTGTTTGAAAACGTCCTGAATAACATATAAAACGCATGAAGTCTAGAAGACCTTGGACTGTACTACTCAGCCAGCATAGGTTCTTTCGCTTATCTGATGACACGAAAACTAAGTTAGGGAACAGCCACAAGATCCACTGTCGTTTAAGATCTGTTTGAGATCAATCTTGCAAACAACGTATTTATAAATACACATAAAAAATAGGGCACAAAAAATAAATAAAAAATGAAACAAGTTAAAGTATAAATAAGTAAATTCTGCTTAGGAGCTTTGGAAGTGCATAGTGTTACAGTAAAGAAATTTTTCTCTAATCTTTGCCTGCTACGGGAAGAAAAGGCGAAACGGAGAAGCTGGAAGATCACGCCCCGCAAGAGCTCGAAAAGTGCCAAACTCAGTGAAAAATTAAAATCTCCGAAAAGAGATTGTAAGTACTTGTAAGTACCGTATGTACCTGCTTCGCTATACCAACTCGCATATGTTTCGGAATTCTCTTGGTGTGCATCGAACTCACATCTCTATCTGCAATCTTTCGTCACGTATTTGTTCTCATGAACAGATTAACTTTTGCAGCAGATTATTGACAGTGATTTGGAAAAATACACTTTAATGCACATAAGTTAATGGATTAGAACATAGAAAGTAGCAAGTAATGGAAAAGAAAGGAATAAAGAAAGCTGATACGTTGAGATACTGGAGAACCTGTAAAAATTGTTCATTTCGACTCTAGATGACTTTCTCTTGAACTGTGAGGCTATAAGTTGATCGTAGACTTTGAGAGGAAAGTGTTGCAACCAGCTTGCATTTCGGATAAACATCATGTCGAGACAGAATTCTGGTCGATTGGGGAACATTGAAAGAAGATTAAAAGATGCAGGACGTTGATTTGACTTCTTCGTGTGAAGTTTTGAATAAGAGAACCAAATTAGAAACTTGGCAGCAGAATGTAAACTATAATAGTAATGTATTAGGTTGGTCCGAAAGTTCTTGCGCATCATTTTCAAAAAATCATAACTTCCTTGACACTCGATGGAATTCGTTGGGATTACATGTATTCGAAAGAGGAATCCATGCTCTTTACAGCAGTACCTCCGGCATGAATTACTCTGAAAAACTTCAAGAGTTAGAAGCAGTTGAATAAAATCAGTCAAGATTGGCATTTTTCGAGCTGGGTCACGAAAAATTCTGAAGGTATTTTTATTAGATAGAGAAAATTATGCTCATTACAATGGTACCTTTATCATGAATGAAAACGAAAAAGATCGAGAGTTAGGAGCAAATAAACAGAATTTCTTCAGTTTTGCAATTTTTGAGCATGCTTAAAAAGCCTAAAAACGTCACAGGAAAGGCGGGAAAGTCATGAACATGGGTTTATGACCTTCTCTTTCTAGCTGAATGAAAATCGTGCTAATCGAGAGCAATTTTGATTTTCGTGAAAAACGCAGGCACGAAAATCCGAAAAAATCACGAAAAACAAAATTGCTCCCGATTGGCACGATTTTCGCTCATCTAGAAAGAGAATGTCACAAAACCCATATTCATGACTTTCCCGCCTTTTCTGTGACGTCTTAAGGCTTTTTTGAGCATGCTCAAAAATTGCAAAACTGAAGAAATTCTGTTTATTTGCTCCTAACTCTCGATCTTTTTCGTTTTAATTCATAAAAAAGGTACCGTTGTAATGAGCATAATTTTCTCTATCAAATAAAAATACCTTCAGAATTTTTCGTGACCCAGCTCGAAAAATGCCAATCTTGACTGATTTTATTCAACTGCTTCTAACTCTTGAAGTTTTCCAGAGTAATTCATGCCGGAGGTACTGCTGTAAAGAGCATGGATTCCTCTTTCGAACACATGTAATCCCAACGAATTCCATTGAGTGTCAAGGAAGTTATGATTTTTTGAAAATGATGCGCAAGAACTTTCGGACCAACCTAATATAATATAATAGTAATATAATAATAATGATGATGATATAATATAATAGTAATATATAATATACTATAATAGTAATATATATCACTAATTGTAAACTATAATAGTACGTTGCGGTCTCAGAGATCATTGTCATCAAGAACTTTTCTAAGAGCGTTCCTAACAAAACCTTTTGAGACAATTCCCCACTTCGTTTGCAAACAGGGGTCCCAAACTTGCATGCAATTTTTAAGATCTGGGAAAATATAAGTTTCATGCAAGTCTACATATACTGCTATAAAATACTGCATTCTTTGTTATGAGGAAAATTCACGGTTTTTCCTAGAACAGACTATGAATTCTTTACTCTCGTGTGGTAGCAGACTTCATTAGGCTTCAGTGAAAGGTTCAGTCGATTAACTCAATAACTCGAACCTTATGTACTCTCGAAGCGCCATTTTCATTTGTAGGCGTACAGCGTCCGTGTCTCAAATCCAAATATACCTCCCACAAAAGCTTTTCCAAAAATTGATACATGACAAGTGACAAGCTTACGGCTGTTAGGTTGTTAAGAATAATGTCGTTTTGTATTTGCTTGCTTCAAAGAAGCAACCAGGCTTAACTCGAAAAAATGAAGGGGTAGTGTTTGATAGAGCAAAGCAAGCTCTACAAGCTGGCATTCATGGTTTCGCGCCAAATTTGATCTGCGGAAAGTTTGAATTCAAAATCTAAAATTTGCTAAATGCCCAGAAAATCGAAAAAATTTGGACCTTCGTTCAAATAATTTCTAAGGACATCTCACTCGCATACGTTGATATTAGGTTGTCCGGAAATTAATGCCCGGTTTGAATTTCAACCGCAATAAGTCATACACCTCTCAATTCTAAATAGGATGCAGAGTACCTTTCGATAGAGCAAAGCAAGCTCTACAAAAATTCCATCTTGCTTTTGCAAGAGCTCTCATCCACCTCGAGTTTCGAGCCAAAAACTAAAAAGACTCAGCAGCCCGAAAAATCGAAAAAAATCCTAACTCATTTCACAAAAATCCTACAAAAATTCCTACTTGCTCACGTAAACGCTATCCACATAAAACATCCATATACGCCTTTACCGTATTTTTTTCTCCTTTAGAAACCAAGAAAACGGAAATTTTCGTGCATTTGCCAAAGTGATGCTGTGCCATCCCCACATAGGTAGTTGTATACCACAAGCCTGTAGAAGTGCAGACTTGAATTTTCAGCTCTCTACAAGCTTTAGTTCTCGAGAAATACCGAATATAGCTTTCCTTAGTTAGGTGGTCCAAGCTAAAATTCAAATTTCTTGAGAACTAAAGCTTATAGAGAGCTGAGAATTTACGTTTGTACTTCTACAGGTTTGTAGTATACAACTATCTATGTGGGGAAGGCACAGCACGACTTCGGCAAATGCACGAAAATTTCCGCTTTCTTGATTTCTAACAGAGGAAAAAATACGGCAAAGGCGTATATAGATGTTTTGTGTGGATAGTGTTTACGTGAGCAAGTAAGAATTTTTGTAGGATTTTTGTGAACTGTGTTACGATTTTTTTCGATTTTTCGGGCTGCTGAGTCTTTTTAGTTTTTGGCTCGAAACTTGAGGTGGATGAGAGCTGTTGCAAAAGCAAGATGGCCTTTTTGTAGAGATTGCTTTACTCTATCGAATGGTACTCTGCATCATACTTAGAAGTGAGAGGTGTATGACTTATTGCGGTTGAAATTCAAAACGGGCATTAATTTCCGGACAACCTAATACTTTCTATATCATACCCATATTGTGCAGTTTTATTTTACTGTATCTGTATATTTTCTGTATTTTTTACTTGACTGAAAACCCGGAAAACGAAAATTTTCGTGATATTTTTTTAATGCAGTGCTGAGCCGCTCTTGCATATGTGGGTCTATACTACAAGCCTAAGTAAGAATGAATGCAGATTTTCAGCCTAGTTAGTTTGGCGGTAGTTTTTGAGAAATATCAGATGCAGCTTTCTTCTGTTTTAGTGCTAAAATCGGCATTCCTTGAAAACTACTGCTTGAAATACGCAGAAAAATCTACAATCATACTCAGCTAGGCTTGTACAGAATAACATGTGCAAGAACGGCTCAGCATTGCTTTGAAAATATCATGAAAAATTTTGTTTTCTCAGATTTTAGTTAAGGAAAAAACACAGCAACCGCACAATATGGGTGTGTGATATGGAAAGTATTGCATGCGATTGGGATTTCCGTAAAAATCATTTGCACGGTTTTTTTATCGTATTTCTAGGCATTTAAAACTTTTAGCTTCCGAGTTGGAACTTTTTTTTGATCAATTTTGGCGAGAAACCATAAATACTAACTTGTAGAGCTTGCACTGCTCTATCGAACAGTACCCCTTACAGATTTTCGGGTTGACCCTGGTTGCTATGCTGAGACAAGCAAGTAAAAAACGACATTATTTTTTTGACAGCCTAATATCTGCTTCACTTGCCGTGCTGCAAAAACTGTCTCTAGATAACAGACTACTGAAAAAAAAGCAGATTCAAATTTGTAGGTTCAAAGAAAATAATGTGGTTTTTTATTTGCTTGCCTCAGCATAGCAACCAGGCTCAACCCGAAAATCTGTAAGAGGTACTATTCGATAGAGCAGGTTCTCCGAGAGGATTGCTTACTACATAGTGCACATTACACATGATACAGAATTCTCTCGAATCTTACTGACCAAAGGTTAATGGCTCATGAGCTAAATTCACTAAACACGGAACTTCAAAACCAGAAAAAGCTGCATCTTTACAAATCGAAATTTCAAATGGAAAATCTTTAACAAGCGAATGTCAAAGGCCTCTATATCACATCTGCTCCTCGTTGCGTGTCAGCGCCTGTACAGTATAACTCTTAAAATTTCCTCATGTACATCTATCTCAAAACACACTCTGTCAACTGCAAAAACTATCAGTATTTGCAGAAATCGCTATTTGTATTGCAGGAACTTTACCTACACTCTTTTTTTGCGTAAGTGCATGAATACAATAGGCACTTTGCACAAGCCTCAGTTGATAAACTGATTAAATGCTGAAGGTGAACTCTGCAAACTGGAAGTGCCATAAATACAATCACACAAATAGAATTGAAGTCGAATATGTTTGCATTTGGAGAAATTGCTTTGATCCACAGGATCCTTTTCAACATTGAGAGGAGAATTCCGTGAAAGTGTTTCTGATAATTACTCTAGTATAAAAGCATGTTTCTCGAGCATTGTACGAAGAAATGCTTAAGCGGAGCTGTGTTTTGGTGAGTTGCAAGTCGATTTCTATTTCTTGCCTAAAATATACTTTATCATAGTTGCTGTCTGTGTATATGACTCTTTCCTGGGATGCTTGTCCACAGCTGATCCTGTGCGACGATGAATTACGCCACCTGGACAATGCATCGAGAAGTGTACTCAGAGAGGCGCTGAAATCACACTTGGTTGGTGTAGTTTTGAAAGTAATACGATAAAGGGCTGGCGAGAAAGAAATGGCAACTGCGCTAAGAGGTCAACAAATATGTCGCAGACGTCACAACGTCAGAATATCTGTCACTGAACATACATTGCCGCCCGTAATTTGTGAAAAATCACCACACTCCGCCGGAGTTCGCTTAACTTCGCGTTCCATTTCTTGCTTCAAAATGGACAAATTCTGAATCCAAAATGCACCATTCAACTCAGCTCGACCACATACGTTTCCATATATACGGAAGTGCCTGTATGGGCGCGGTAGTCGGTCAAATCTCACTAATTTTTTAAGGTTTTTGCTTGTGAAAGACTTCTTGTTCAATTAGTAAGTACCTGAGCAAGAAGTGGTCAGAAATTAACCCAGCCATACATATATATCATCTGCCAAGCGACTATCTGAAAGGATTTATGATCGTTTAGATGTGCCATTTGTCAAGCGTTCTGTGGCGCATGTTCCACGAAAGAGGTTTCAAAAACACTTATTTTACTTCAGGTATTTGGTGAATGTGTCTTTCTTGTAATTAAAATAACCATAGCTACTAACCTGCGCCATTAGGCTGCCTTTCAAGGAAATATATTCGTCAAAACTCGAAAAATTTCTCATAGAACGCTCATGACTTCTCTCATTTGATCACTTGGCAGATAAAAAACATAAGTTTAAAATCGGCGTTTTAAGGAGAGTCTACTGATATACAACTTGTTTGGAATGGCTGGGTTAATTTCTAACCATTTCCCAGTGAGTAGCCTACCGCGAGCAAATATCTAAATCCGTGATATTTGATCGAAAACCGTTCCCAAACAGGCATATGTACAAATCAGAAGATGCATCTTATCAAGATGAGTTGAATGACACTTTTGAACTCAGAATTCGTCCACTCTAAAGCAAGATGTGGCGACGAACGCGCAATCCGACGAACTCACACATTTCGAGCGGTATTGTACGTGGGGCTTGGATTTGTACTTAAGGCATGATGAGTAGTTCAAATGCAATATTCAGCCTGGTGTAGGAAGACTATGTTATAACTGCGAACTGGAGAGACATGCGATGTCTTTAGCTAAAAATCGTGAATTTGAATATAACAAAAGCTACACACAAGTTTCGGGTATGATCCTAACTAACAAATTGAGGTAAGAATCTTTTATATCTGCAATTTTCACCGCTATCGTGTGCCACTTACTTCTAGTGCAAGTCAATTATCGAAAGACGCCGCCAACGACTTCGTCACAATGCCGAGAAACCTAGAAACACTTCGGCAGGTAGGACATCTAAAGTATCCTCTTGGAAGTATTCTTTTTGAACAGGACATGCCGTGAAAGAAGACCTTGACAGCTTGGTGCAGTCTTATACGCACTTTCGAAGGGTTATCTCTATCTTGCAGGCTCTCAAAAAGTTACCATAAACCACGACCCAAGGTTTATATCGCGGTCTTCCACTGTTTTTCTATATTCTTGTACTATCTTCTCGAAGACATTCAACGGATAGCCTAAGCAGATCCTAAGGATACAGAACAATTTCTTTCCCTTGCATAGCTTACTTTTCAAAATTTTCAAAATTGTTTTCTGATGTTATCAAAGTTTATTAGGTCTCCTCACACCTCATAGAACATTAACAAGCTAGCAGCTCGGGTGTTATTCGATGGCAACATTTTCTCCTCTTTTAAAGAATGTTTTTTTTTCAGATTCGTCAAGTCTTGGGAGATAAAATCAACAAAGTCTATAGTTTGCAAGTGAAAAATTCAAAATTTGACATTTCGAACCCCTAGGCGCCCATTTATTTGGTGAAAATGCTGCAGAATCAATCGCGAACTTGTAGGTTTTTGACGAGTCTACGGGTGATACAAGTCCGCTAAAATTCGATGGGTGTTGGTAAGAATTTTGTCGAAAATTTGTGGCGAGTTATGGGAAAAAAACAAAATCGCTTTGTATTCTATAAAGTTTGCTCTCCATATATCCATTACTTAATTCTTTGGGGATTCAGCATACAAATTCAAAAAAATAGCGAACCTTGATCATGGCAAAAAACATGGGTTTAAGATTTCGGTGCTTGTTAGGGGCTCGTTCTTGCACCGCAATAAGAACATGAGCCTTTGGAAGAGAACGAAAAACTATGCTACCAAGATCTTCTATGTATCTATGTTTTGCGAATCGTTGCAGCCGTTCAAAAAAGCGAAAATATTTTCGGGACGACTTAATATATACAAAAATACAGAAGTTGCTTTCAAATTGGCAATACTAAACAAAGTAGGAGATGGAATTAGTGAATGAGTTGAGCTTTACTTATCACAACAAGTTTCTTCCACTCACTCCTCAGTGCTGAGGTACGATTAAAAATTAGACTATTTAACAATGAGAACAATTAGCGTAGAAATGAGCAAGTTTGCATGCCGTGATAGTCACTGCATTAGTTTTCACTCTCTAGACAAGTCCAAATGCGACCGCAATTTTCAATAGATTAACGGAACACTAAACAAAATATAAAAATTTGCGTATCATTGCTTCTCAAAATTATTTACCATGCTGAAGGATGCTGTTCAGAAGGTTTGATACATGCCTGCCCGATTACACGCGGCGAATACTCTTTAGTTACTGACGCAAACCGTTTTTTTTTGAAGACTTTCTTGCAGATGGCAGATATTGAAGCTAATCTTGTAAATTGTTTGCAAAGCAGGTTGCACAGCCTAAAGAAACAATGAGCTGCTGACAATCCTGGCAGTCCTAGGAAAATGCTATATGTAGTGCCGCTCATTGCACTGCACGATTTTAAGAGAGGCTAAGGTAACTCCTGAGAATTTACGAAATACATTACGAGATAGCAAGAATCGTAATTATTGTTTTTCCGAATAATTTAACAGTCGATTGCATTCAAAAGTCAGGAAATAGGATGATTGAAGATAATGTATTCGAAAGGCAAAATGTCGAGAACCGCCAGGTCGATCATACTCACAAAAATTCTTAGGACAAAATGCCGGTTATATTTTCGATCATGAGAATTATTAGAAGTTACCAAACTTCTTCTCAATGAAAATGCGAAATTTGCGTTGTTGGCTCATGAGCACGGGTGCAGAATAGGACAGAACGCCACTTGCTATGGCTGCCATAAACGTTAAAAAATCAGCGTTGTTGTATTACCCACAATTTCCTTTCCATCATCACTTCTCTAGGCGCCGTACAGGACAGCATCCACAAAAATTCAGAAATTCAGAAATCACTCAATATCAGTGTCTGCACTTAGAACACACTGCGTGCCAGTGTGTTCTAGGGGCAGACAAATCCATTCTCGTTTTGCATGTTGTTATGCCATTCCTGAATGGAAGTTGCCCTGAAGCCAAATCAGTACACTAGACTCGTTTCTCTTTAATTATAGATAGATTCGTTGTAAGAGCTCCAAGCACCTTGAACATTCAATTTCAAGACTTCTTATTTGCCACATGAGTCATTTCGACTGCAAATATTTGCATGGATATGGAATAGAAATTCTCTAACTTTTAATCCCCTCCAAGCATCAATCTTGGTGTAAACTCTCATAATTTTTTCAGAGTTTTTCTTTACCGCAGTATCTTCCTCATAGTTTGGGGTATATTACGATAGAGGGTGAAGTTAAAAGATAGCTCTTTCACATTACACACAGTTTAGTCCGCATGAAATTTGAAGCCAAATAGAAATATGACCGCTTAGAAAAGCTAGAAATGATGTCTCTGTACGATAAGATTCTGCGAATCTCCCACCGCTTATGCATATACTCTTAGATAAGTCCTTCGTTATTAGCTTTGCTATTTTTTTAAAGAGAAAAGAAAAACGATGGGAGAAATCAATGAAGTTTGTCTCTAGCGCGCTGGCTTCCTCCCACATATGTGGTATAGCTCACTCACTCAAAAATACGGACATAGTTTGGCACCCTAGTGGGTGCTGTAATATTACTGAAATATCACTTTCAAGATTTAACTGAATAAGATTTTCTAACAATCTTATTTATCTGCAAGCCGGAATGTATCCAAATTCGAAGATATTTTGGGTTTGTTTTTCTGCGTCTGCTTTGCTACCTTACGAGGAAACCAGTCAGACTTCAAACTATAACAAGCAAATGAAACTTAGAGCGTTTACATAACTCATCAAACTCAGACGAATTAAAAATTTCGCTTTTCCTCCTCTTTGCTTCAAAACTTTACTAAGCATTTTTTAGAACATCAATAAGGTGAAAAACAGGATTAAGAATTATAACAGAACGCCTTTCTTCGGGTTATCGGAAATAGCAAGTTTTGAATTCCTCACTGCAACCACAGAGAAAAAGGTTTGATCTCATGTGAGCAGAGAAAACAGTATGTGGAATATGCTCAGACTACACGGATATAAAATTGCAATGGTTGAGAATTTCTTCAGTCAGACGCGATATCGTTAATATGTTGTAGGTCTCCAACCCAAGCCCATCACTAATAAATCATTTGCAGGTGCCTAATAAAACCCACGTGGAAGTGGGATGCGGAAAACACAATACGAGTGAAAAAGATGTAGAAGTCGTGTGCTTTTTGTATTGAACAAAGTCAAGTTTATCGTATGGAATACAATACAAGCAATTCTGTGAGTCTCAATGGGGAGTGCTTCGAGTTGTTGCGAGCAATAACACGTTTAACTCATGAAGAGATTGTGAATGAAGTGCTTGCAAAAGAAGAGGAAAAAAGTGATAATACATCAAAGCAAATGCAATAACTATCCTTTCTAATTCAGTATCCAAAGTCTGCGGAGTTTGAATATGTGGAGTAGTTAAGAGCGTTGTGTGAAATAGAATATAGCTGCACTTTATAAAGTGGGGTGTCTTCCAAAATAATTTCGTGCAGTCCCCTGCATCGAATGATTGCTTTCCTGTCTCAAAACATTCATACCAGTGTCGACTAGAAAATGACGCGCATCACAGCAGCGAAGGTTTATTGGAACTTCCCACTGCTGTCTTTAACTACGTACACATGTGGCCGTAACAGAGCACGATGTAATTGAAATTAGCTTCACACATCTTTGGAATAGGCTTTCTTTTATAAAGTTTATTATATACGGTCAGTAGTTGTTAACGAATTTGCTGACTTCAAAAACAAAATTTGAAAAGTTGGCAATTTTTGTCTCTTCAAACTTGAGTCCTCCGTAAGTTTAGCTCTCCCAGCTTGTTCTGCACCTTTTGTATGCTTGTACGTAAAAAAGAATGTTTTTTCCGAATCAACCTGGATGAAGTTTTGCACGATACTTGGCCACTCATCACTGCTAGTAGCATCGCTTCTTTCGCAAGTATCAAACATGCTGACGACTACATTCAATCATTAGGAATATTCAACGCTTTTATCAAAATGCTCTTTTCATTTTTCTACGGTATACGACTTTGGAAAATGGGAAATTGCAGAGTTTTGGAGATATATGGGGGTGTTGCCAAGATGAACGATAGCTGGAAATAAGCATACTGTACTCCTGCGGCTGTCAATATACCTCGCATAAAGTCGTATTTTTTGAAGCAACATGCTCTCTACTGATTGAAAATGGTGTCGAAAAGTAAAAATTAAAGCCCATTAAGCTCCCAGCGTTTCTTCCAAATTCCTAAATGCCATCATAACGTAAATAAAAGAATCTGAAAAATATTTGACCTACGCAACGCGTATGGCTGGCACAACCTATCGTTCATGTTGGCTGTCCCCCGATATATGGCAAACTTAGGACAAAGTATCAGCTGCTTCGACCCCATTGGAATTTTTAACTAGTAGGCTAAATCGGTGCAAGAGTTTGAAAGGGTTGAAAGTCAAAGTTATCTGGCTTTTGCAAAAATTTCAGGTGTGGAGCGAATAGAAATTGATCATATGATACATTAATCATATGAACTGTATAGTATCAGTCAAAGCTTGATTAACTATATCGTCGCAAATGAAACATATTCAATTAATTGAGCTTGCGCTTTGCGTGATGGCACTTTCATTATTACTTTCTCAGTTCGAGTCTTAACTGAGTTCCAACAAAAAAGTTCTTTTCACTAAGTCACAAAAAGGACGGTTGTAATGTAACACCAGCATGTAAAAATGAGACACGCTAACTGCTTCAGCAAATTAGCAGCAGTTGATAAGATGATGAGACGATGTAGAAACTTATTAAAAATGTCTTATACCGTTATGCATTGTCTCATCAACCTTCATCACATTATGTCTAGAAAGTTGTTACAAACATGTGCATCTTACTATTCATTTTGAAATTTAGGGGTTCTTCGGTCAGTCAGATTGCAGACATTATTCTCAAAATGAAACAACAAACTCTTACCTTGTAAATAAATTCCAACACAACCTTACAGATAAAAGATTATCCAGTGGCCGTATTCATCAACGAACCCTTGAGGTTAAAAGTTACCTCAGCTAGCATTTTAATTTATAACCCGTATTCACAACATGATCAACAATGAAATTTTCTCGTGGGTTAAGTCTACCTTGAGGTAGAAATGAACCTTCGAACGCATAAACCCGTATTCATCATTCTACCTTAAGGTCAAAATCTACCTCAATCATCATTTCTCCATCAACTTTCTATTATGCTTTCGAGGTAAAATTTAACCCTAGGATAGCTAGGGTTAAAATCTACCTTGACTCTGCACATAACAGTTAAACTCTCTCAAAGGACCTCTTGAATTCTAATGAAGCCGTTAAAGACAAGTATGTTGATGTCCACTAATAGCGCAAACCTTACTTGTTTACTTACAAGGAAAGCATTTTTTTGCAGTGACCTTCCTGGATGGGATGTATACGTTGTTGAAGAGCAGAAAACGTTCCAAATCCGTATATTTATTTGCAGAATATTCCTTGACGAGGAGCTATGAGCGTATGCAGCAAAAGATCACATGTGCATATACGATAAAATGAGTCGCTAAAACATTACTAGTCCTCAAATAAGCACTATCAAGTGTGAAAATTATTTTAATCTTAGAATATTTATTGAATAAAGACTCTGATAATTATCATTGCTCCATTGAAGCACTAAAAAACACATTACGGCTATTTTTGTCCAACGTGAAACGCTCATGTTTTCTCGTTCATAAACGTGTCGCAGGTAACGAAGGCAGTAAAATCAGTGTTTCATGCCCTCCAATATGATATCAGGGTCCAGCATGAGGGTGACAAATGGACATCCGTGAAACGACTTCGTTTTTGCCACTGTCGGTTTTTTACGATTTCCCATTCGATCTCGCCAGCTGCGTAGGTTGTTCGTTGGAGCGCGCTTTCCTCCTCAAAAGGAACGGCGTCTTCCTTTTCATCCTAATAGGGAACAGAGAAGTATTTTTGGGACAAAATGTTACTATAGGTAGGTCTGTAAGTTCGTGCCGTATTTAGGTCTACTCTCAAATAGTTCAGAAAAACGACATTCTATGCACTGTTCCGTGGAGAATTTCTTTCTCTTTTCAGCAGTGATATCCTTGTTTGGATTCCTTTACTGTTCTTCCAGATAACCGCCACAATCTCCAACTGCATATAACGTACCCTAAGCTTAGCTATTTTTTTTGTTTTGGGCTTCTGAAACAGCTTTGATAATAGTTGAATAGAGCGAACAAGCTGCAAAATCCAGTTTTGGTATCATCAGCTGGTTTTTCAATATTTCAGAAACAGGCTTTCCATAAGTCTTCACATTTGCGAAGTCGTAAAATGTACAAACGCTTCAACCATACGGAATCTACGCGAATTTGGACATCCAAAAATTATGATTGAACACTAATTTCAACAAACAAACGTGTTTCTAAGGTCTCGAAATTTGTTTTCTGAAATTTTCGTATGCATCCTGGGAAGTATCAAAAAAATAGATGGCAATTTTTTCTTCGAAACCTTTAATCAGAAACAAAAGACATTTGACCAAAAAAAGGAGAGGAAGCTGCATGGAAGCTGCATCAACAACACCCTAGCTGTTTGCCGTCTGATGCTCTACGAGGTTTAGGATAAACAGAAATCAAATATGGTAGCATCAAGATGACAATTTTAGAAAATTTGAAAAGCCAGCTATCGATGCCAAAAAATTGCACCGCAATCTTGTTTACTTTATCTAACTGTTGTTAAAGCTTCTCCAAAAGTCTAGAACGAAAATTACAAAAAAAGCAAAAGTTAGGGCGATTAGGAACTATAGGCAAAAGAATTTGACGATTTTTCAATCGAACATCAAAGGATCCCTAACCAGGGTGTTTGCCTGTCTTTGTATTAATTTGAGGATGAGTTTAAAAAACGGCACGAACTTTTAGACCCACCTAATACAATATACTACACTTCAAGTGTAAAACCGAATTATGTGAAACTTTGGGAAAACTTATGTAACTTCATGGTTGTACTTGAGGTAAGTGCGGTTCTTATGGTAGAGCTCTATCTCAACGCCGCTTACACTCTAATAACCATGAAGCGTAGCCTTCTTCCTAATGTACAGGGTGTCCCAGGAGTAAGTACACACTCTTTGATCGTTAATAACACTCTTTTTAGAAAGCATTTTGCTAAAAAGCAGGCCATTCAATAAAGCAGGCCGCATCTTAGTGTAGTGTGGTACGAATCACCCATCGCTCTTGATTGCTGTAAAATCGGTAAGAACTTCCAGCCACAGCGCCACTTTGATTCTATAATTTTGATATGGGCCATCCAAAAAGGCTCCAAAACCGGAAAGTTGTGTAGCAGTGTTTTCGAAATTGCTAATTAGACAGCCTTGCTGAGCGTTTTTACCGTTCCAGATTTGATCAGATTTTCGGCACTGTAGAAAGGTTATTGCGGTTAACATGGCATAACTTAAGAAAAAAGCCTTTCGGTAAATTCTGATCTTCACATTCATGATCAGCGACTCTGTTTGTTCTGAAGATAAAGATTTCAGCTTGATGAGTACCCATTTTGGGCCAAAATGTAGCCGTTAACTGTTCAAAACCCTCCTCAAAATTCTATCATAATTCTACAGCAACGAAGAGCTACAGGCAGGGTCAAGCGTGTTGATGCGATCCGGGAGCCTCATTTACGACCCCCCCCCCCCTTGAAGGTACCCATCCGTACGACCCCTCCCTTCCCCTCCCCCCTCCCACCCTCCCCCATCATAACCCTCTTACCTCCCATGCCCACATTCTTGAAGGTAACTTGCATAAATGAATGTCAATCTCAAAAAACACCTGCGTGAGAACTTCAGTGAGGTTACGGAAGCAGAATTTCTAGGCCAATGGGTGCGCCCAGCATCTGTAGCACACATACACACCTTCAATAATGTTTGAGATTCTGCAAGTTTTTTTTGAATTTTCAGGCATACTTCAGACCAGCAAATTCGAATTCCGTATGCGACACAAATTTTTGCACGGAGAAAAAATGACATTTTTGAACTACAAAAGATTTTTCGACTAAGAAGCTTACTTTCTACCTTTTCCACAGTTTTTCCCGCGGAAAAACAGCTTTAGCGCCGTCCAGAACGATGTCAAAAACGTGCATGAGCACGGTAGCTTGAAAATTCGTGACTAAGGCCAGGAAAGACTGAGAGGTTGCAATGAACATGTTGTGTAGCATCGTGCCCAAACTATCCGTGAAAGAAGTTTCAGTTGTTGAGGAGCAGTGAGCTCGAAAAAATCTAGATGCGACCCTCACAAATTTAGATGCGATCCTAAAAATCAAAAACTGGGATTTTTAAGCTTGAAAATTTTGTAACTTACCAGAGAAGTTATAAAACAGCCTGCAATTTTTACGAGGGAAAGGAGGATGGCCTCATATTACAGCAAAATTGCAGCCAACGAGCTTCGATAGCTCCGGAGATATTTAGATGAGGCGCAGATACGACCCCCCTTTTCTCATTTTTTGCTACCATACATAAAATCATAAGAAAACACAGTCAACAAAATGACACCAAATTTTGCACTGATATAGTAGAGCATCTCCAAAGTACAGATAAATCATACAGTTTCGTGAAAAACATTACAAAAAGATTTAGAAATTCATGATGGTCACAGCTGCTAAAGATATTCGCTTTTGTTAAGTATGTGAGACTTCGGGAAGGCTTCAGAAGCAAGATTTCTAGGGCAATCGGTACATATAGCATTTTTATCAACTCATACATCCTCCAAAAGTGTTTTGAGCTCTTGTAAATGTTTTTCTATGAGAATTTCTACAGATTTTTTATCTTTTTATTCTGATTTCCACTTTTTTTATAGATTTATTGTAAAGAACATGACTAATTATATGCTTTTTGATTCCCTTTTAAGCTTAGCGTGTTTAAGCCTAACTACCTCCTCTTACGCCCCCCCCCCCACCTTAGGTACCTCTTTACGACCCCCCCCCCCCGTTGCGACAGTCGCATCACAAGCTTGACCCTGGCTACAGGTGTTTATCTCCATACCACGAATATGAGTTAAAGCCTGCTCTACAGAATGGCACTTAGCTAACCAAAAGACTATGTGGGAGGAGAGATATTAACGATTAAAAAAACGTGTTACTTTTGAGGCGCCCTGTATATTAATTGCCACTTCCAACCATGTTGAAACATATTTGCTTGGTTCTTAGAATGTTTTCCTACCAAAACATTGTAACGTGAACCTACAAGACATACGGCAATATCAACTTGGCAATGGAAATTAGTAGGATTTCATACACCGATGTTAATGTTACGTCATGGCATGTTTCGAATAAACGTCAGTGAGTACTCTGCTGACTACCAGGTAGATTTTAACCTCAAGGTAGTTTTGTGAATAGCAAAGTTACCTTAAGGCTAAATTTTACCTTGAGGCATGTTCTCAAGGTAGAATTTAACCTCAAGGTTCGCTGATGAATACGGCCACAGAAGTGATGCCTACAAAAGTCTATTTGAAAATGGGATTTTTGCGAATGAAACACGAATAAAATGGGCTTACAGTTAGCCCGGATCGTTCATTCCATACAATAATGCTCCAGCAATCGCTTACTTCTCAAGCTATTTACTCATTTTTGTAGACTCACTCCTCTCCTATTAAGACTTACCAGTGCATCACCTCTGCTTCGCAGAAGCTCGCACTGATTCTACTATCCACATGCTCTCTTTGTACTCGCAAAATTATGCCTTTGAGACTTACTGCACAATGTTGATCATTACGGACGAATTGTAAACTACCACTCATTTCAAAAGCTTTTCATGTAAGACTTTGAGAGGATGAAAGTTCCCTCCAAAAGATTGAATGCGAGTTCGAATCAGTTACTGATGTTATGATTTGATAGTCGCCGTAAGGACAATGCCAGTTTTGAATTGCGTTACATGTCTGCGCAGAATCCTTAGATAGGACATTGACAATTCTACCGTATATGGAAATACTCCTTTTTGGCGTCATTTTTGCGTAGAAATGGCCTTTTTGCTTACTTTTTGGGCTGAAGTCAATGATATTCGGATTTATTTGTTGAACAAACGACTTTGCGAAGAATCCTGTTACCGACCCACTTTGGCGGGCCAAAAGTCGCGTGGAAGTTTCCAATGGTTCCACTCAAATGGATCGGCTCATGCTTTTGCACAGTTTACCTACACGCAGATAGGGTGCTATGATCAAAATTCTAGCTCAAAAACTTGGCTGCAACTCGTTCTTCGAATTTCGTGGCAGACTTATATTCGGACAGACAAACAGACGTAAACAGCCCTTAGCCCATTATTAGTAGGCATGATAATACGGGCTAAGGGTTGTTTACGTTTGCGTGTATCTGAATCTTGTCTTTGACGAAATTCATGGAGCGAGCTATAGCCAAGGTCTTGAGTTTTTTGCACAGTGTATACTCCCAGCATGTAGGTTCACTATGCACTACGGCGAGCCGCGGTAAACAAAAGCTTTCATAAACTGGGTGTGAGTCCACCCTGTTTTTAAACCGCATTACTGGATCGCTGTTTAAACTTTTGTGAAGTTGTTGATTTGTTTACAAAGTACATAGATGTGCAAGCCATGAATTCTAGCCCAAAAAGTGACCAAAATTTTTTCTTTTTACGAAAACGGCGCCAAATAGGAACGGTTGTGTTAATCGTCGATTTTTCAAGATTTCACATGAGAAGTTGGCAAGATTTTTGCTCAGAGATGCAGCTCCCATTGTTGAAGGCAGTGGATCTGCAAAAGGTCTAGTCAGATTTTGGTGGCGTTTTGTAGTAGACCCCAAGTGCACCGTAGCCCCATCGCCCACTCCAATTTACGCGCTGAGTTTTGAAAATGAGCTTCAAAACTCCATCAGCCTGCCCACTTACATTGAGTTGACGTCATTAGTGGACTCTTAGAGCGCATACTCAGCGCGTGAACTTGAAGATGGGGTAGGTCCGCGGTGTACTCGGGGGTCTACTACTAAACGTCACGAAAATCTGTTTAGGATCCATTTTGCCAATTCACTGCCTTTAAATGCACTTATGGCAACAGCAAAGCCCTAATGAATGCAAAAAATGATCCAAATTTTCTTTTGCTTCCTCGCAAAAATTTTTTTAGCCTATAGTGTTACCGATCATCATTGCGAAAGCTTGTAACATGAGTACTGTTTACGATTGCTTCCTGATGATCAGCATTGCCCGATGAGTTTCATAGCCAACATCATGCGAGCGTGGTGAAGGTATAGGAAAGGGGAGACCAATGCGAGAATCTGCGAGCAGAGCTGACGCACTGTTCCATTGATATCCAGCCAAATTGAACCTGACTTTACAAGGCCTGTCTTGTAAATAGTTTATTTTTCCATCTCTTTACAATCAACGAATGCCACCCAATGCAACGACTATGCATTACACTCAAGTACTTTCATATCAACTCAAAATCAAGCACTGTCCATACCTTTGCTTCAAGACTTTCTGTGGAGCTTACAAAAATAGCGTAAACCACTTTGAAGGCACAAGTTCAAGCGCTGGCCTGCTGTTAGGTCTACGTCGGGTGCACTTTAGATACAAAAACTCAAATTTTTTTGTGGTGCTCACTTTGCTAAGCGTCTGTGAAATAGATGGAGCCCATCGCTTCCAAACCAGTTGAAAAAATTACGAAATCACCTATAAACTACATTCTCGGGAACAAAATACGCGTGAGGATATACTCAAGTGAAATAGGCGACTGTTTTGACTTCTGACTATGTATATGCAGAATAGAATTTGGAAGCTAAAAATTGCTTTACTGGACGGAAACTCTAGGTGCATCCTATAGTTTTTGGCCAGCACTGTATATACCCTCGATATCATCCCATATGTCTTCCCTCAACATGACGTGGATTACGTGGCTTAATGAGGCGCCGCCTCGCCTCAGGCTTGCGCCACGTTGCGAGCGCATCATTTGGCGCGACGTGGCGCTCAATACAACGTGGCGCAGGCTTTTCCACGTTCTTCTTGTTGCCACATCATGCCGAAAATACGCACGCAACGTGACGCAAGCCCGAGGCAAGGCGGCGCCTCGTCAAGCCACGTAATCCACGTCATGTTGAGGGAAGACATATGGGATGATATCGAGGGTATTCAACTAGCTGGCATACCCGGCTCTGCCCGGCCCTGTCAAAACATAATGTTGAAGGTTACTATCCTATTCCTGTACAAAAATTTTCCTATGCCCACTTCTACAACTATTGCCGTTTTGTTTTCTTTAACAGCTTGTGCGCTGTGTACTTGCTTCAAGGCAAGCCTCACGCTGTTCAGACGTCTCTCCTGCTTTAGTCTTCGCATCCTCTCAGCATTGGGAACAACTCGTCAAGTGCTTTTTTTTCTTTGGTGACGTTGTGATAGCGTCAAAAATAAGGATATTTTTTCTACCCATTATTTTCAGCAGGACTGTTCGGTTACCACGAATTTACTTGTAAGCATTGCGAAGTGGAAGCAAACAGTAGCACAATACTGAAAGTCATTTCCTGTCGCGCTTTTCGCTATCCGGTGGCTTAACAATTCGCAATGCTCTGCCACTATTTCATGGAAATCCGCAACACCTTCCTGCTGGTCATCAATCCGGCAATGCCAAAAGTGAGTTAACGCAGTTTTTGAACTATTATAGTCTCTACTACTACAGCTTCTTTGTTTATGGATGTTCAAAGAAATGTTTGAAATTTTTAAATTAACTGATAAATAAATCATCAAAAAGATTTGCAAAGTGGGTCCGTTTTTCACATTCAGAAGAGTGGTTTAGCTTGAAAAGACGCGGCCAAGGAGGTTGCGGAAAGACGTAATACGGCAGGGCGAAGGCGTAGAAGTAGTTGAGAGGGAGCAAACTAAACGCGCGCGTATGTTCACCGTTGTAAACCCTACGCTTCATGCGCTCTGCGGCTGATGTAGTCGCATTCGCGACCAAAGGCGCCAACACACCTCATCATGGATGCATACACTATTTTCGAACAAACACGAAAATTACTGAAAGAGTGCTTTCTGTCACTGGTCTTTGCTTGCAGAAACTTAGATTAAGATTTACCGCTAATCTATACCCTACTCAAGCAAATGATCTGATAAGCTTCATTTTCCTGGATGTTAAACAAATCAATAAATCGATAGAAGGGCAAAGTGAATCGTCGCGAAAAGTAGCCTATGACCTGCTCGTGGCTTGTCTATAGGGGAGCGGATTTCAGCCGTAGATTTACACAAAAAATTTGTATTCCGAACAAAGGTTCACACAGACATACCACTTTGACTTTTATGTATGTATAGATTTTTGAGATTCCATAATTCTCCAAAGAAAAATTCATTTGGAGACACTCAATCGTTGTAATTTTTGCATCACTGGTATCTTGATCAAATCTATTGGAAAAATTGCCTTCAGATTTTGGCTAATTAAAGGTGCAGTCGAGTAGGTTTTCCGCTTAATATAGTGTGCTTGCATTGTAGGTGGAATGCGGTAAAATTTACGCGTAAACGTGTAGCTACGCCTGTGACACCGGGCAATGCACGCGCAAAATGCCGTCATTTCTGGCGTGGCTACTTGTTTACGCCCAAATTTTACTGCATTTTACCTAAGTATTCGTTGCTTAGCCTTTGATAAGCTTCCAAAACTATTATTCAAATGTGATCTGAGTTTGGTCATAGAGATTGAAATATCCTTATCGAGCTCTGGAAACTCGGCAGAATTTTTTCACATTGCAGTAGTCCATACGTTACTGTGTGCTTTTAATTTCGCTTGGCAACGTAAAAATTCATCAGTTATAAACATTTTGCAGAAAGAACCTCTTACCGCATTTTGTTCACAAGAATATAGGTCAAAAACAAATCGATTCAAAAATAACTGTCAATGCAAGTTTTTATATAGGCGTCAAAAACAGAGTCACTGAAAGAACGCTGCAAATAAGAGAATTCCTGTTTAAAATGATCATCTTATATAAAAAAGGAAGATAAGTATATAATAATAGATTGATCCTTTCCAAAAGAAGGCTAATACTTCATTCTTTGCAAAATCTGGAAACACTATTCGGTATATACAACATAGTTCGTCTCCGACCTTTCCAAAAGCATTCTCACAAGCCGGTTCGCAAAGATTGCCTGATCCAACAACTTCGTTTCGCCCGCAAACTATAACAACATAGTACCATTATAATACAATATCGCAAGGGGCAATCACCCAAGAGGATTATTAAAAATTACCCAGCGGTCTCGTTTTCCGCTTTGACTAGCTGTTGAAACTGGTGCACTTTCTTCACCGCTTTCAGCAGATATCTAATAGGGTCTGTCCTAGCCGGTTCTCCAAGTATATCTGAACGAAATCTTCTTGAAAAAAGAAGGAAGTGATGTGCACACTTTTTTAAATCAATTTTTATAGTTAAAAAAACAGTGATGTTCGAGATTGTTTCAGAAGTGTGTGTGGTGGACATAAGAAGAGTTTGACTAAACGGACGTTAGCATCTTCAGACCCAAAATTGTTTATATCTTGTAATATGCCTTCATAATCCCATAAATCTCTAAAGAACTAATCAAATTTTAAAAAAGTTTATATTTTTCAGCTGTTTACAAGCGAAAAATGTTGCCTGCACAAGAAAGGAAGTATCCAAAATCTCGAGGCTTGTTCTAGGGGCAAGAGGATTTAACAAAAACTACATTCACGGTAATTATACTTTTTTGTAGAATGGAATGGATTATGAAGACAGAGGTGATTGGAATTCGTTCTTTGTTACTTAATCAACTTTATAGGGTTATTGATTTTTCGACAATTTCTGTTCTATTTTCCCAATTTCCATTTTTTTCTTCCTGTTATTAAAATGCATTAAATAATGCAAGTACGCCCAGTCAGATGCAGTACCAGTACTTCCCTTCTACTCACCACATCCCTTTCCGTTACGATAATAATAATTCGGCCTACATACAAGCTTTGGGACGACATACTCGGTCGCAGATCTTCGGCTAGAAAAAATCTCTAAACCAGAAACAGCGAAAAATAATAAAAATTTAATAATTTCTAGCACTGGTTGCCCACCTCTACTTTCTCTTCGCCCGCTTCTCCCAACCATCACTCTCAAAATCAATAATTCTGCGAAAAATTAGGTTGCCGCAAAAGTAAACCGTATCTCTAGATAAATCAAACTGTTCCTAGTTCCTCAGCAGACATGAGGTGTCATTCGACAGGGTAAACCTCTACTGATTGATAACCAAAGATCCATTTAATCAAAATCCATGCAAAGTTCGGAGCCAAAAACTAAACTCCAACCTCCTCAGAAATCGGGTTTCCCTTCGGAATGTACTTACGGACTGCCTTATTGGTCATCATACAGTACACGTATCAGCATCCACAAATACATTGGCTGAAAGTTTCCCGTGGTTTAAGATCAAGATACAAAAATAGCCAAAAACCAATGCCACTTTTTTCGATTTTCTTGAATGTTAAACTTGGTATTTCTCGATTATAAAAGCACATACAGAGATAAAGTTTTGAGATCATGCTTACTGAGGCTTACATTAGACAATCAAATATGGGAGGAGTTTTAGACATCTTTTTTCTCAATTTCTGTGGGCAAAGAAATTCAGTAAATGTTTTGTAGATAGTGCTATGTTATTGATCATCTTATGAAGCTTGATCTGCTCTATTTGCTACCCCAAATCTGCTGAGAAAACAAAAACAGAATATTTGGAGATATAGTTTAAGGGTCGGGCATACCCGTCGCGAGGCAATCGTGGCGATTTGTAATCGTTGGGAACTAGCGACGAAAACGCGCGACGGATCGCTAATCGCTCGGATATGGGACATACCTCTAAGGTGATTTGTGCATTCTTACATAACACTGAATTTTGTTGTCAGTTTGTGGTGTCGTTAACAAATAACAGAGAAATGAGTAGAGAAAACCAAGATATTCGGAGAATACTGGACTCATTTGCACTTTTTATGCAAAAAACTAGCTCAAAAAAGTAAAAGAACATCATAAAATTTTTCGGAAGGAAATCCCAATCCAAGCGATGTGTCGCGTCGCGCATTTGAAATGAGCGATGCGAATTCGCTAAGATGAGCGACGATCGCGGCGATTTCGCTCGAATGGGAATGGTCTAGCAAAAAAGGGTCAGCGATGCGTCGCGCCGGACAGCTAGCACATATTAACGGAGACGCTACGCACGTGTAACACTTGTCCTTTAGCAGAGCTCGCGACGCAATGGATCGCTGCCCGGTATGCCCGGCCGTTTACTTTTGAGACAACCTAGTGACACCGCCTCTGCATCGCCTGATCTTGTGCGAAAAGCATTGAAGGATGAAGGATGGTAAGCTGTTTTTGATGTCCTGCATAATGCGCTACAGAAATCGGTGCAGCTCAAACTTCCACTTTAATCCTCCCCTTCCCCTCCTCTCGAGTCAACTGGAAGAATGTCAAACGTGATGCTTTAGCTCTCCATTTTGAAGAATTGTCAATTTTATCATTTGCATCCCATAAAAAAAGAATAGATGATTGAGCGTGCCCTTCCGAATGCATTCTCGTAAGTCGGCTTACATGCTCTTCCACATGGATTCACTACTTCATTGACTTTGGAATCTAAAATGTCTAAATTTTTTGCAGAGTTCTTCTTTAGCCGAATTTGAGCAGCTTTCACGCGTTTCCTTCCAATATAGTAATTTGAAAGAAAACAGGAGAGGATTCATGAAACCTACTGCCAAAAAAATGACGTTATGGAGTAATCTTTGATAATTAGCAGGATTCCCGATCTTAGCAGAACTCACTGAGGGAACAGTCCATTCCAACCACACACCCGCCCTCGCTATTACGGTAGTAGCCATCCTTGCACGCGCAAGCCGCAGGTCCGAAATAGCAGTGCAACCTATCGGGCCCTGAAATGTTTATCATATTACTCGGATAGAGTTTTTCAAAGTGACCTTCACGCAAAACTGACCTTCCCAAGATTTTCCCACTTTCCTTCGCAAAGATTTCCACATTGGCTAATTGTTTCGTTGAACAGGCTGGAAAGGATACGCAGTTTTTTACGTTAAAAGCATGATCTTCACATTTAGTTGTGCTGGTTTCTTACTCTTACAATATTGTTCCAAAAACAGTACACAAGTTTGAAAATCTTACCTTTTAGGTTCAACGAATTTGTATGATTTAGCATAGCTTAAGAAAGTAAACCTTGCAATTTTAATCGTACTCTTGGAAATCTATGCGAACATCGAAGGAGATAGAAGCTGATTAATGACATTTTGGTCCTAAAATGGTCACAGGCCCAACATATTTCTGCTAATATTTTCAATATGGTTATAAGCATGTTTTGCAAATTGTGCTGACTGAATGTATTTACGATGGCGATTTTTGACTATCATTTACTTATATGAATATTTATTGGTTGTTGTCAGTTTATTGCTTAGCCAAGGGTTCGTTTAATTCTTATAAAACCTTTGATATGCTTGACATGCGTTATGTTGACAACCTGACATTTTCGCTGTGACATCTACTACATAGATGCAAATTAATATTTTGCAGCTGAGGGTCGGGCCTCAAAAGTGCTCGTAGAGCAAACCTACATTTTAGCGTTACGTTGGAAATCCGATAGTTTTCGAATTAGGACCACTAAAGTAACGCGGCTTCTTTTTTATTCATTTTTTCTTGGAATAAGAGTTGTAGCAGCAGCTTGTATTGAACAACCTAAGATTGCAAGATCTGACTTCAGATTTTTTCAAATTAGCAATGGATATCAAGAAAGATTTGTAATTCAAACAAGTATAATATTCTAAACTTCTGGATTGATTTGTTTGTGCGAAAAATGGAATGCTTGAGCTATGAACCCTCAAAGGCTTACTACAGAGCTTCACGAAAATGGCTTATTTTCAAAGTGACAACCGTTTAACAATTAAGAAAACTATCTTTCCCAAAAATTCTGAATCGACATCATTTTCTTGCATTTTATCGCAACATAACTTGTAATTTCGTATTGTATTTCACAAACTTTTGAAGCATGACTTTTCATAATTTGATTAAAAAATCTACCTGTTTCCTTTTTCTGCACCATTGCGTTACAAAAAAAGTACAATTTTGCCTGTACATTGTTAACCAACCGATTCTCTTTAATTGACTCTTTCTGAACATATCGTACATTTGGATAGATTTATCTTTGACTTTTTTATAAACCACAGACCGTTAAACGACCGAGATCTTAGCCAGCCTAATATATGTACTAATAAGGACACATTGCCAGTGCTTTGGTTCTCCTATCTACTTTCTATTCGGCTCACCCAATGGGAAACTTTACTGTGAAACACATCCGGTAATGCTGATCATCACCAATGAAGCTGGTAAAAAACTAAGTACTTATTTCAAAATTTAGATCTTTAGACCCAATAAACAAAAAAAAAATAATTGACTTATTTCCATAACAAGCACAACAGCTGACACATATCTCTTCTCCAAATAGATTCATCCAATTTAGCTATTATCTCAAGGATTCAACTTTATGCGACTACCTCTCTTTGGTGTCCCTTTTACGAACCAATAATTTGCCCCAAACTTTCCGTTAACTCTGCTGTCGTACTTGGATGCGGCATGTACAACACTGCGATGCTGCCGCCTTCGCTCTAAAGGTGAAGAATCGCCTTGGAAAAGGAAGCAAATATCTGCTGACCTCCCGGTAATACCACCAGCGCTGCAAGAAGTCAAACATGTGTCTCCCCAAGAAAATTTCCTTAGTCCCTCAGGAAAAACCTTAGGAACTCCATGATTCGAGCAATTGGCTACTTTTTGATTATTCATAGGAATAGAAGGCCTATTTGCAGACTTGCTTGTCAGTTTGTTTATGGACCCAGTTTTGGAGATTAAAAAAAAACACGCGGATATGGATAACCGTAATTTTTGAAGAATTCGCTGTCGGATCCGCTAGTACTTTGCAAAGTAGGTCTATCGCCGGAGGCACGCGTTAAATTGCTCTCTAAAATTTGATCAGACATCGCTCTTCGATTTTCGTAAGACAGACACACAATGCAAACGTAAACAATGTTTAGCCTACTATTGTAAGTTACTAGTGGTATACTCGGCTTTGGCTAGGTATGCCAGCCCAGCTAGGCCCTTTTAGTACACTTTGATAATCAGTGTCAAGAGTGGGGTGTGGCACACCTGCGGGGTCGTGGAGGGGTCAAGAAGAGGGGGAGGGGGTCGTTATTGAGGTGATAGTGATGTTAGCGATATAATGTCAGTCAACAATATCCGATAGGTCCATTGCGTAAGATAGTAGCATTAGTGATTTGGTCTACGGTCGCACACGTAGACTAAGCACAATAAAAGAATTTCAAAAGCATAAGAGCACCAATTTCGTAATCAGCATGTCGAATAACCCCTGCGAACCAAGTTTCAGCGAATTTTGAGGTTTCCAAATGCTGAGACACTCAAGTGATTTGGTCATTTTCGAACATGTCGATTTTGTTTCAAACATGAGTAAACTACTTCTTTTTGCACTCATTACAAAGTACCACACTTCTTTGGTCGCATTAGGAATCCCACTTTAACTAACCTTCTAAATCTAGATTTAAGAGCAAGCCAAAATCTCGTTTGTCCCATTTTCCGCTTTCAATTTCTCAGACTAGAGAAGGCCAGTCAGGCTCAAATTACTTTCGTGAAGGTTACGAAGATCAGGCTACCGAATATGCTTGTTTTTGCCAAAGGTGTACGTTTGATAGCCACAGTTTTGTAATTTTCATAAGAGGTTATTTGGGCCTGATTTATCTTCTTTGCTCCGAGTAAAAGCTAGGTAAAGGTGAAAACGCAGCCATTGGAAGCGAAAAATGAGACAAACGAACTTTTGGCCCGCTTTTGATTCCATAGTTTCAAGGTCAATTAAACCAGGATTTATGACGTGGGTAAAGATGGAGTAGTGCTTTGTATTCAGTACAAAAATAATTGGCACATTCACATGAAACATGGTTAATCATGTTTGAAAATGACCACTTCGAGCGTATCCGGCGCTTGTGTGCCACACCTCTTGCTCGACGTTAATGATAATTGCCGTTTCAGATTTTTGCACATTTCCCTGCCTCTGCCCCCACGTACCATTATGTTTCCGTCGATATGCCGTCTTACCTTCTGTACTAATTCCATCCTCATAGCTCAAATATTGCAAAAAAATGATATATTGGTAAAAGTAGTTGATGAATCCAAAATCTAGTACTGTATTCCTAATCAGCATGCTCACTTAAACTCTGTGCGCACTCTCAGCCCTGTAGCTCAAATTCTGCGAAAAAATCGATGAAAATCGATAAAAGTGTCGATCGATAACGAGGAGTAGCCTCAGACACCCGCCCCACCCCGAAGTATACGTGTGCCAAGTCTGGTCCTGTTCGCTTTAGAAATAGAATCTTCTATTTGGAACGTACGCACAAACAGACAGACATACACGCAAACAGACATTAGTTTTGTATTTGAGATGATAATATTCTCACTACAAAACAATCCAAGTTTTAAGCCTTGCTAAATCTTTTTAGTCAAAGCGGCTTTTCCGAATAAGTTTTGTGCTAGTTTAAAGAGCATTGCAGGTGACTACAAATCCGTTTTCATTGTCTGCGGAGTTCCTTTAGACGCCAAGTTATGAGTCTTGCTAGGAGCGTAAAATGAATGCAAATCTAGAGGATAAATTGTCATAGTTTTTTTCGCGCTCGAATAAAGAAGGTTGTATATGAGTGTATTAGACAGGAAGTATCTATTAAGTTAATAAGAAAGTTTTCGAACATTTTCACGCTACGATTGCTATTTCTCGGGTTTATGCATCTACAAACGAGAAAATTTGTAGTTGTACTCTCACATATACACGGCTTATACCTGTGCAGGTGGGAGGAGCTTAGGGTCAATAGGGGCGGAGTTTGCCACTTTTCGATTATCTCATTTTTCCTGCTAATTAAGCTCAAATTCCGTACAGACTTTATATTAGGTTGTCCCGAAAGTTTTGTCCGTTTTTTCAACCTATCATAAAAACACGTGGAACGAAGATAGAGAAACGCTCTGGGCACTATCCGACGCATCTTTTCCTTCTCTTTCTAACTGTCATGCCTCCGTGCCGATTAATCTTTTGCTCACTGAGGTAAACGCCGAAATTTCGAACCCATGATTTTTACTATGTCCAAGTTTGGCAATTTTTCACAATCTTTATTTTTGAATTTCGGAAAAGCTTTGGCAACAGTTAGATAGAGCAAACAAAGGGCAATATAATGCAATTTTGCGGCTTCTATAGCCAGCCTTGGAAATTTT
Source organism: Cylicocyclus nassatus (assembly GCA_958299035.1). Taxonomy (NCBI): domain Eukaryota; kingdom Metazoa; phylum Nematoda; class Chromadorea; order Rhabditida; family Strongylidae; genus Cylicocyclus; species Cylicocyclus nassatus. The sequence continues at coordinate 63,560,424 of CATQJL010000001.1, forward strand.
TTAGAATTTTTTTTTCTGATGCTACAAAATTCCACTTTTGGTGATGTCAAAAGCCAGAGATCATGAAACGGCGCACAACTAAGGTGTTATTCGATGCAGCTTTTCTTCCTCTTTCCAGCGAGTGTATTTTCTCTCCAATTTGCGGGGTCTTTGGTGATAAAATTTTTATAATTCTTAAATTTGACCCCACCCCAGCGTGTACACGTAAAATGCAAAATCTCAAATTTCGAAGCGGTAAACGCTCATTTGCTTTGTAAGAATAGTGAATAATCGTAATCGGTTTTTGAAAGCCTCAAAATTTGATGATTTGTTAGTGTTCAAGGCGTTTCTGTATTTTAGAACTTCGCAAAAGTGAAGACTTTTGAAGGTCTTCCAAAAGTTGAAAATGAAGATTGTGAAAAATTGTCAATCTTGGACATAATAAAAACCATGGGTTCGAAATTTCGGCGTTTATCTCACTGAACAAAAGATTAATCGGCATGTCATGACAGTCAAAAAGAGAAGGAAAAGATCCGTCGGATAGTGCCTAGAGCGTTTCCCTATCTTTGTTCCACGTATTTTTATGATAGGTTGAAAAAACGGACAAAACTTTCGGGACAACCCAATATATATTATATAATATAACATTATATTATATTATATTACCAGTGCTTCACCTCTGCTTCGCAGAGGCTCGCACTGGCCCTACTATCTGTATGCCTTACTCATTCTCGCACAATAATGACATTGGAACTCACCGCGCTATGCGGACTATCACGAATGGTTTGTATACAACTATTCATTCTAAAAGTTTTTCCATATGAGATCGGTAATTTCGCATGAACGAAACGTTTCTCGAAAGAACAAATGCAAATTTGAACCGGTTTTTGGACTTTCCATGGCTTGATATTCGCGATAAGATGCCATAATCACCGTGGGCTACATATCGGTGCAAAAATCTTCTCAAACGATCGGGTAAAATCTTGGCAAATTGAACATTTACGCAACCAATTCTTTTTGACGCCGTTTTCGCAAAGTAATAAACTCTAGTTCAATTTTTTAGGCTAAAGAGCATGGCTTGCGCGTTAGCTTGTCAAAAATATCCGTGAATTTGCAAAAAGTTGCGCTACAGACTCAATTTTACTGGTCAAAAGCCAAGTGGATCCGGTTGACGCGCATTTTTTGAGGGATCCACACAATGGATCCGCTCGTGCTTTTGTATAGTAAACTCTCATGTTGGTGGCAGGCGCTGTGCAAAATTTGGGCTCAGGAGGTTGGCTGGAACACGTTCTATGAATTTCGTGACAGACAGACAAACTTACACACAGACACACAAAAACACGTAAACATCCTTAGCCCGTTATTATAAGTTACTAGCTGGCTTACCCGGCTCCGCCGTATCCGGACCAAACTTGGCACACATACACTTCGGGCCCCGGCGCGTGTCACAGTCCACTTTTCGTTATCGATCGATGTCGATCTTACCGATTTTTATCGATTTTTTCGCAGAGTTCACCTACAGGGCTAGGAGTTGGCACAGGGGGGAAGTGAGCATGGGGATTCCGAATACAATATTAGTTTTCAGAATTATCGGTTACTTTTATTGATTTTATCGATTTTTTGTAAATTTTGACATGCGAGGCTGGGATTTTGCACAGGGGGGTATTCGAGCATGCTGATTACGAACACAATATTAGTTTTCAGGATCGTCCATTACTTTTATCGATTTTATCAATTTTTTTGTAAAGTTTGACCTGCGGGGCTGGGAGTTTGCACAGGGGGGTAATCGAGCATGCAGATTACGAATACAATATTAGTTTTTGGAATTATCCATTACTTCTATCGATTTTATCGATTTTGCAAAATTTGAGCTAGGGGGCTGGAATTTGGCACAGGGGTGTAATCGAGCATGCTGATCACCCCCTTGGGGATGATCAGCATGCTCGATTACCCCCCTGTGCCAACTCCCAGCCCCCTAGCTCAAACTTTGCAAAAAATCGATAAAATCGATAAAAGTAATCGATAATCCTGAAAACCAATATCGTATTCGGAATCCCCATGCTCGATTACCCCCCTGCGCGAACTCCCAGCCCCGTAGCTCAAACTTTGCAAAAAAATCGATAAAAATCGATAAAATCGATATCGATCGATGACGAAAAGTAGCCTATGACACCCGCCGGGGCCCGTAGCGTATGTGTGCCAAGTTTGGTCCGGATCGGTTCAGAAATGGAATTTTCTATTCGGAACATACGTACACACATACAGACAGACAGACAGACAGACAGACAGACAGACAGACATACAGACATACATACAAACAGACATTCAGCTTTATATATAAGATGATATTATATTATATTATATTATATTATATTATATTATATTATATTATATTATATTATATTATATTATATTATATTATATTACCAGTGCGTCACCTCTGCTTCGCAGAGGCTCGCACTGGTCCTACGAACTGTACGCTCTACTCATTCCCGCACAATAATGACATTGAAACTCACCGCGCTACGCGGACTATCACGAATGATTTGTAAACAACTATTCATTCCAAAAGCTTTTTCATATGAGATCGGTAATTTCGCATGAACGAAACTTTTGCCAAAAGAAGAAATACAGATTTGAATCGGTTTTTGGACTTTTCACGGCTTGGTATTCGCCATAAGATGCAATAATCAACGTGGGCCACATCTCTGTGTAAAAATCTTCTCAAATGATCGGTTAAAATCTTGGCAAATTGAACATTTACGCAACCTATACTTTTTGGCGCCGTTTTCGCGAGGTAATAAACTTTGGTTCAATTTTTTAGGCTAAAGTCCATGGCTTGCATTCTAACTTGTGAAACATATCCTTGATTTTGCAAAAAGTCGTGCTACACGCTCAATTTTACTGGTCAAAAGCCAAGTGGATCCGTTAGACGCGCATTTTTTGAGGGATCCACGCAACGGATCCGCTCGTGCTTTTGTATAGTGGAATCCAATGTAGGTAGTATGCGCTGTGCAAAATTTGGGCTCAGGAGGTTGGCTGGAACCCACTCTATGAATTTCGTTACAGACAGACGGACACACACACACACACACACACACAAAGTCACGTAAACAACCTTAGCCCGTTATTATAAGTTATGATTTATATTATATTATATTATATTATATTATATTATATTATATTATATTATATTATATTATATTATATTATATTATATTATATTATATTATACATATATAAGGTCGTCCCGAAAGTATTTTCGCTTTTTTCAAACGGTTGCCACAATCGATGGAACAAACTTTTCTAAGAGATTTTGGTAGCGTTCAATGCAGAATTTCATTCTCTCTAAAGGTTATAAAACTATTGCAAAACATTCAATGAGCTTTCAGAAAATAACCAAAATCTGCGACTCATGCTTTTTGAGATGGTCAAGTTTCACGATTTTTTAAAACTTTCATATCAATCCTCAGAAGGAGATCAAGTAACGATTCGATAGAGTAAACCTCATAGAATGCAGCACTTCTTTTTTCTCTTTCTCGTAGCTCGCTGTAATTTTTTAAAAGATTTTTTAACAAAGTCATCGGATTTTGGCAGTCCCACCTCAACCACAATCGCATCAAACATCAGTAGTTACTCGGAATTTCAAGCTTTCAAGATGATATATGACTTAATATTGAATTTGTAAAGCAAATGAGAGTTTACGAATTCGAAATATCAAATTTCGAGTTTTCCGTGTACAGCCTGGGGCTCCTTAAAAAAATGAATTGTGATGATTTTATCCCCGAAAACTAAACGAATCGGAAACAAAAAACACCCATTAGAAAGAGGAGAGAATGCCGCATCAAATAGCACCCGAGCTGCTCTTCCTTTAATGTTCCACAGGATTTAGCTGTCCAAGTATGGAAATCGGTAGCGTCAGTTAAAGTTCTATTAAAAATGTATGACAAGCTATGGAAAAAAGAAAAAAGTTGCACTGTATTCTATGAGGTTTACTCTATGCGTTACTTGAACTCCTTTTGAGGATTGATATGAAAGTTTTAAAAAATCGTGAAACATGACCACCTCAAAAAGCATGGGTCGCAGACTTTGGTTATTTTCTGAAAGCTCATTGACTGTTTTTCAACAGTTTTATAACCATTAGAAAGAGAATGAAATTTTGCATTGAAAGCTACCAAGATCTCTTAAAAAGGTTTGTTCCATCGATTGTGGCAACCGTTTGAAAAAAGCGAAAGTACTTTTGGGACGACCTAATATATACAGGGTGTCCCAAAAAATGTGAACACTGTTTGATCGCTAATAACTCCTTTGATTTCATGTCTTTCGCCGAGCTTGAAGCACCATTCTGTAGAGCGAGGTTCAACTTAGATTTGTAGTATGGAGCGAATCACCGATCGCTGTTGATTACTGTAGGATTACTATATGAACTTCTAGCATGTGGATTTGTTACGAAATATGCCATTTGACAAATTTTTTTTCAAAAAATCTGAGAAATCGTGTACTAAGGTTTTCGCGCACGCTGATTCCATTACACAACATTTTACGAGTGTTTTTAGCTTTTTTGACAATGCTGGAAATTCATTATTACGGTTTAGCTGGGATAACCTTGGAAAGAAGCATCACAGTAAAGTGGAAATTTCATATTCGAACTCAGCGGCTTCCGTTACCATAGCATAAAAGTTTTTAGAATATGGCCTTCAATGGCCCAAAATCCTTGTCGAAATTCCTACCATAATCCTACAGTAACGGAGAGCGATCGACAATTCGCTCCGTACTGTAAATCTAAGTTAAACCTCGCTCTCTAGAATGGTGCCTCAAGCTCGGCGAAAGACATGAAAGCAAGGAAGTTATTAACAATCAAACAGTGTTCACATTTTTTGGGACACTCTGTATATATATACAGGGTGTCCCAAAAAGATGTGCACACTGTTTGATCGTTAATAACTCTCTTGCTTTCAAGTCTTTTGTCGAGCTTGAGGTACCATTCTATAGAGCGAAAACAAACTTAGATTTACGGTATGGAGCGAATCACCAATCGCTCTTCGTTACTGTAGGATCACGGTAAAAACTCTCAGCATACAGCGTAATGTGGAATAAGCCTTTTGATGAAAACTTCGAAAAAATCTAAAAAATTGTGTAACAAGGTTTTCAAGCGTGCTGATTTTACTACATAAGTTTCCACCAGTTTTTCGAGCTTTCTTGATGGCGTATTCACATTTCTAACAAATATTGGAAAATTAGTCGTTATCCTAAATCTGATATAATCCATGAAAGAAACAGTGTACTGACGTGCAATTTTCATATTTAGAATTAGCAACTTCGAGTGACCCAGTTCATGAGTTTCTGGCTTGTTTGGCTTTTTTCTGAGGCAAAAAACTGCTTTCAATGGCTCAAAATCCTTTCCGAAATTCCTACCGTAATCCTACAGTAATGAAAAGCTGCTTATAAATCGCTCCATACCGTAAATCTAAGTTGAACCTCGCTCTAAAGAATGGTACCCCAAGCTTGGCAAAAGACATGAAAGCAAGAGGGTTATTAACAATCAAACAGTGTGCACAACTTTTTGGGACACCCTGTATATATACCTCTATCCAATGTTGTAAAGCATGCCCTATTGGTGCTTGCATCGAAGCAAAATTGTCTGAAGGCAATGTGAGAACTTTCTTACCAACCTAATACTGAATAGAGCAATGATTTTCGACGCTAACCATTTGGGCAATTGTGGACGATTTTGTCGTTGCGCATTGAAATTTCTAGTCAAAAACGTTTATAGCTCGGCGTCCAGAGATGCTTGACAGATGACGAGGACACATATGGAATCGCCGTTTGATGCTCCTCAAAATGGTTTAAGTCATCTGTAAGGGACTTTGGCGCGGACGCTTCCCTTCTTATATAGCTTTGTACTGACGGCGTGAATATTTGCTATATCAACCTATCATGCAAAATACTAGCACATTGATGTTTTGGCTCACCATTGTACACATCAGTAAGCATAATAAAAGAGCCCTTATAAAAGAGCATCATTCTCATAATTAGCATGTCAAATAACCCTTGTGAGGCAAGTTTCAGCGAATACTGAAGGTTTTCAAATATTGGCCCACTCAAGTGAGATAGTCATTTTCGATCGCAATAACTTTGTTAAAAGGCGAGTTGACTACTTCCTTATGCACTTAATACAAAGAATTACCACTTCTTTGCTTACTTTAGGAATTTTACTTCAAATAACCTCCAAATTGCTGTATGAAGAAGAAGGCTAAACGGTAGCAACGATATAAAAAGCACAAGTATTTGGATGGTTTTAAGGTAAGTTAATGGGGTGTGACACAACTTCTGGAAAGTGTGACAACAACTTACCTCCAAAGAGAATTCTAGGGAACAAATTATGTACTGTTCGATAACCAATATCTCGTAGTTTTTGTGGAGCTAATTAGAGCTGAAATCGTCTTCTTTCGTTTAAGCAATTATCGCTGGAAGTATAACCACTGCGAGCGGAAAATGAGACAAACAAGAGTTTGACTGGCTCCTAATTCCAAAATTTCATGGTCATTCAAAACAGGATTCATGGTAAAGGCGAACATGGAGTAGTACTTTGTGCTGATCGCGAAGACAAAAAATAGCTAACTCACTTTTAAAATATAGTTAACATGTCCAAAAACGGCCACTTCACTTGGGTGGCTCAATATTGGAAACCCACAGAATTCGCTAAAACTTGGCCTACAAGGGTTATTTGACATGATAATAATAAGTATATTACTAGTTGTGCTTGATTATGAGCATTTAGAGCATTTATGTCATACCTGCGGTAGAAAGTGTTGGGGGGGGGGGAGGATGTATGGAGACGAACTTAGGGGAACGTATCCTGCGGTTGTGTGCTACACCTCTTGCTCTATAATTATATTATCGCTTCACTTATTGCTTATTCCTACTACAAGCTACTAGGTCGAGTAATCTTATTTTTCATGTACAAATCCATACTTTTCCGTTATGAGGACCCATTTGCTTGAAAAAAAGGGTACCTATTCTATCGCCATATTTTTTCCCGACGTTACAGCAAGGGAGTCTCTTGCCATGTGTCAAAAAAGTGACTTGCGCTTTACTTGTTTAACAGGTTTTACGAAGTGCTTATATTATCTACCTGCTAAAGTAAGTAAAGTCTTTTATCAAACGGTGTAAGACGCGGCAGAGAGGTAATTCAATCAAACAATTTATCTGCTTTCCTGGCTGAATTCGCATGGTGAAAACAGTGAAGAGGAAGATATTTCTTGATTCATTGCTGAAAGCAACCGAAATGCTCTACTGAACGTTTTAGATAGTCTGCTTTTGTAAAAAAAAGCTGAACAACTTCCAAACCATCTTAAATTCTCTCGTAACTCGTTGGAAATGATTTCGCGAAGAACGTGCCAAATGCCGGAACCTTTTGATTTATTTTTGACAAATGACAAAGAGATAGTCCTCATAGAATTTACAAAAAAAAACTTTTTAATCAAACTATGTATCTCATTGAAACTCGAAATTCGAAAAATATGGGTCCGGATAACGGAAAATACTCTTTTGCCTTCAAAAGCTTAGGGTTATTTCGGGAAGTTCTCTTGCTCCAGCCAACAGTCACTCACCCTTAGTTTTGCTGAATAATGACCCGATAACAGTCAAAATATGCAGAGCTTCATACTCATCAGATCCACCATATACGTATAGGAACCCAATCTGTGCGTACTCGTAGCAAACTGCATCTCCGGCATCCTTTGCCAGTTTCATCGCATGACCTTGCATGAGGCAAGAGTGACTTAAATCCGGAGTAGTCCAGATATTATTAATAAATTATCCAATCACTTCTTGGATACTAGTGGGCAAAGTTTTTTTTTCCAGTTTCCAGTGCTAGCAATTTTCAAAGCATTGCTTAAGTCAATATAGTACGTTCCTCTAACATGAAAGCTTGTGAGTCAAACATCTCCACGTTCTGATTAGTAAAAAAACCCCACTTCTTCTTTAATTCATTTAGAGTCCACTCTTCCCACTTAATTTCATCTAGAAGATTTTGATTGCAAAAAGATATTACATCACCATCCGAACAAGTGATCATACACGACAGCAGCTGTGAGGGGTAAATCTAGTTGTAATAAAATTTTGGTATTGAAATTTGCGACTCACTAAAATCCCACTATTTTGAAGCATTGCTCCGTACAAGCAAAACTTGCGCGTGCTTTTATACTATTATGGTAAACAATAGCAAGGTAATTTCCGCCTACTTGTTGAACCTGTAGCAGATTAGAAGCTAATTTTCGCAAATTTTGTCGAATTTGGACTATACCCTGGTTGTAATGTTTCTTCCAATTAGCAAATTTTGCCTTGCATTACAACAGTACAGCCTCTGGAATTAGTGTGCACTGCTTGTGCAAAGTCAAAGTGCATGTTAACACGCATGCATCATATAGAGAAGAAGACAGATAAGCTAACTTTAGCGATATGTCAAAATGGCTGCTGGAATCTAACAAGCGAGAGATATTTGCATTTACAGCATGTATGCACAAATGGGTGCGGGAACTTACCTACCCGAAAGACTTGCCGCAGCGTACCTTAGGTATCATGAGCAGTCAGATACGCAATTAGCATAGTGTACATAGCCTAGTCTGTGTGTATTCTAAGCCCGCCCCCATCCATCGACTCTTTCGCGATGCATCCATCAATCATGAAACAGGAAATTCAACAGAATCACAAAATTGATGTTCAGCAACTATCTGCTCAATTTCGATTAAAATATGGATTTAGGGGTTTTCTGAGGCGCTTTTTCAAATATGCTATTGGGTTTGCTTGTCTTTTTTTACAGAGCCGAATATCGCTTTAGTAAATCGACTTTTAGCTTTAAAAATCTCGAATAAAATAAAGCATGCCTTAAGACCCGTGTAAAACTGCTTGTTCACTGTTTCATTCGAAACGTCAGAAGAATAACCCATTTTTTTAGTAAGAACAGCATGCCATGAGGATGTAACCCTAATGATAAAAGACTATGAAGGTCGGCTAGTCTATCAAACGATTGTGTATGCTCCATTTTGAGCTTGCCCTCTTTTAGCACACTCTAGCCCTAAACCAACCTTGACGTCTCTGGCATGTCTTGGTTCTATGCCAAAAAGGTGCAATGTGGGTGCGGAGCTTAGCCTAGCGCTGTATCCTAAGGAGCGTCCGGAATCAGCGAGCTCGCTATACCTAATTATAGCCCGCAGACACACACCCATGAGGTGCGAGAATATCTCGGGTGGGTAAGTTCCGTTACCTGCACAAACGAATGAGATACAAAAAATTAAGCAAGATTGCTACCATTTACTCCTGTGCTCATCAGACAGCAAAACCAACTAATTCAGTGCACAGCATGTAAAAATTGCAGGTCTGGAGGATATGCACCGCTTTCACTTCTGGAATGGTCTCAGTTGTTAAGCTAAATTCGAAATGTACTAATTCTGCGAACTTGCGCGTCATGAGCAATAGATCAAGAGTAGCGATAAAGCTACTTTACGATAAAAAGAGCAAGACTGACGAATATTTCTAACTAGCGAAGGATGGTTGGTCGAAGTGACCTTCCGAGATGGGATGTGTACCATCTCAGAGGGCATAAAACGCTGATTCCCAATCTGTTTTCCGTATCTGCGAAGCGTTCATGGGCAAAAAGTTATCGATGATTATTGGAGCAAAAAATTTGCTGGGATAAAAGCAGTTGCTAAAATTTTCCTACCGCTCAAATAAGGTAGCGAAGTGTGGTTGTATCTACCACTATTTCTTATACTTTCATTTTCATTTCTTCGCTCCAATACGCCCATAATTTCTCGTCCAGTGATCTCCGCAGATAAGGAAGACAGATTTGGAATTAGCGTTTTATGTACTTTACAAGGTGCACATCACTTCTCAAAAGGCCAATTCGACTAACCATAATTCCCTTGTGACTTTTTTATCACATTTTTGGGGCATTTTGGTTCATCAGCCACAATAATCCAGTTATTCTGTTGGAGGGAACATTTGATTTGTAAAGTTAGCCATCTCGTGCAGTGCTGGCTATTATCACCCACTCTCAAATTATTGTATCAGTGACTGCCTGAAAATTAGCTTTTTTATATTTGTATCAACATGCATTAGTATTTGAGTCTGGCTCCCCAAAAACATTGAGTTTGTCCGGAAAAGGTGAGAACAGTCTTCAGATCTTTCGATTTGTTGTTGAAGATTGGTATGGTGACAATTTATTACTTGGCTAACGTTTCGGCGCCAACGCCGTCTTCACAGCCTGTAACCAAAAACGTGTAAAGTGCCTACTGAGCCCTCGTTACCGTACGATTCAAACTGCGTTGAGCACGAGACCAGCAAAGAGCTAAAACATGCCTTACCTTATTTGACGTTAGTCGATGGATTTGACCGCTCGTGGTCAAGCTGTGCAGAATGTGATGGTACGTTTTTGCTCTCCATGCTGTTTATACTTTGGCTATCGAAACCGCAAAGGCTTTGATACGGTGATAATTCTTTGATTACGGTAATGCACTCGTCCTTTTTATTTATTTTGGGGTTACGTGACGTAATCCAAAATGCTTCGAGTGTCTTTCGTGGGATAGTTTCCTGTTCGTATGATAAGATTGTGGCAGCGATATCAAACGGCATATTATCGTGCGACACTCTGCTATGTGTGCACTTAGAGTAGTGGATGCTTTGCGTTTTGCGAGTGCAACCAAGTGCTCTTTGATCCGTAGACACAATGGCCGTCCGGTCTCTCCCACATATTCTTCACCGCACACTTGACAGGTAATAGATAGACGACCCCGCATTCTAGGCAATCACCTGGTTTTCCAAAGGGACATATTACGCAATTTGATGTTGAGCAAATATTGTCATATGCGCGCTTGCGAATTAGCTGCTTTTTAAAATTGGGAGGAGGGATGTCTACAATTCAAACCTAGTCTTGCAAGCCTGCTTGATGTAAATTCCTCCTAACAGCTTTGCTAAAGTCGTCCGTTACGAAAGGTATGCAAAAAAGATATTTTTGAGTGTCTTTCTCATGCGGTATGCATCTATTCGAGAAGCTACCGTTAACGCTACTCATTTGCAAATATCCATTGGATAGTGCAACTTCTAGCCAACTTCAACGATGCCGTACGTTCTTGCGCGCCAGAAGAGACTTTTAGCTGTTTTGAACATATTATTCAGAATAGACCTCTTCATATTTCGTGGGTGTGCTGAACGGTACTGTACTAAGATGTTTTTGTTGGTAGGCTTTCTATACCACTTGGTTTTCCAAATTCCGTTACGCAAATACACCTCAACATTTAGGAAAGCTAACCAGTTTTGACTAGGCTTCTCGCGGGTGAATTTTATACTTGGCGATTGCGCATTCAGAATATCGAAACATGTATCAACTTCCTTTTGGTGGCGCATACAATGTAGCAATCGTCAATGTACCTGCAGTACAAGAGAGGTTTACAGTAACATCGAAAGACTCCATACTACATTCACCTTCCAGTTTTGCGCTATGTAGTCGCTCAAGAAACATGTTGGTATTTGAAAGATGCGCAGGAATGTACTTGAGAAGCTGGGATAATATCACATTCAACAACCACGAAATTTCATCGTTCGGTCCTCCTATACAGCTTACGATGGGTCTAACCTTGTAATCTAGCGGACTGATAGAAGAGAGAGATGAAGGAGGAATTTTGTGTGTTTTGACAAGGACATATAGTACCGGGCAGATGGGAAGATCACTTTTCAGTCGCGAGACAGTAGGCCTAGATAATCCGATGTCTTTTGCAGTCTTGACCCATACCCTATTCAAGCGCCTGTACTGTTTCGTAAACTCTTTTTCCGATGACGGTTGGTATAAAGTGTTATCGCTTAAGTGATGTTTGATTATAGCGGCATCTAGATCACGGCTTATAACGGTGAACTCGCCTCCTTTATCGGAAATAGAAATTTTGATATTACCATCAACACACATGCTTCGCAATTCACGGAGACTCTGGTACTGGCCAGAAGTGAGATTACGAGGAAACGTTTTTGTAAGTATCGCGTCAAAATGCCGAAAAGCGAAGTTGTAAAGAGACAAAACTTTGTATCTACGACCGCATTAGGCTCTTGAGGCTTGTGTACAAGTGAAGGGAATGGTATGACGGGTAATCTCGTGTCCCTGGTATCTACAATTTGCTGTTTATCCGATTCCTCACATTCTTGCTTTGCTCTTACTCGCAGACGGTCATGTAGCGTTTGTAAGCTGCCAACAACCTTGCGGACTATCCTGGGACCCACTGCTTGGGTAGGTGAAAAGCTAGGTCCCAAATTCAAGACACTTAAGGCGTTTGCAAAGAGAGATGCATCACCAAGAACAGTTACACGTGGAGCAAGGAGAGTGTTCTGCAGTGCTTGAGAAGTTTGGTCAAAATCCGAACAATACCTCGACTGAACGTACCAGATGTCTGCAGTCTTTGTTGTCTTTGCTCTAACAGCCCATCGAACGTTTACCTGAAGTCTCAGCTTAGCACGAGTGCGAGTGCACATAGCAGGGTGTCGCACGATGATATGCCGTTTGATATCGCTGCCACAATCTTGTCATACGAACAGGAAACTATCCCACAAAAGACACTCGAAGCATTTTGGATTACGTCACGTGACCCCGAAATTAAAAAGGACGAGTGCATTACCGTAATCAAAGAATTATCACCGTATCAAAGCCTTTGCGGTTTCGATAGCCAAAGTATAAACAGCATGGAGAGCAAAAACGTACCATCACATTCTCCACAGCTTGACCACGAGCGGTCAAATCCATCGACTAACGTCAAATAAAGTAAGGCATGTTCTAGCTCTTTGCTGGTCTCTCAACGCAGTTTAAATCGTACAGTAACGAGGGCTCAGTAGGCACTTTACATATACGTTCTTGGTTACAGGCTCTGAAGACGGCGTTGGCGCCGAAACGTTAGCCAAGTAATAAACTGTCAGCATACCAATCTTGGCCACCGTTTAACAACAAATCGAAAGATATTCAAATCATGCCAAGATTCATAGAAGGTCGAACCTGAAGGTTAATAGTCTTCAGATCTTTTGTACAACTGCAATCACGTAGTGAAACACTGCCACACTTACTGTCGTTGTCTTTTCAAAACCAAAGCCCTAACCCAATTTCTTGGTCCTGGATCGAATTGAAAATTTTGAACAACACAAGCAACATTATGCAACAATCAAACACTTCTTGCATCGGGATGGATGGTTTTGTCATCTGCTAAGAGTTCCCAACATACAATGAAAACTCGGGTGATTATTGCGTTAATTTTGATGCTAGCTGACGAGCTTTCCCTTATTACAGTACAAGGTGGGCATGCATGTGGAGCCCAAAATTTGGCTCCTATTACACCCGTTTCTGTGATGAATTTTGTACATCGCCTGTTCGAACACATGTACGTTGCTAAGGAAATTTTGCTACATCGCGGGATTTGGCTTTGTCCCGGAAGCCTTATGAACGGTAAACCCTGCGCAAACACAGTCGTTTTTGACCAATCGAAAGTATCGAAAAACTGTCGCTTCTTTCGACCGTGCGAATATTTCTGAGAAAAGATCCGAAAGAACCAATCCAAATATGGTAGCTTTTTCGCCAGCTACGCTGGAAAAATTTTCAACTCTAACTGGTGCCGATTAAGCCATCATGGTCAAATCGTGATTTTGCAGTTGAAAACGTAAAATTTTGAGAATTTATAGCATATTTTTATAGCATATTGTCTCTGGTGGGCTAGGCACCCCCGAAAACCTTTTTCCATCTCAGACATATGTTCGGAAAACTCTATGTTTTCAAAGTGGATCTCACAAGGGGAGGAAACCTAAACAAAGTGGCTTTCCCCCTAAGGCGTAACTACTTAAAGAGGAACGTCGACTTCGAACTTGCGCACTGTCGTACATTCCTGCGATGTCCGCAAAAATGTACGATATCTCAAGTAAACTCAAATTCGGTCAAGGTAGAAGAAACTGTTGTGAGGTTTTACCGTCGCTTGTAAGTGAATAAGCGTGAGTATGTTATAGTGAGATTATATCATGAAATACATTGCGGTGTTTCTCTGACATTCACCACACCCTCATTTGAGCCCATGGAATACAGTGGTGATAACTTTGTTACGGCCTCGCGTTCAAGTTTCTGCCCTAAAAATTCTCATAACTCTTCCCAGAGCATGGTGTCGAAACAGATCTGGTATCAGCATTTGATGTTTGTCAAAATCTATGTCTCTTATAGGCCCACTTTGCCCAGGTATCGTTCCCTTGTAAATGCTGAAGCAACATTGCATTGACCGTCACTTTTCAGACACAGTAGTTTCCTAGTGTAGCGGATATTGCAAAGTTCCATTTTGTAAAAAAAGAAATTAGAAAGTGAATGCTTAGGTAATGAGTAAGAAAAAGAGGTGGAATAACCTCCATGACGATTCAAGTTTCCTTTCTTCGAAATCAACTATCAAGGCTTCTGAACACAGATGCTTTTTGGTATACACACATTTTAGCTTCAATGACTACAGTGCAATATAAGATGGTACAATTAGCATCGATGGGCAGCCGCTGAAGAAGGTCACGACATTCAAATACCTGGGCTCCCGAGCATAGGTGCGATAGGGGGAGCCGGGCTCTCCCCAGGTGAAGGGGGTCTCGGCTGTTCCCGACCTTCCAGGGTGAAGGGGGTATGTGAGTCTAGGGGGGGGGGAGGAAGAGAGAAAAGGTAAAAAAGCGTGCTATGAAGAGCTCTAATTTGTACCTTATTTAGGCACAAATTGAAAAAAAAATTTAAAAATTTTCAAAAGAAAGATCTGTGCTCCTGTTTCACTGCATCAACAAAAAACGAAAGCAATAATGTTTATCCCAAAAGATGTACAAGTTAGGAACAACTTCATTTCCTGCACATCATCATCAACAATATCACTATCGCTAACGTCAGAGACAACAAGTTCGCTGCCTGAAAAATCTTCTTCTTCCTCCAAAAGGTCATCGGAGTAGAAGCAGAATTGCGTGCAAAAGCGTTCTGAGTCGAAAATGGATTTAAAACTTTCTTCTTCTTCTAAGCGCTTTTGTGATTTTTTTCCTGGCCCTCTGGTAGCACCAGGAAGTCAGCAGGTAGGTGACCAGTTTCTTCATACCATCTTTTAGGATATCTCAAAAAGTCATACGGTAACAACCTGTCTGGACCACTTATACCAATCCTTTAAATGAAGTTTTTAGATAACAATGTGTTTAGTAGAAGGTTGACAAATCTTAAGTGTTTGCTTAGATGCTCTATCGTTGTACGACTTCTGCGTTGTGTTCTGATAACAGAGTAGATAGAAAATCTTTCTCCACCTCTGCCGTGCTAGTCGGAATGGAAACTAGCTTTGCTAGTAGGTCCATCAGATTTTTGCGGTAAGTAATGGGAAAAGAGCCAGATCTCATATGCTTTCGCAGCACGGGAAGGAAATAGTGCATACTTTTTGGGCCTTGTCGAACTCTGGCTTCACCTCCTCTGGCATACGTCCTGTTAGCTGATTAGAAAGCTGCTCAACTTCTTCTACAACAGCATCTGCGGAATAGCCGGAAAAAGGAGGTACTATGCTGCGCGTTGGTTTTTTCTCAATATCATAGGTCATATTGTCACAAGGCGGATAACTTTCAAAAGCATAAAGCACAGAGTTGAGTTCGCACTCCAGCCGGGATCTAAGTGCAGCAACTTGCTTGTGCTAACACCTTCCTTTTGTTCATATCCATGGTTGTGAATTTAGCAGCCTTGAATTCTTCAGCAACCTGAAGATCAGCAATGGACTTCCTGGACAATTCCTCATTGAAATTAGACAATCTGCTTGGATTCCTTATGCAGGAAATCAGAGAGTTTCGCTCAACTGCCAACTCTGTATCAATGTCGACAACATTTTCGTCGGCGTAAGATTCTCCTTCTGCCTCGCTGTTGAACTGGAACACATGCGAGTCATCTGCGATTTTGTAAAGTATTCTGCATGCCGTTTCCTCTTCAAACTGCCAACCTTTCCAAAACATTGAGAAATATTTTAATAACATGTTATTCTTCTGAATGTCTTAGAGTTTTTGATTCATTGAAACCAATCATTCTCTACAAATTAAGTAAGGTGAGTCTAGAGCGTTTTCACGAATGTGACCTTCTTCAGCACTAGGTTTACAGAGTATAGATTCCAGAAATGGGCGGATTTTTGTGTGAAGGTGTGGAAATTCACCTATCTCCCATAGTTTTTTGAGTGTGTGCTAATAATGATAGCATAACTGTCAATCAAAAGCGCATTTTTTACCAAAAAAAAACATAAACATATAACAACGATAAGCACGCTCAAATAGACGCGTTCGCTCACGTTCCCGTTAGTGCTGATAACGATGTCAATCCACAGCACATTTTTTACTATTAACGTGCTCCACCTCGCTCTTATTAAGTCGTCCAGAAAGTTTTTGCACATGATTTTCAAAAATCATAACTTCTGATTTTTCCAACCGATGTGACTGCTTTCACTTTTATGTGAAAGGGTAAGTCATGCTCTTTATAATGACATCCCAGCTGCTTAGAAATGGTCATTTGTTGCACAGATAGAAGCTCAAAACAAAATCACTCAAAATTCAAATTTTTGTGTAGGGTCATAAAAAATCAGAAACTTGCAACAAAATCGGAGCAGTCGGTATTGTAGGTTCTTTCACCAGCTCTTTCTAACAGTGCAAAGTTGCTCCGATTGAGCGTCTTTATGAAAAGTTATAATTTCCGAGCAAGCAGTACAAAAAGGCGAATTTGATGTATTTTGGCATTTTTCAGGGAAATCATAACTTTTCATGGATACGCTCAATCGGCGCAAACTCTGCACTGTTAGAAAGAGTTGGTGAAAGAACCTACAGTACTGACTGCTCCGATTTTTGTTGCAAGTCTCCGATTTTTTATGACCCTACACAAAAATTAAAATTTTGAGTGATTTTGTTTTGAGCTTCTATCTGTGCAACAAATGACTATTACTAAGCAGCTGGGATGTCATTATAAAGAGCATGACTTACCCTTTCACACAAAAGTGAAAGCAGTCAAATCGGTTGAAAAAATCAGAAGTTATGAATTTTTGAAAATCGCGCGCAAAAACTTTCGGGACGACCTATACAATGTGTTGGCTTTTATTGGTCACCAAAGCAAATGATTTTTAGAGCCGGGAAGCAAAAAAGCCCTAACATGCTGTATACCATTCGAAAGCTGAGATCATGGAGAATCGACGTAGACCGTCGACTTTTTTCTAGGTCTTCTGTGCCGCGAGATATGAGGGATTTTATGTGCTTCAAAAATTAACTGATTTTGTGTCCTCACTTTCTGCTCTCCAAATGAATGCTACGAGAAAGTCGACGGTCTAGTTTGTTAATGAAGACTTGCTCTTTAACACAGATAGATAATCAGCAGTGATTAGGTCTTCATTTGGCAGAAATCTGCTGTTGAAAATGACCATGTTTTCAGATAAAATGCGGTGTATCTCTCGGTAGAGGGGGGCTAGAAAGAAGTCGACGGTTTAGGTCGAATCCCCTTTTCCTGGGCTTTCGAATGGTATATAGGTTGCTGGGCGAAAAAACTAATCAGTTTTCAAAAATGGGGTGGAGATATTTACTATTAGCTTGCTCCAACCCAGCTCCACCAATGTATTGGCTTTTATCGGTTACCGGAGCAAATGATTTTTAGAGCCGGGAAGCAAAGAAGCCCTAACATGCTGTATACCATTCGAAAGCTGAGATCATGGAGAATCGACGTAGACCGTCGACTTTTTTCTAGGTCTTCTGTGCCGCGAGATATGAGGAATTTTACGTGCTTCAAAAATTAACTGATTTTGTGTACTCAATTTCTGCTCTCCAAAATGCTACGAGGATAAATAAATAATATAAATAAAGACAGTAAATTTTAGTAAATTTAGTAAATTTAGTAAATTAATGAGCGTACTTGTTGTTTGAGGTACTTAGCCTGCTTTTCGTAACGATTTTTATCATATTCTCAGAGTACAATACCAATTTCAGCCCAGGTGAAGGGGGTCATCGGGAGTTTGGCCTCAAAGTGAAGGGGGTAAGATCCATCACTCCCCCTATCGCAACTATGCTCCCGAGTGACGTCGGACTGCGACACGATCACTGATGCTCGTGCTAGGACGAACGCGGCGTGGCTGAAATGGCGGCAAGTAACAGGAGTACTCTGCGACCGACGAATCCCGTTGTATCTCAAGTCGAAAGTGTATCGGACTGTGGTGAGGCCAGTCGCACTGTATGGAGCCGAATGTTGGCCAGCAACAAGAAAACACGAGCAGATCCTGAGCACGATGGAGACGCGAATGATAAGATGGATACTTGGCCTAACGAGAAGAAACTGCGTCACGAACGATGATGTACGACACATTTTTGGAGTTGCACCTATCGCGGATAAGATGCGAGGTGCCAGATTACGATGGTATGGTCACGTTTTACGAAGTGAAGATAATACAGTAGCAAAAACAGCACTTCGTCTAGATCCAAAGGGAAGAGACCACGTGGCC
This sequence comes from Cylicocyclus nassatus, assembly GCA_958299035.1. Classification (NCBI taxonomy): domain Eukaryota; kingdom Metazoa; phylum Nematoda; class Chromadorea; order Rhabditida; family Strongylidae; genus Cylicocyclus; species Cylicocyclus nassatus. Next base: position 63,578,921 of record CATQJL010000001.1, read on the forward strand.
GTCCGAAGCAACGCTGGTTGGACACCATTCGAAACGACCTGCACATTGCAAAGCTCAAACCACAAGAAGCAGCTGATCGAGTCAAATGGAAGCAAAAATGCACCACCGCCGACCCTGCACCCGCGGGACAATGGCGAAGATAAAGAAGAAGAAGAAGAGACTACAGTGCAATATAAGATAGTTTTTGAATTGGGTTCAAAGAGTGACCAGAACTCTATATTTATTCACACTGACAAGATTTCAAATCATTGTATACTATACAACTCCCAGGATGTGCAAAATTTGTTAATGTCGGAATTTCGGGAACCCCGCAGAAGTCCGCGACCTTCCGGAAATTCCGCGAAATTCCTGAATCTACGAATCACACAAACTACGCAGCGCCATAACTTCCTTCGGAATGAATATGCTCTAAATTCAAAAGCGGCATTGTGCTCAGCTCGTCAAGGCAATTTCTTTGATGTACAGCACGTCACTGATATTCCGATTTTAGTATTCCTGAATTTTCTAGGACGTCTCTTCGCAGTGTAACACAGCGCTTCTAACGTAAAAGATGCCAGTAAATAATGTTTGATAGCACTGTTTTGTAGAGAGTAGAAAGGCTAGAAAGTAGCCGCAGACTTTTTTTCAGAGAGATAGAAACGTTGATGAATTCTGAGAAAATCACGCGTTTACAAATTCTAATCATCGCAACTTCCTTCGAATAAACATATTCTGAATCCGAAAAGGGCACTGTGCTCTCTTCAAGGCGAATCTTTCGATATACAACATATCCATGATACTCCAATTTCTGTATTCTTGAATCTTTCTGCGGACGTCTACTCGCAAAGGCGTAAAGCAGCATGCATTGCCCTTAGTAGATTCCAGGAAAAGATTTTCGATAGGACTTCTTTTGTAGATTATGGAGAGCTAAAAAATACCCGCAGACTTTCTCCCAAAGGAAATAGAAGGGCTGGTGAATTCCGGAAAAATCATGTCGTTCTAAATCAACTTACAAGGACCCTAAAATATAAGGCTCTCTTGTCAAGCAGATGTGATGATTTTCGTAATCAGTAGATCGGACAACCTCTATAGGCAAGTTTTTCGAGATGTTTGGCTTATTTCATTTTTTCTCTTTCAACGCTCGGCGATGGAATTTGGTCAAAATGATGATGATCTCGGAGAGTAAGGAAACTCCGCTCATAGAGGTTTTCGCACATGCTGTCTACGAAAATCGTAGTCTTTGAGGATTACAGGGTTTTTTGCAAAGATACGGTGAGGTGACTGTAACTGAGTCACGAAAGTTTGCAACTATGTTTCACTTCTCGTGTATCTGTCAGAAAACTTGTCTGCTTGCTTTTATAGATTGCTAGAAATTTTGCCATCGAAGAATGCGTGTCGCAGGCTTCAGTCTATAGAAATTGCCGGGTTACGTGCCTACGAAAACACGTCCTCGAGAACTTTATCCAAAATGTAAAGACCGCATACTTCGTCGAAATTTCACAGGGAGTGATTATATAACATGCTGATCAAATCTGCGCATCGGTCACGGTGGAATTTCGACAAAGTATGCGATCCTTACATTTTGGGCAGAATTTATGAGGACGTGTCTTCGTATGCTCGTAACTCGGCGACATTTATAGACTGAAGCTTGAGGCATGCACCATTACATGGCACAGTTCTTAGTAACTTCAACCTATACAAGCAAGCAGGCGAATTTTCTGACAGATGCGCGAGAAGAGAAACGTAGTTACAAACTTTCGTGACCTAGTTAACAGTCACCTCACCTTATCTCTGCAGGACTCTGCATTCCACAAAGACCACGAGTTTCGTAAACAGCATGTCCAGAAACCTATATAAGCGAAGTTTTCTTACAATCCAAGATCATCATCATTTTGACCAAAATCCATCGCCGAGCTTCAAAAGCGTTAAACGAGAAAAAAATGGCATAACCCGAACATTTTGGAAAACTCTCATAGGGGTTATCCCACATTATTCCCATATCCCTGATTACGAAAATCGCATCTGCTTAGCAAGAGATTTCATATTCTAGGGTTATGGTGAGTAAAATTTAGAACGACATGAATTTTTAAGAAATTTTGGAAGAAAGTCTGCGGCCTTTTCGCGCACTGTAATTTACAAGGGGTGGGGGACATTAGGTCGCCGAAAAAGGGCGGTCCCCGCGGTCATTTGCGACAAACACGCACCCTTGTACATGCACGGACATGCGTTCCTGCAAGGAATCCGCGCGGGACTCTTCCAAATTCGGCGACCTAATGTCCTCCACCCATTTACAAGAACATCGAAGATATCCAATAGTACACCTGGAATCCATTAGAGTCAATGCGCGCTAATTTACATTTCTGTTAAAAAAAGCCCTTAGAAAGATTCAGGAATACTGAAATCGGAATATTAGGAACATCCTGTAATTTGAAAGAGTCGGCTTGACGAGCTGAGCAAAATGCTTTTTTATTCAAAATGTATATTCCGAAGGAAGTTAAGGTGAACAGAATTTTGGAAACGCGTGATTCTTTCAGATTTCACAACGCTTCTATTTCTTTTCGAAAGATGTCTGCTACGATTTTCTAGCACATTATGATTTACATGAATAGTACTATCGAATAGTATCTCAAATATCTTTTACGTTGGATAGGCGCTGTTACATCCTTGCGAGAGAAGTCCGCAGAAGAATTTGAGAAAACTGGAAACGGAATATCGAGGATGTGCAGTACATCAAAGATTCGTCTAAACAAGCTGAACACAATGCTGCTTCCTAATTCAGAACGTATCTATTCCAAAGGAAGTTATGGCGCTGCTAGTTTGCGTGAATCGCGTGATTCCGCAAAATTCCCGGAATGTCGCGGACTTTCGCGGAGTTTCTGCGACATTTAGGATAATGCTGTAAGCGGTATTGTACTTCTTGCTCCCTCCTCAAGGTCGCAATTTTTTGAATCTTTTGCCTTTTTAGATTTTAGCATGTAAACGAAATTTTCATCTTCAAACTTTCATTTAGAGTTTGCAGGTTGCTAGTACAACAAGCTTCGATGACTTGTCGTCATTTAACGGCTAAGTCACTGTGAAAGGCGAAGTGCATACAGAAATTTGTCCTTTGAAGAGAGGTCAAAGAATTGTAGCAGTTGGGGAAATATAAAGCCAATAATGAAATGTGAAGCTTTCGCTGCGATAAAACATTCAAACAAATTTGATCGTGTTGGACTAAAGAATATTTGCACATCGCATTCTACAAACAGGCATGTTGTACTGTTTCGTTGTAAACTTCCCTACGCAAAAAGCATGTGAAGTAGATGAATAACTTATGAAAATAATCCATAAGTAGTGCTTTCTTCATGTATTAATAAGAGTACTGAAAGAAGACGAGAGGAATTGTACAACTCACGTGGAGAAACTAATCGTTGTAATTGTTGGACTCGGTTTTCTTATCCGTTATCGCTCTTCCATTTCTCAGCATTCCTTGCAGGTGATTCACATTTCATTACGCTATCAAAAACTCTCTTAAACTCTATCAAAAAACCTTAAGAACACAGGCTCAAAATATCTTTTAGTGTCTTGTTGTACAAATTAGCCTTAAGTGTCCTCTGATGAAAGTTCTTGCATCATTATTACTTCAAATCTGGTACTTCCGAGAGCATTGACTCACCAAGATCTTTTGATACTTTTTCCTTATCTTGACCCATTTTTCAAAGAAAGGTATTGTTTTTTTCGTTGGATCAAGTTTGGTAAAAACTTCACAGGTTCGAGAGTCAACCTCCTGCCAAGTGTCAGAAATTGACATGTCATCTACATGTTTGACAGCTTTTACCAAGAATTTGTTTAGCCTACCTATCAATGTAAGCTTAATCTGTTTTGGTATCTAACAAGGACCCCATTTTCAGTCAACAGTTTGATGAATAAGCTTCAACATTATGAAAGTGACATTCTTTTCAATGACCACATTCGTTTTCTCGGAACAAAGAACTGGTTTATTGTTCTATTATATAAACGACGCAACAACAGGCTGCCAATTACAAAGCCGTCATTAATACTCTTTCCCGGCTGAATTCGCATGTCGGAAACGACGTAAACAGCAGGATTTCTTTGAATCATTGCTGGAAGCAACCAAGTTTAACTTTTAAAACTGTTTTGCTTAATAGATCCCTGAACAGCTTAGTCATTTCAAACTATCCGTAACTTACCAGAAGTGATTTTGAAAAAACATGTAAGACTGGCCCCAAACTTGTTAATTTTTATACACAAATTTGAGCAGAAACAATTTTCCACACATGGCATGTTTATATGGTTTTCAAAAGCTTAGAGGCAGTGTCCAAGCAAATCTGGGCGTACGCGTTTCCCGCCTGGAAACAGATGAGGGTCGTGGCAGGCACTGCCTAAGCGGCATCGCAAATGATTCATTGACGGCCGAGAAATCCATCCTCAAACACTCCACGACTGCGCCGTGACCGTAAGTCGCGCGTCACTGAGGATGTCTCCTAAACGAAGTCATTCTCGGGTCGGTCACGACGCAGAATTGGAGGGTTTTGGAAGCGGATTTCTCAGCCGTGGGTGTGCGATTTGCGCTGCCGTCTGAGCTGTGCCTCAGTTAGGCTGCCTTCATACAGTACCGACAGCCGCCGCTAGCAGCTCGTAGCCGCCGCCAGCAACCCGTGGCAGCCCGAGCCGCCGCTGGACGCTTTTGTTCAGAAGTGCAAAATCGTCAGATTCTTAATACTTTGAGTAGCACCCATTCGCGCTTTCCACCTTCCACGCTTTTTCTATTCCTGATGCCGCCAGTGTGCAATTCGACTCTTGCACATTACAGAGGTATTCAGAATAAGAACCGATAAACAAGGAAATTGAAGCAGATCCACACTCAAAAAATAAACAAACATCACACCTGCAGAAACTGAAAGCATCCAAAGTCAGAGAAAATCACGCCCAAGACTCGGCAGGAGGTAGCTTTTCGAAAATGCAAAAAACAAAGTATCCTCCGACTCTACACCGTAAACCTAAAAACGGAACATCAACTGAAAAAACGTAGTTCGAACTGTGTTTTTTCGGCCAAAAAACGGTATCCCCTTTGCTTTTTGCCCCAAAAGCGATATGCAGCTTGCTTATAAGCCACCTGTCCAGAACCCTTATCAAACCGCGGAAAACGTAAACAATTACTCATCCATGAGTTCTCCTTGTAGAGGCGGTAAGTTAAAGAAGAGAAAATCCTTGTGTAAAAGATTAAAGAGGATTTTGGTCAGTTACTGAAGTTATTATGATCGGTTAGAGTCCACAAAGGACAGTCACTTTCGTCACCCACATTTCTAAGCAAAAATCTTCACAAATAATTAAGTGAAACGACAAATTAACGATCTACGCAATTATTACTTTTTGGCGCTGCTTTTGCATAAAAATGTACATTTTGTTCACTTTTTGGGATCAAGTCCATGGAATGCGCATTTACTTGTTCAAATCCACAATTCGCAAAAAAGTAATAGGTTAGCATATAAGTTTTGCAATTTATTTTGTAATTTTTCTCTTCTTGACAGTGACACATTCATTTTTGAAATTAGATTGCATGGTAGGCTACATACCTGCGCAAATAGTTTAATTTTTGGTAGCGAAATGGAGAAAATTTACTCATATTTCGGAAGCTGGTCAAATCCGGAATTTCATGGGTCGGAAAGCCAAAAATAAAGCCGTACTCAGTTGAATCAAACAAATCAAGCAAACTGCGTGGATGATCAGAGTTTCTTCTATCAACAATATAGGTGCAGTTACAGTGTGATGTGTTTGAATCAGACTGAGAACGACTTTATTCTTGGTTTTCCGACCCTTGAATTTTCGGATTTGTCCAGCTTCCGAAAAATGAGCAAATTTTTTGCATTTCGAAACCAAAAATCAAACTGTTTGCGCATGTTTGTAGCCTACCATCTATATTAATACATTATGCTTGAAAATGGCGTCGCAATCAAAAAAAGAGAAGTTACAAAATAAGTTGCAATACTCATGTGCTAACCTAATACAATCACTGATCCACTCTTGGTCAATATCGCGTGGAACCGCTTGAGGCCTAAGGCATACCTTTCAAGATTCTAGTCGCTGCGCGATCTGGCACTGCAACAAATCTTCATAATAATTCGCAAACCCACGTTGCTTGGGCCAGATTTGTAACTTTTGGGAGGGCTTACAAAAACTACGCGCCTATGCATTTAGCACTAGCTCACGATTAATTTGTAGACATCTGGCAAAACGCCAAGTCGCGTAGATGTAGCGGTTTGACGTCGCGAAAAGTATGCCTTAGGCCTGAGGCCGCTGGCATACTTCACGCAATTTCAGTCATCACGAGGTCTGGCCATTCGCCAGATGTCTTCAAATTCAATACTGGCAGACCCCAATGCTCAGCATGTATAATCTTCGTAGGTTTTATAACATGCCCTGTCTTCCTTGCATTCAGAAACCCCTTACGAAGAGTTATGGACAACTCGGGCATTGCCAAATCGCGGCATGACGTGGGTGACGGAAGTGACTGCTTTTTGTGGAATCTAACCGACCACAATAACTTCAGTAACAGACTAAAATTCTCTTCTTCTACACAAGGATTTTCTCTTCTCAAAGTTACCGCCCCTACAAGGAAAACTCATGGATGAGTAGTTGTTTACGTTTTCCGCGGTATGATCAGGGCTCTGGACAGGTGGCTTATGAGCAAGCTACATATCGCTTTTGGGACAGAAAGCAAAGGGGATACCGTTTTTGACCGAAAAAACAGAACTTGAGTTACGATTTTTGGTCAACGTTTCGTTCTTTCTGGAGTTTATACGTTTACGGTCTAAAGTCGGAGGGAACTTTGTTAATGCATTTTCGGAAAGCTACCTCGTACCGAGTCTTGGGTGTGATTTTCTCCGGTTTTGGATGCTTCCCCTTTCTGTAGGTGTGCTATTTGTTTATTTTTTGAGTATGGTTCTGCTTCAATTCCCTTGTCTATCGGTAATTATCATGACTCATAATAAGCGGCTTAATCTGAAGTTGTGTGGAGTTTGTCCGTTACGAAATTACAGTGAGGAATGATTTACAATAATAAACAACATGTGAGGTTGAGATAGCGAGTATGGTTCATTTTTACCTACGGCTCCCACGTTGCAGTCAAGCGAACAATGATTTGAGGGACAAGCTCTGAGACAGTGAGTTTATCACGGTTCATGATAGCCAGTGCGAACCTCTGCGAAGCAGAGGTGAAGCACTGGTCTTAAATATCTCTGTAATGTGCAAGAGTCGAACTGCACTTAAGCGACATAAGGAATAAAAAAACGTGGAAGGTGGAAAGCGCAACGGGTGAAGTAGTAAGAATTTAATGACTTTGCGCTTCTATGAACAAAAGCGTCCAGCGGCTACGGGCTGCGGCTGCTACGGGGTGCTGGCGGCTGATACGAGCTGCCAACAGCGGCTGTCGGCGCGGTATAAAGGCAGCCTGACTAGGGCACTGCTCAGACGGCAGCGCAAATCGTACACTCGCGGCTGAAAAGTCCTCCTCCAAAACCCTCTAATCCTGCGAAGTGACTTACCCGAGAATGATTTCGTTCACTTTAACACACGTTCGTGCTGGAACCCATCCTAACACGCGCGAATTACGGTCACGGCGCAGTCGTGGAGTGTTTCGGGATGGATTTTTCGGCCGTCAATGGATCATTTGCATGCCGCTTAGGCAGTGCCTTAGCCATGACCCTCATCTGTTTCCAGGCGGGAAACACGCGTACGCCCAGATTTGCTTGGACACTGCCTTTAAGCTCTTGAAAACCATATAAGCATGCCATGTGTGGAAAATTGTTTCTGCTCAAATTTGTGTACAAAAATTAACAAGTTTGGGGCCAGTTTCACATTTTTTTTTCAAAATCACTTCTGGTAAGATACGGATGGTTTGAAATGACTAAGGCTTGTATGCACGTAAGTCCCCACTGGGAAGGGGAGGGGAGTTGTATCCCCAGGGAAACGGTCCCCTCCACTGAACCTCGCCATGACAGAGGGGAGGGGAGCGATCTCCTCCCCAGCACCTTAGCGAGGATGGTGTAAATGGTTTCCGAGGTATTGATCCAACGAACCCCAGTGCATACGGGGTTCGCGTGGGGGAGGGGATCTCTTTCCCCTCCCCACTCGATCCCCGTATGCACGAGTGCAACTCAACAACGCGGGGAGGGGATCGACATCCCCTACAACGGAGTAGGGGTTAGATGGTGTAGGTCATGCCAGAGAAGCGATTGATCTGGTTTCTATCAGTTATTACAAGGCATTTCGTTCAAATTGATGAAAGATTCATGGTAGCCGGGTTCCTCTCTCAGCGACCTGTAGCTTGCAGTTTTGTCTCTCTCCTCTATATTCGCTTCTCGTAAAGAAACCCGGGCACATATCTGCCAGTTTCGCATATCTGTAGGAGTTTCTAAACATTCTCGAGATCTGCGCATTTTTTATAAGACATGCTAGTTTTATCCATGAAGACTGGTACAACACATTGTAACTATCATATTATATGATATGATGTCTGTATCTTGTTGTCCTAACGTAAGCTGCTTTGAAAAAAATGAAAATTAGCAGATTTGCCCATTTCTGAGTAGAGATCCTCGGGGGAGTGATCCCCTCCCCAACGTTCCCCTCATGCATAGCAGGGATGACCGCTGGGGATCATTCCCCTGAGGTAAAAGATGTTATGTCGCTGATAGCTACAGCGTTCATGGAGAGCTGGCACGATTTGCAGCTTTTATTATGCGTAGAATGCTGGTTAGTTTTCCCCCTCCCCTTTTTTTCGGCAGCATAAAGTCTTCTACCCGTCCCCTGCAGAGAGATCTGACTTCTATTGTTGAACACCTTTACGCTAAAATGGGCAGCATGAGCGAAAGTGAGCAGCATCATGACAGCAGCAGGACTATATTGGGCCTAGAAAGTATAACTTTTGGTGTGCCGAGCGCATTCACGGCAGATGCGCATTAAATCATACCCTAAATCATTGCCGATGACGAAAATTGAAGACAAGCAGTCGTCAAAAGATGAGAATACAAAAAAATCGCCATGTGAAAGCGAAAGAAATGTGATGTCTCCGCTCGATCCCCTTGTGCATAAGGGGATTCCCTCCCCCCTACTCCCAGGGGATCCCTTCGCCGATATTGTCTGCTTGCATACGAGGGTTTGCCCGGGGAGGGGAGGGGAGCCCCAGCGGGGATCATTCAAATAATAAAACGCACATCCCCTCCCCGCGGGGATGTACGTGCATACGGGCCTGAGCTGTCTAGGGATCTTTTAAGCAAAACAGTTTTAAACGTCAAACTTGGTTGCTTCCAGCAATGATTCAAAGAAATCCTGCTGTTCACGTTGTTTCCGACATGCGAATTCAGCCGGGGAAGAGTATAAATGATGGCTTTGTAATTGGCAGCCTGTTGTTGCGCCGTTTAGTTCTTTGTTTCCGAAGACGAATGTGGTCATTGAAAAGAATGTCACCTTCATAATGTTGAAGCTCATTCATCAAACTGTTGACTGAAAATAGGGTCCTTCTTAGATACCAAAACAGATTGAGCTTACATTGATAGGTAGGCTGAACAAATTCTTGGTAAAAGCTGTCAAAGTATTATAGATGACATGTCAATTTTTGACACTTGGCAGGAGGTTGACTCTCGACTGTGAAGTTTTTACCAAACTTGATCCAACGAAAAAAAACAATACCTTTCTTTGAAAAATTAGTCAAGATAAGGGAAAAATATCAAAAGATCTTGGCGAGTCAATGCTCAGAAGTACCAGATTTGAGGTAATAGTGATGCAAGAACTTTCATGAGAGGACACTCAAGGTTAATTTGTACAATACAAGACACTAAAGATATTTTGAGCCTTGTTCTTAAGTTTTTTGAGTAGAGTTTGGGAGAGTTTTTGATAGCGTAATGAAATGTGAATCAATTGCAAGGAATGCTGAGAAATGGAAGAGCGATAACGGATAAGAAAATCGAGTCCAACAATTACAACGATTAGTTTCTCCAAGTGCGTTGTACAATTCCCCTCGTCTTCTTTCAGTACTCTTATTGATACATGAAGAAAGCACTGCTTATGGATTATTTTCAGAAGTTATTCATCCACTTCACATGCTTTTTGCGTAGGGAAGTTTACAACAAACAGCTACAACATGCACTTGTTTGTAGATTGCAATGTGCAAATATTCTTTAGTCCAACATAATCAAATTTGTTTGAGGGTTGTATTGCAGCGAAAGCTTCACAATGCATTATTGGCTTTGTATTTCCCTAGTTGATGCAATTCTTTGATCTCATTGCAAAGGACAAATTCCCCCGTGTGCACTTCGCCTTTCAAAATGACTTAGCCGCTAAAACCAAAAGTCATCAAAGCTTGTTGTACTAACAACCTGCAAACTCTAAATGAAAGTTTGGAAATGCAAATTTCGATTACGTGCTAAAATCTAGAAAGGCAAGAGATTCAAGTTCAAAGAAAGGATAAAATAGCGACCTTGAGGAAAGGCAAGAAGTACAATATTGCTCACAGAATTTCCGTGAATGTCGCAGAAACTCTGCGGAAGTCCGCGACATTCCGGGAATTTCGCGGAATCACGCGAATCACGCAAACTAGCGGCGCCATAACTTCCTACGGAATGAATATGTTCCCAACCCAAAAGATCCAAGATCATCGTCGTTTTGACCAAAATCCATCGCCGAGCTTCAAAAGCGTTGAACGAGAAAAAAATGGCATAACCCGAACATGTTGGAAAAGTTTCATAGTGGTTAACCCACATTATTCCCATATCCCTGATTACGAAAATCACGTCTGCTTAGCAAGAGATTTCATATTCTAGGGTTATGGTGAATAAAATTTAGAACGACATGAATTTTCAAGAATTTTTGTAAAAAAAGTCTGCGGCCTCCTCGCGCACTATAATTTACAAGAACATCGAAGATATCGAATAGTACTTACTGGAATCCATTAGAGTCAATGCGCGCTGATTTACACTTCTGTAAAAAAAAAGTCCGGCTGAGCACAATGCTTTTTCATTCAAAATATATTTATTCCAAAGGAAGTTAAAGTGAATAGAATTTTGGAAACGCGTGATGTTTTCAGATTTCACCAACTCTTCTATTTCCTTTCGAAAGATGTATGCTACCACTTTCAAGCACATTATAATTTACATGAACACTACTACCGAATAGTATTTCAAATACCTTTCACGTTGGATAGGGCTGTTACATCCTTGCGAGAGAAATCCGCAGAAGAATTTGAGAAAACTGGAAACGGAATATCGAGGATGTGCTGTACATCAAAAATTCGCCTTGACGAGCTGAACAAAACGCTGCTTCCGGATATAGAACATAATCATTCCCAAGAAAGTTATGGCGCAGCTAGTTTGCGTGATTCGCGTGATTCCGCGAAATTCCCGGAATGTCGCCGACTTCCGCGAAGTTTCTGCGACATTTACGGAAATTCTGTAAGCGGTATTGTACTTCTTGCTCTCTCCTCAAGGTCGCAACTTCATCTTTTTTTAAATTTGAAACTCATGCCTTTCTAGATTTTATCATGTAATCGAAATTTGCATCTTCAAACTTTCATTTAGAGTTTGCAGGTTGTTGTACAAGAAGCTTTGATGGCTTGTCGTCATAGGGGCTAAGTCATTTGAAAGGCGAAGTGCATACGGGAGTCTGTCCTTTGCAGTGAGATCAAAGAATTGCAGCAGTTGGGGAAATATGAAGCCAACAGCGCAATGTGAAGCTTTCACTGCAATAAAACATTCAAACAAATTTGATCGTGTTGGACTAAAGAATATTTGCACATCGCAATCTACAAACAAGTGCATATTGTAGCTATTTCGTTGTGAACTTCCCTACGCAAAAAGCATCTGAAGTAGATAAATAACTTCTGAAACTATTCATAAGCAGTGCTTTATTATTGTATCAATAAGAGTACTGAAAGAAGACGAGGGGAATTGTACAACGCACTTGGAGAAACTAATCGTTGTAATTGTTGGACTCGATTTTCTTATCCGTTATCGCTCTTCCATTTCTCAGCATTCCTTGCAATTGATTCACATTTCATTACGCTATCAAAAACTCTCCCAAACTCTACTCAAAAAACTTTAAGAACACACGCTCAAAATATCTTTTAGTGTCTTGTATTGTACAAATTAGCCTTAAGTATCCTCTTATGAAAGTTCTTGCATCATTATTACTTCAAATCTGTACTTCTGAAAGCGCTGACTCTCCAAGATCTTTTGTTACTTTTCCCTTATCTGGACTCATTTTTCAAAGAATGTTATTGCTTTTTTCGTTACATCAAATTTGGTGAAAACTTGATAGGATGGAGAGTCAACCTCCTGCCAACTGTCAAAAACTGACATCTACATGTTTGACAGCTTTTGAATTTTTTTAGCCTACCTGTCAATGTAAGCTCAATCTGTTTTATTGTTTAACAAGGACCCAATTTTCCGTCAACAGTTTGATGAAAGAGCTTCAACATCATGAATGTGACTTCTATTCAATGATCGCATTCATTTTCTCAAAACAAAGAACTGGTCTATTGTCCTGTTATCTAAGCGACGCAACAACAGGCTGTTGAGTACAATGCCATCACTTATACTCTTTCCCGGCTAAATTCGCATGTCGGAAACAACGTGAACAGCAGGATTTCTTTAAATCATCGCTAAAAGCGGTGGCACATGAATACGGAGATCGTTTCTGAGTATAAAATATTCTTTAGCGGGCTGAACAAAACTGCGCGCATATCAGTCAAGCACAATTTTACCACCCCTCCCTCCTCTCCTCCTCCCCCCCCCCCCCCGAAAACAACTTTCCCAACCGCCGCTGTCACGGTTCTTGCATACATCAACTCGCCTGTCTTCACAGATCTCCTCTTTTCGTATTCTTTATTCAGGAATCTGTAGACGTTATTCGACTTCAAGAATGTCTCGTCATGTTATTTTCATGACAATTTCGATCTTCAATCTGCCCTCCGTGCAAGTATCGGCTTCCTTGCGAAGAACTATTCTACAAAAATTCGTCAGATCAGATCATCTTTGATGAACTTTTTGATCAAAATTATCACAAAAAGAGGAATATTTGCAGAAAGAGTGACAAATTTTTCCAAACTGGTAACTCAAAAATTCAAATGAGACCGGTCTCAGACAGTCGACGGCATACCTCCGGAGCAGAAATGGCCGAACCGCGGGGTTTCCCCAGCTGGGGATTGCCACTCGTGCTCCGGAGCCCTCCCATTTGTGCTCCGGAAACCTCCCATTTGTGCTTCGAAGCCCTGCCATTTTGTGCTCCGAGCCCTCCCATTTGTGCGCCGGACCCCTCCGATTTTCTGCTCCGCAAGTCTGCCGCGGCATACTGTAAGTAGCCCTAATTGAGCTCCAAACCCCAATTATGTCTCCAATCCCCACCCAAATCAGCCGAATACGACCCCCCCCCCCCGGGTAGGAGTTCAGCGCGACCCTCACCCCCGTACTCTGCCCCTTCCTCTCACGCCTAGCGTTTGTAGATAATAGAAGAATGAAGAGATAAGATATTTATTTCAAATTAACTGCAAATAATCTCCTACAAATTGCAAAACAAAACTTAACAGCTACAAAACGGACAACAACGAGAACAGTTGGCGTCAATTTATGGCCGTACCCTAAGCGAAAACATAAGCGAAGTAAGTGTAGTGAGTTAGATTGCTTGGAAAAACGCAGCGCAAAACCTTTTGTCACAAAACCTTTGAGTGCTGATATCTGCATTGCAGCGCAAAACAATGAGGAAACTCGCACAGAATAGGTCTCGGTTGAGAAATGAGGTACACGATGTGATATGAGACAGAAACCACAGTAGTGAAGAAAAGCAATGATGATGTTACTGAAAGCCACCTCGCTCGCTCTGAGTGCACTGCTAGAGAAAACAGCGAAAGCAAACGTCTACCGTTTAGGAAATAAGATACTGAATAATCACCGTGTGATCTTCAGCTTATTGCTAATCTTTATGGAGATCAACCTAAATCGCTTCATTTATCTGTCAAGAGTACACAAACGGGCTAAGGTTGTTTACGTGACTTTGTGTGTGTGTCTGTTACGAAATTCATGGAGCGTGTTGCAGCCAGCGTTTTAAGCCCAAATTCTGCATGGCGCATGCTACCTTCATGAAAGTCCAACATGCATCATGACTTATAATAACGGGCTAAGGTTGTTTACGTGACTTTGTGTGTGTGCCTGTTACGAAATTCATGGAGCGTGTTCCAGCCAGCGTTTTAAGCCCAATTTCTGTATGGCGCATGCTACCTTCATGAAAGTCCAACATGCAAAAGTAGGAGTAGATTCATTGAGTGGATCCCTCAGAAATTGCGCTCCAAACGGGTCCACCTGGCTTCTGTACCGCAAAATTCGGTCTGTATCACCACTTTTTGCAGAGTCGTGGATGAGTTTGGTAAGCAAATGTGCAAGCGATGGAGTTTAGCCAGAAAAGTGGTCGAAAGTTTACTACATAACGAAAACGGCGCCAAAATGATTTGGTTGTGTAAATGGTCAACTTGCCAAGGTTCTAGCTAAGCGTTTGAGAAGATTTTCGCACAGAGATGTAGCTCACGGTAACGAGAACCTTTATGGCAACTACCAAGCCATGACAAATCCAAAACCTGTTCAAATTTGCGTTTGTCTTCCTGCGAAAAGTTTCATCCACTCGAAATCACCGATCTCATGTGAAAAGACTTTCTAAATGAGTGGTTGTTTACATTTTATTCGTGGTAGTCGGCATAGCGCGGTGAGTTCCAGTGCCAAGATTTTACGAGAATGAGTAAGGCACATAGATAGTAGAGCCAGTGCGAACCTCTGCGAAGCAGAGGTGACGCACTGGTGACTTATAATAAGCGGCTAAGGTCCCGGTCAGACTTCACGCGATTTGATCGTCGCGACTCGATCGCCGACTTTTCCATTCATTTTCATTTCACATTCAAAAATTTCGGGCTGAAAAAGTATTACAACCGAAATGCAAGTTGATCGGCATGGAATGATGTTGTAACAGTTGTCTCGTCGCGATTCAGTCGCGACGAACAAATCGCGTGAAGTCTGCCCGGGGCCTAAGGATGTTTACGTCTTTTTGTCTGTGTGTGTTTGTCTGTCCGTTACGAAATTCGTAGAGCGTGTTCCAGCCAACGTCCTGAGCCCAAATTTTGCATAGCGCTTGCTACCAGCACGAAAGCTCACTATACAAAAACATGAGCGGATCCGCTGAGTGGATCCGTTGAAAATTGCGCGTCAAACGGATCCACTTGGCTTCTGGCCAGCAAATTTAGGTCCGTAGTACTACTTGCAGAGTTATGGTATGTTCGACAAGTTAATGTGCAAGCCATGGACGTTAGCCTAAAAAGTGATGGAAAGTCTACTAATTTACGAAAACCGCGGCAAAAAGCATTGGCTGTGTAAACGGTCAATTTTTCAAGATTTTATCTGATCCTTTGAGAAGATTTTTGCACAGAAATGTAGCCCATGATGTTCGTTCTTCCTATGGCGACTAAGAAGCCATAAAAATTCCAGAAGCCTAATCAAATTTGCATCTGTTCTTCTGGAAAAGATTTTATCCACGCGAAAATACCGATCTCACATGAAAAAGTTTTAGAAATGAGTAGTTGTTTACGAATCATTCGTAATAGCCTACACAGGCGGTGAGTTTCAATGTAATTATTATGCGGGAATGAGTAAGGCATAGATAAAGTAGGGCCAGTGCGAGCCTCTGCGAAGCAGAGTTGACGCACTGGTAAACAGATAAATGAAGCGATTTGATCTCCCTAAAGATTGGCAATAGGATGCAACTTCAAAACTATCAATACTTACTTCTTTAACGATGACCACATCAAAATGTCCTCAGGTTTCATTTCATCGAAGACGCTGTTATTGACTTTAGAGCTGCGAATAAGCGCTATAGCAGATCATGTCGATTCCCTCAGAAATAGGACTGGAACTCTAAAACAAACAGTACCTAAACGAAATCTTCTAGATTCAAAACATGCCCAAGATGAGTTCTCGTTGAGGGCATTGGGTGTCACACATACCCACCTAGATCTTTGAAGATTATGTCCATGAATAGCAATTTCTAAACACGCGATTCATTCAGAGCGTACTTGATGATTTCAACAAGCCTAACATCCCATATCCATGACCAGCCTGTAACAGTACGCAATTGCGACTGAAACTCGGGTCTTGGCCAGACTTCGCTCAAAAGCGCCCAATTTTCTCTAATGTCTCTTCACCTTTTCGTGTGAAGAGTGAGGAGAGGTTAAAGAAGTTTGGACACTTTTGAGCGCTGTGCAAAGTCTGGCTAGGCCTCAAATTTTCTCTCGAAGTTATCAACCGTTTACAAATCGAGGGCTAGGAGAAGCTTTCGGTCAACCACAAAAAATGATTCCCGCCAGATTGTTGTACTAAAAACAAAAATGAATGAAATAACTCTGCAAAAGCATAAACAATCCCGAACTCACGCTTGCATATCGGCCATTTGAAGGTCGTTTGAATCGATAATAATGATCACAATGGGAGCCGAGGACAAATTGCTGACTCATGTTAACCTCCTGCTGAGCTACTTTCTTCCGCTCACAGACAATGTTGTCATTGAAATGAATGAGATTAGCGCACTTCAGCACACACCAGTAATGTGAAAGATGCAGTTTTCCATTGTGCAAAGCCTGAAGTGCAAGTTAGAATGGTTCTAAAATTCCCTTCCATTCAATTGGATTGGCGGCTGGAGAGCAGTGGGCTTCGCTGTCTAATTAAGGTTTTAGGGAATGATCAGAGAGCAGGCTCGCGCGAGAGACGCAGACTGCCATCGCCTGTGCAAGCGGTCCCTTTTCAGCCTCCAATCTCACGAAAACAGTAGAAGAAGTTTTTACGAAACTGGTTGTGCCCAAGAGAAAACTGAAACAAGTGACCTGTTCAATCACGTTCAGAGAATCCTTCATACACAATACCTGAAACCCAGTCATACACAATGACCGGGTTTCAGGTATGAAAGGAAGGCCCAAATCAACCTCACAGAACGTCGCATTTTTCAAACGACATCATGGACGGCGGATTTCGAAGCACACTGCATACGACGCTTTTCAAACCAATACTAAGCTGGGTCGCATAGCAATATTGCATTTGCATGTATTTTCCGTGTGAATCCTTCCCGATGGCCCAAACAGCAGATGTTTCCAAATACCGCTAAATCCACTGCACCTAAAAAAGTAAGCTTTCTGACTGAAACGGGAAGAAAACTTCATTTGGACTTCACTCGGATTATATACTTTTTGTTTCGAAAATCCAGAATTAATCACAAAAACCACACCATCAATAGTCAACGTTGTCTCAGCAAGTCGAAAAGAGCCAAACGCTGAAAGTGATTGAGTGCATCCGCACGAAAATTTGAAACATAAACCTGAAAACGAGGAACTCACAGAAACATAAACGCCAACGCGACGAAGAGCAACCGGAAAAGAAAAAGAACGGTAAAGAAACGCGGAAAAACAACAAAAAGTCGAAAACGAGGGCAGCTATTTTCGAAAATGCTAAGCTGCGTATCACAGCAAATTGGCCGCATACTATTGTGCTCCGGGGACCTCCCATTTTCTGCTCCGGGGCCCTCCCATTTGTGCTCCGGAGCCCTGCCATTTTCTGCTCCGGAGGTGTCCCAAATCTGGCGCACTCGCGGCGGGCAAATCTCTCCGCCGCGGCTCTCCGTACCTCCGGAGCAGATCCGGAGAAGAGTCCCATTTGCCTGCTTGTGACGTCACCGTGACCTACAAGAAGAGACCGCCCCCTCGCCCCGCTCTCATTGGTCAGTTGGGTCCTCCGCGGCTCTGCCAGATTTCGACTGTCCGCCGCGACTACGGCACCGACTGTCTGAGGTAATCTTCTTCGTTCCTCACTGCTGATACGCCTTTTGCTGTGTTTGAAAAAAGCGCACACACAACTTCTATTGTAAGCAACCTAAAGCTTCTATAGTAAATAGTATAGTAAAAGTCAATGCTTGTCACACTTCGTTCATAGATTTATTACAGGAATTATAGAAATATTAGCTTGATCAGACCTATGCAGATTTCTGTCCTAGGGCTGGATAGATTTAAGTCGAAAAGTATTGCTTGTGATAACTGCTTGAAAAGAAGCGGCTAAATACGCGGCGGTTATGCTTTGCCATAGTCTGAATAAGCAAATTTTCACGCGCTCGCGAATTTGAAAGTGATGCGCAACTGGACTGGAGGCGATTTTTTTAGGCGGTGCTCATTACTTAGCATTAAGATATAAAGATATAAATATAAGCGATGATGTCAGCATATACGTATATATATATATATATATATATACATATATGTATATATACATATATGCTGACATCATCGCTTCTGCAGAAAATTTGAGAAAAAAATTCCAACATCTGGGTAATGGATTTCCAAAAAAATTCATATTCCCGAAGTTTTCTCCTTTTAAGGTGATTGAATTCGTAAAGAGAAGCGAAACGCCATGTTACTCATACTTTTCAACCGCTCTCTTGCGTCTTTCATTTGATAGAATGCTGAAAAACTAAGTTTCGTATTCACCTGAGAGTGTCGAAAAGATTAAAATGTTTGATTGGAAGTGGGATATGATTTGAAATTACGATTTTGACCTGAAGGTTTCTTTTTTTTTAGCATTCGTTATCTGCAGTGTCTGCCAAATTTCACAGCAGCAGTTTTTTTAACTGTCTAGAGGTTGAAGTAAATACTTCACTTTTTTACACTACGTTGCAAAAATTCTCTGGATTATTGCAAAATGTAGTGGCAACTCAACACTGTCCTTAAAGGCAGTGTACGGACAAAAACTCGATTTTGAGATTTTGTACTTACCTGGGCCTATCCGCTATGCTGAATCCGAAAATGCACATTTGAAAGCGCGAAAACGGCGAAATTTAACACAGGAGGGAAATCAGCAAGTGGGCGGGGCCTTCACCACTGTGAATTGATGTCCCCAGCCTCCGGAGCGATCTTCTCGCTTTCGGTTTCAAGTCAATCATTTGCACTTGGCCGGTAGCGATGTTAGGACGGCTAGCGGAATCGTGAAGACCGCTCCGGAAGCTGGGAGCGTGATTTCACGTTGGGGAGGACCGCCCACCTGCTAATTTCCCCCCTGCGTTAGAGCTGTTTTTCGCCGTTTTCGCGCTCTCTAATGTGCATTTTCGGATTCAGCGTAGCGAATAGGCCCGGGTAAGCACAAAGTCTCAAAATCGAGTTTCCCGGACACTGCGTTTAACTTTCTATACCAGATCGTATCATGCAGAGAACTGCATCTTTTGGTAACTGCTTAGAATTTAAATATAGAGGAGAAGTGAGCAGTGATTCAGACAATTTAATCTGAAAAATGTTTTGTCATTAATTTTGTTAAGCGTTTGTAGTACTGTGAACTAAAGCTACTGGGATCACATGGGATAGCAATGACATCCGATGTATCAATAGAATGATCACTTTTGTCTATTACAGATGAGAGAAAATTTGAGCGCAGCTTTGCAGTAGCTACGTTCCAACGAAATCTAATGCGTTTTTTTTTTTGGAAAACTGTAAAGATTTTGATAAAATAGTCTTTAAGGGGTTGTAAATTACCTAGGTTCAGAACTAATGTAACAAAAAAGTTACCTGAACTGCGTTGGCTTTTATTATGACGTGCAATACCGCTCACAATTCGTCAAAAAAGTAGCCGGAGTGCGACGCAGTCTGCTAGAGTGCAGCGGAGTGCGCCGCACATCACTAGAGTCCGTCGGAATCCGCGTCGCATCGCCATATCTCGCTTCAGAATGGACGAATTCTGAGTACAAGGACACCGTTCGATTCAACGCGGCGAGACGTATCATGTAGTATATAGGAGTGCACAATCTCTAGCGGGATGATAGGTATACGCTAGACAGAAGTTTTCGCTCAATTTTGCAGATTTTTGTTTGGTTGGATTGTTCAGTGGGTTGATAACAGTATTGCCATTGTTTAACTTTTTCTATGCCACAACAGGTTTTATCGGAAATCTTTATTGAGCCTTACGTTTCGGCGGAAAACGCCGTCCTCAGAAGCCTGAAAGCGATTCAATCACTTCCATCAAACGCTTTAGGCCCCAGGCAGACTTCACGCGATTTGATCGTCGCGACTGAATCGCGACGATCAAATCGACGAGACAATTGTTACAACATCATTCCATGCCGATCAACTTGCATTCAATTGTGATACTTTTCCAGCCCGAAATTTTTGAATGTGAAATGAAAATGAATGGAAATCTTGGCGATTAGATCGCGACGATTAAGTCGCGTGAAGTCTGTCCGGGGTCTTATGCGATCAAACGCCTTAACCAACTCGTACGTTCTATTCGGCTAAAGCGATAGGAGTCTAGCGTCCACGCTGCATTAACTTACCAAGAGTTCCACAGAAAAGGACGACAAAAGCTCTTTCGGTTCGCCTACAGGTGACAATGAACAGTCCAGCTGAGTTGGACGTGTTTATGTAGCTGTAGGTTATCTAGAAACCGCAAAATGATAGGAACGGCTTAAAACCATTTGTGATCGACTAAGAATGTATGCGGCTTCCAACGCTTTCCGAGCTGAGATGTTATCCTCGACTGCCAATATGTTGTGTAAGTATGTGCCAGTATGTCAGTATGTGTAATGTGCACTTATTTCAAAATCTTCGCCTTCATGATCCCCCTTCCTCTGTTTCCCAGTGGGCTCAGAGGCTCTGTCTTCGTTTGCTGGCCAGATGTTCATTTACACGCACTGAAAGTGGCCGACCTGTCTCACTGATGTAAATGGCCCGGCATGTTTGACATTCCAACTGATGAACTACACCACTTCGTGAGCAATCCCCTGACCTTCCATTTGTGCACACAACACAGTTTTGCGACATGCAAGCTTTATCGTACAATCGATCTCGAATCAGTTGTTTTCTGATGCTGTCTTGTGGTATATTCAATGAGACAACATCATCCTGTAACTGTGCTTGCGCTATACATCGCCTAACTGCATTAGTCATCTGTCGGATATGAACGGCAAGCACAAAGGAATGCGTGTTCGACTGGAGGTTTTGGGCTGCAGTGGGTACCCGTTGTTGGTAACGATGACGCATGCCATTTTCAGAGACTCAAGTCTTTCACTTTTGCCGGTGCATACGCTGCTTGCTGTTCTGAACATGTTGCGGATAACCACACGTTTCACGGCAGTTGGATGAGCAGAGGTCGCGTGCAAGATGATGTTCTTGCTGCTCTGTTTCCGATACCATTTAAGGTGTACAGCGCCTTCAGCCAACATCATATGTGTGTTGAGAAAGGGTAGCCAGCCATCGTGTGGTTCTTCTCTGGTCAAGCAAATGTACTGCGATTGTTTATTGTGGATCTTGAAGCACTCGTCCATTTTGGACTGAGTCGATGTGACAATAAGCAATCGTCTATATATCGGCAGTACAAAAGGGGACGTCGCCTCTATACGGGCTCTTCTATCTCTTCTATCTCCTATTTCAATTAGGCTCTTCTATCTTTTCTATCTATTCTTCTTCTATCTCTTCTATCTATCTCATCTATCTATTCTCTTCTGACTCTTCTATTTTTCCGCCGAAACTTAAGGCTCAATAAAGAGTTCCGATAAAAACCTGTTGTGGCATGGAAAAAGTTAAACAATATACTATCAACATGCCAAGGTTTAAAGAAAGGAGGACCTATGAAATATTGCCATTGATTTTTTGCTGATGACACATAGAAAGTATACTGTAGGAGCATGGTAGAGAGTCAATCTGATCGAATTTGCTCTAAAACCTGTTCAAGATCACAATACCGCTCACAGAATGTGCAAAATTTCCGCGAACCTCGCGGAATTCTGGGATTTCCTCCAAAGTCCGCAATATTCCTGGAAGTTCGCAACATTCTAGGATCCGCGGAATCACGGGAATCACGCAGAATACGCAACGCCGTAACTTCCTTCGCAATAAATATATTTTGAAGGCAGTGGCTCGGCAAATCTCAACCTAGTCAAATTTGCGCTTACTACCTGGGGTTTTCAATACGCTGATCCCGAAAATTCACTTTTGAAAGCTTGAAAACGGCGAAAACGAGCGTTTTTCAATGCCCTTCCCTTTGATATTGGATGAGTGGAGCAAGGCCGATGACGCTAAATCGTGGCAGGATCCAATGGTTATAGCGTTGCGGCGGGCAGCCTCCAATGGTGAGAAGGAATTTGCCAACTCGTCCAGATGCGTGTAAGATTGGCCTGCACGTGTAAGTTCGAGAGCGATTTTCTCGGCAGGGAAAGCATGCTGTGCAACCGGGATTGGTTGGGCGATAGTTGGGCGATAAGGAACCTACCGCGTTAAAATCACGAGTTGTTGGATTTTGCCGATCCACTGCCTTTAAATCCGAAAGCAGCATTTTGTTCACATCGTCAAGGCAAACCTTTTGATGTACAGCATGCTCTCGAACTCAACAAGCCCTCAAAAAATAGACGCGAATGTAACATACATGCGATGGTCGCATAAATTACGTACAGTCGCATGAGTTATGCGACGGTCGCCTAATGTATGGACACCACCGTCGCATGGCCATATCTTGCTACAGTGGACAAATTCTGAATCCAAAGCCACATTTCGATTCAGGTCGGCGAGACGCATCTTCTGATATATTGAAAGTGGGAGTACGATGTCTTCGATATTCCGTTTCCAGTTTTCTTGAATTTTGCTGTGGAGGTCCTTTCGCAAGGATGTAACGCAGCGTCTGTGTAACATAAAAGCTTCAAGTAAGCACTATTCGATAGTATTGTTCATGTAGGTTATCGTGCGTTTAGAATTAGCTGCAGGCTATCTTCCAAAAAAGATAGAATTGTTGGCGAATTTTAGAAAAATCACGCGTTTTTGCATTCTACTCACAGTAACTTTCTAGATCGCATATTTCGTATAAATCCCACCTTGAGTGCTTGTACAACACGCTAATCAAATCTTTTCACATCCTTGGCAATTTAAGCTCTAGCTACGAAATAGCTTTGATATTCAATTGAGCTACTGAAGCACACGCAAGCACCATATTCAATACAGTGGGAGTCATTGAGCGAAACGAACATAGTTTCCGCAATGCTAGTATTATACAAACACTCACGGTGGGATTTCGACGAAATATGCGATCTTCACATTTTGGGCAAAATTCATGTGGACGTGTTTTCGCAGGCTCGTAACTCGGCGAATTTCATAGACTGGAGCCTGAGTCATGCACCATTCGATAGCGCAGTTTCTAGTAACTTTGATTAAAAGAGCAAGCAGGCAAGTTTTCTAACAGGTACGCGAGAAGTGCGGGCAAATTTACGCACTTTCGTGATTCAGTTACAGTCACCTCACCGTATCTCCCCAAAAAAACCCTACGATCCTTGAAAACCACAATTTTCGTAAAGAGCGTGTTCGAAAACCTCTATAAGCGGGGTGCGGGAACTTACCTACCCGAAAGATTTGCCGCAGCGTACCTTACAGTCTGCCCCAATCGGGATCAGGCCGAACGTCGGCGTAGATTTGCGCGCCCGCAGCGCTAGGCGTTTGCGCTGCATATGCGCGCTGGCGGAGAGAGTGAGGAGACCGAGGAGGGAGCAGACAAGCAGGCCGTGGGGGTGACCGCGAAACCTCAGCGACGCGGACTCTCGCCATGCCAATTTTGGCCTGATTGGGATTGGGGCAGACTGTAGGTATCATGAGCAGTCAGATACGCAATTAGCATAGTGTACACAGCCTAGTCTGTGTGTATTTCAAGCCCCGCCCCCATACATCGACTTTTTCGCGATGCATCCATCAATCATGAAAACGGGAATTAATAGAATCACAGAACTGATGTTCAGCAACTATCTGCTCAATTTCGATTAAAATACAGATTTAGTGGTTTTCTGAGGCGCTGTTTTCAAATATGCTATTAATTTTGCGCTGTCTTTTCTTAAAAAGCCGAAATTTGCTTTAGTGAATTCGACTTTCAGCTCAAGAAATCACGACAAAAAGAAATGAAGCATGCTTTGGAATTCTGTAAGACTGCTTTTTCACTGTTTCTCTGGGAATTCTTTCTAATTCGGCACTTTCATAATCAGATTTGCCTAATCCTCCTAATGAAAACTATCTTTTTCTTTCCATTAGCTCCATTTTGAGCCTCGCAGCCATCTTCTAGCACATTTTGTCATCGAGCCAGCCTCGATGTCCTCAGGTATTGCCATTTTCTGGCATGTCTTGGTTCTATGCCAAAAAGGTGCAATGTGTGGGCGGGGCTTAGCTTAGCGTTGTATCCTAAGGAGCACATGGAATCAGCGAGCTCGCTATGCCTAATTATACCCCGCAGACATACAGCCATAAGGTGCGAGAATATCTCGAGTAGGGTTCCGTTCCCCCTATAAGCGAAGTTTCCTTACAATTCAAGAGCATCAACATTTTGAGCAGAATCCATCGGCGAGCTTCCAGAGCGTAAAACGAAAGGAGCGGAGAAAAAATGAAATAACTCGAACATATCGGAAAACTTGCTCATAGAGGTTATCCAACCTGCTGATTTCGAAACTGACATCTGCTTAACAAGATAGCTTCGTATTCTAGGGCTATGGCAGGTAGAATATGGGGCAACAAGATTTTTCCACAATTCACCAGCCCTTCTATTTCCTTTAAAAAGAAATCTGCGTCTACTATTTAGCGCATCATAGTCCACAAAAGAAGTACTATTGAACGGTCCTTGCTGGAGTCTACTAGGGACAATGCGCGCTGCTTTACACCTTTGCGAAAAGACGCCCACAGAAAGATTTGAGAAGACTGAGATTGGAAAATCAATTACATGCTGTATACCGAAAGATTTGCCGTGATGAACTGAGCACAAAGCTTTCTTCGGATTTAGAATATATTCATTCCGAAAAAAGTTACGGCGAGTAGAATGCAAAAACGCGTGATTTTTCTAAAATTCGCCAACACTTCTATCTTTTTTGGAAGATAGCCTGCAGCTAATTCTAAACGCACGATAACCTACATGAACAATACTATCGAATAGTGCTTACTCGAAGCTTTTGTGTTACACAGACGCTGCGTTACATCCTTGCGAAAGGACATCCACAGCAAAATTTCAGAAAACTGGGAACGGAATATTGAAGACATCGTACCCCCACATTCAATATATCAGGATGCATCTCGCCTTAATCGAAAGGTGGCTTTAGATTCAGAATTCGTCCACTGTAGCGAGATATGGCCATGCGACGGTGGTGTCCATACATTAGGCGACCATCGCATGTATGCTACATTCGCGTCTATTTTTCGAGGGCATGTTGAGTTCAAGGGCATGCTGTACATCAAAAAATTTGCCTTGACGATCTGAAAAAAATGCTGCTTTCAAATTCAAAATATATTTATTGCGAAGGAAGTTACGGCGTTGCGTATTCTGCGTGATTCCCTTGATTCCGCGGATCCTAGAATGTCGCGAACTTCCAGGAATATCGCGGACTTTGGAGGAAATCCCGGAATTCCGCGAGGTTCACGGAAATTTTGCACATTCTGTGAGCGGTATTGCGATCTTGAACAAATTTTAGAGCAAATTCGATCAGACTGACTCTCTTCTATGCTCCTACAGTATACTTTTTATGTGTCATCAGCAAAGAATCAATGGCAATTGTTATCAACGCACTGAACAATCCAACCAAACAAAAAATCTGCGAGATTGAGCGAAAACTTGCTGTCTAGCCTATACCTATCACAACCCTCTAGATTGTGGCACTCCTATATACAACATGATGCGTCTCGCCGCGTTGAATCGAACGGTGTCCTTGTACTCAGAATTCGTCCATTCTGAAGCGAGATATGGCGATGCGACGCGGATTCCGGCGGACTCTAGTGATGTGCGGGACACTCCGCTGCTCTCCGGCAGAATCTAGTGGAGTGTGGGGCACTCTGCCGCACTCCGACGGACTGCGGGCAGTGCTGCACACTCCGCTGCACTCTAGCAGACTGCGTCGCGCTCCGGCGCACTGCAGCGCACTCCGGCGAATTTTTTTTGACGAATTATGAGCAATATTCTAGTTACTGAGAAGAATTAATGAGTGTTTTAGAAGCTCTTTTAGAGTTAGCATTTGCTTTCTGAGATAAACAACTATATAAGGGTGAATCAAAATGCTTCAATTTAGATAACGCACTGCTGCTCAATTACGGTTGCAGCTGAATAGTCGATGCTTATACATCAGAGTAAAAAGACATTTACTTCTGCAACTAATTTTATTTCGAGAATGTATATAGCGCTTTTACACTGAGCATAAGTGTTGACTATCCTCAAGCAATCTCAAGCAAGTGAACCCTCTGTAAAGCATTCGAATCCACGCTTATGCTCTTGTACGATTTTTTTGAATACAGTAGTTAGTTTGTGATAAATATTCAATTGCTATTAGTAGTTTGTTTTGGAACATGAAAAAAAAAAGAAACTTTTGGCATGTTTGATGACATATTCTTATAAAATCAACATTTCTCTTTCTTTTAAGATTGCTTCCTGTATGTCAAAAAATGAGCTCAGAATTAACATTTGTAAGTGCAATTTCAGCTCAGAATCCTTGAAATGGAGGCTTTGTAGGAGCAAAAACATGAATGTGTTACTAAGCAATTAATGAAGTAACGACTTTGACATGAGTCTGAAGTTCTGAAATCGTTTTCCAAAAAGTGCGTCACCAATATTTTAGTTTCAAGTTCCAAAAAAACTAGCAAAGCTAATTTTTCATAACACTGTAGTAATCTCCTTTTAATAAAATCTTTTCCTCACAAATCATCGCAAATGCTTTTCTTCTAGAACAAAAATATTTTGGAGATCTAGCGATTGTGTTCGAAATGATCTAAGAATATTCTTATAGTCTCGAACGCGGTTCAAAAGTTTGGTTTTAATGCGTGATGATATTGCTACTTACTTAAGAATATCTTTAGAAAGAAGATCTGATGAGAGCTTCTAGAATCAGAATCATGAGTCTGGACTTTTTTTTACTTTGAACGAGCCGGTTCTCAAACTTATACTTCATAAACGAGAATGCAAAAATTGACCAAGAGTTTATATGATGCGTGTTGCAGAGGTGCAGCTTGATTGCAACTGAGAGATTTTTAGTCGTAGCCGAAATTTTGCTGTACATCTACTTGCTCTTTTCCTTTCTTTCAGATTGACTTTTTTAGCAGGTATGCGAGCAGCGCTTGATAAAATGAGCTCTTTTTTGAATTTGTATATGCTGAAAAACGATTATTTCGATACATTTCGAAAGCGCGGTATTTGAGATCCGAAGAGCAAAATTACTGGATGAGTATCTGCTCTCGAGCTAAGATGTCACAAGATCTGATCTATGCATGATCGATTTGCTGGCGTGATTAGTTGTCAACATTGTGGAACTATTTTCAACTGTAGAAAATCTAACACAGAAGTTGCGTAGTTCCTTTTATGTCTTTTTGGAAGGCGGCTGCAATGTGTGACCAAAAGTTAGACTGCTAGTCTCCGCATTGACTTGTAGGCGGCGCGCGCCGAGACCGATGGTTGATGCATCGGTGTGGATGATATAGGGTTTTCCTAGAATAGGGAACACTAAAACAAGCGCATCACTAGGGCATTTTTGATGCTTGGAACGCTATTTCTTGCTCTGTGCCCCAAAGAATCGTTTCTATTAAAGAAGTTTGTTCAAAGGATAGGAAATTATATAGGCCGTCCGCGCTGCGCACGGAGAGCAACGCTGTTGCGTACACTGAAGGCAGTTTACGACTGGAAGAAGCGCAGAGAAGACCAGGAGGCGAGAGTGCACGAGAAAAGAGGAGTGACGCGCAATACACACCTTGCGCACTCTCCGCGCCCTGCGCGGACGACCTATACCAAAACGCGGTAAATCTTCTGAAGTACGATCCTGCACTAAGGTTGGTTTGAGTGCTATTATTTTCTGTGAGGCGCGGAATATTACTGAAGTTGTCGAACTTTTTTTGGCGCTCATGCGTGTACATTCTTGCTAAACGGTACATATTATTATCTTTGAATATCAATAAATTTTGAAAAAGTCTGAAGTTTGCATGTTCTGTTATTCGACAGCAGAAAGTAAACATTGCGATTATATAAGTTGCGTAGGACATACGGCAGCGGCATATCGGGCGCAATGCTGTTGTTGGCAGTATAAATTGCATAAAAACAGACGCTAAAGGGTCATACCGTGCAACTGCCGTTGCTGGATGTATATCATAATCGTAAAAGATTAGGTTGCCCAACTATTAGTCCTGCTCCAAGGCTTTTCGCGGCACAAAGCAGACGCGACCATTTGCACTATCGCGGCTGAAAGGTCATATCGCTCAAATAACAATTTGCCGCGGGTCACACGCTTACAACTTACGAGAGCAGCTGCGTTGCTTTTTAGCCAAAGGGGGTCACCGCGCGCGGACATTAGCATTGGGTTTCGCTAAACTGTCTAAGAGTTTGAAGCATTACGATGTCGCACTTCCCAGCAGACGTTACCTGCAGTGGACCAGCAGATTTATCTTTCTGATTCTAATATTGCAGTTTTAAATTTTGTGCTAGCAATTGCGAACAAGTCCATTGTCTAATATAAAAAAGGAAAAAAAGAAAAGTTTACCAAGTTTTCAACAAATCACTCACGGATCACGGAATCACAACAATATATTTTTTTCAAAAAAACCACGGGTTCACGGACTCACGGAACAAGGCTGCTAAATGCGCTTTTGAATTCGCGGTTCACGGATTCATGGATCACGGAAAATGCGAGCGCTTTAAGAAAGAAGGGGTTGACTAAATGGGAGTGTTTGCAGGACCGCAAATAATTTTTATTTTATTTTGTTTTATGTATTTTACATTTTGTTCTTTCTGAAATGATTGAACATTTTCACTGCACACGATTATTAGTACTAGGATGAGTCAAAAGTAACGAGAACAACGCATCTCTTTTCAAACCTACTCTAGATTAGGTAGAATGTGTATAAGCAAGTGCTCTAAACGGTGTCCGACACAGTTTTTCTTGCTCTTTCCGATAGATATAATTTTCAACCTCTTCGTAATTGCTGAAATATTTGCAGAAATTTTGAACACAAAGCGTTTTCCGTTTAAAATCTATGGTTTTTCAAACGTGTCAAAAAATTCTAGACTGTGGTGATTTGAAGCGATAAACGCTTGATTACCTTGTAGAATCAAGGTTTAATGATAAACTATTTTCGAAGTTCTCAAATTCGAAAGATTTTGTAAGGTTTAACGCATTTTAGTTTTAAGCCTTCGTAAAAACTATTGGGTTCAAAAGGGAATTCGTTTTGGAAGACCCCCTTTGCCCACCTCGTGCCGGGCCCTGCCGATAAAATTCTTTCTTCAGCGAAATGAAAACGCAATCAACAATCAATAGGTCTACTTTTCAGCGGAGATCGCCTTTGTCACCTTCAACGATACTGTACAGTATACGCCCACTATTCTGACAATGTGTCAGACCGTTCAGGCGAGTAGTGGTCTGACACGTTGTCAGAGTGTTGGGCGTATATGCACTTTACATCGTTGAAGATCTTGACAAAGGCGATCTTCGCTGAAACATAGACCGTATTGATTGTTGACTGTACTGACAAATAAACAAAAGAACTACCAATCTTGGACAGATCACGTATAACATAAATACTGCACTGTTGAAAACAAGTAACATCGAGGGAATGACTCGCGAAGAGAGTAAAAGTTGGTCTCTCCCTTAGCATATAGCTCAAAGCACGATAGCATAGGCGATGTCTTGTACAGAATGTAGCGACCAGTTGAGTGATGTAATTTGTACACAACTTGGATAAGAGACCGGCGTACCTATGACTCCAGGATAATTTTTCGGACTGTCATTGAGACGCTTAGATTAGTTATATTATCAGCTGCGAAAATGGGAATGCAAAAGTGTAGACTATCGATACACATGGTAATAGTTCAACGATTTGAGACGCTATAAATAGTAAATTGAGGCTATGACTTCTTTATAATGGATGCTAGTGCTTTGACTTCAAACATCTTCGCAGGAGTTTTAGAATCGCTTTCGTGGTTTTGTAACGAAAATGGTTCACGCGGAACAAGTACAGTGGTGCACTCCTTGCAAAATGATGCATCAGCATTATAAGTACTCCGTTGCAAGCAAAGTTCAGAATTACGCTTTAGCGGTAGCTCACACAAATTTATTGAGCATTACTCAGTTGCAAAGATCATTTCATTCAAACTCGATCTCACCTCTTTTGCAAATGAACTTTTTGTGCGCACATCAGGTACGGAAAGTTGCAGCTTTTCTAAAGATAGAAACTTTACAAAGCCTAGTAGCAATAGTGCAAGTACTATTAGGCTGGAAACTAAGTTTTGCAACTGGTTTTATAACTTCACTCTCATTCAACATGGCGCACTCAAACTTTGGCATTATGTAGAATGCAATGTGAGCTCCAAGTGAGCACAAATTATCTAAATTTTGAACACGAAATAGAAAAGTTTCAGGCGTTTTCCGAGAACTAGTGAAATTTGAGAATTTTTGGGGTTTCAAGCTAAAATGAAGCCTTTTGCAGCCTAGACCATGCGCAGTAATCCGGATTCGTCTGCAAATTATTGCTGGAGGTTGACTCTTTTGGTATATTAAGAAAGAAACAAAATTTAGGGACATGTCGAGATTTGGCGTCCTCATGAAGTCGAACGAGTTGATGTACGCAAGAGCTGCTGGGGACGACCGTCAGTGACTAAAGAGTCCGAAGCTCAAATTCCGCCAAGACTTTACATAGTAAGGTTATTTGACCTGCCAAACGCGAATATCGCATTTATTTGTTGAATCAACGCCTTTTCCATTGTTTAGGGTGAGACCCCTAAAACTTCGTTTTCGTGATCAGCATGTCGGATAACACCCCTATGCCAAGTTTCAGCCAAATCCGTCAAACTTTGAATTTTTCCCCTTCATACCATGCACCTACCGTGACCCTCACTGCGACGTCAGAATTTGGTAGGACAGCAGCTGCGCTTGTAGCTTACGTAATAGCCAACGCAGTGGCAAAATTTGAGTGCGCCATGTTGAGTGAGAGGGAAGTTATGAAACCAGTTGCAAAACTTAGTTTCCAACCTAATAAAAGGAACGAAGGTCAGTAATTGAGCGTCTGGATCTGGAGCCATGCCAATTTTGTTGAATTCGAAAGATATTGTTCGGTGCTGGATTGAATCCTTTAGCAACAATCAAGAATAACAAAGACTTTTACCCATAGACTGTGACTTTTCGAAAATGTGCGCGTTCGAGAATACGTTTCACAAAGATCGAATCTATTACCAAGATTAGGTATCACCTGTATCACCTGTATCCCCGTTGACCATCGTGTTGCACGAGCGGGTACCAGTGATGCCTCCATTCGTCCCTGTCTCGGGCGATTGTTGACCAATGTTTACGTATCGCACCAGGAACACGTGGAACGCTCTGAAGGACTTCATTAAAGGACTTCGTGAACATATCTGACCATCGCGTCGGCGGTCTTCCTCGTTCGCGTTTGACGTCCAGTGGTATCCAATCTGTTACAGCTCTCGTCCACCGGTTGTCGTCGAAACGCATTACGTGCCCGGCCCATCTTATCTTGTTCTGCTTGGCGTACGCGGCAGCGTCCCTGATCTTCGATCGTTGACGTAGGGTAGAACTTCGTAATCCTTGCCTCACTTGCGTGAGTCGATTCACTCCTAGCATCACTCTCTCAACAGCTCGTTCGATGACGCTAACCGCGTGTTCATCCTGCTTTCTCATTGTCCATGTTTCTGAAGCGTACGTCAAAGCAGGAAGAACCGTCGAGTTGAAAAGGTGGGCGCGGAGCCGGATGTTCTTGGTCTTCTTCACTACGTCCTCAATTGTCTTATATGCTCCCCATGCTGCACGTTTCCTCCTGCTCAGTTCCGGAGCTAGATCGTTCATCATATTAAGTTCACGACCTAGGTAGGTGTAGCTTGAGCATTCGGTGATGTTCGTCCCGTTGAGCATGAAAGGAGCATCAGGCACTCTTCCGTTCTTCATGAACATCGTCTTCGTTAGATTCAGCCGTAGACCGATCTTTCCACACACTTCGTCAAACTGGGCCAGCATTTGTTCCGCCTGCGTGATGCTTGGTGTTACCAATACGATGTCATCAGCAAAGCGAAGGTGGTGTAGCTGCCGGCCGTCGACTTCTCCCATGTTGTCCCATTCCAACTTACGCATGACGTTCTCCAGAGCGGCACTGAATAGTTTCGGCGATATAGTATCGCCTTGTCGCACGCCTCTCTTCACGTCAATGATGATGTCCTTGTAGAATGGTGTTATGGTGGTTGTGAAGTCGTTATACAGCTCACGAATTATCTTGATGTAATGAGTCGGAATACCTTGATTGCACAAGGCATCGATGACTAAAATTAGGTACTTCAAAAAATAAAAAGTGCGAAAATTTGTGCTTGCAAAAAAGGGTCAGTACGATTGGACGTTTTACCCGTTCCGAAGATGTATTTCGTGTGCCGAAGTGTGGTGCCCTAGAGAACGTAAACAAGAAAACTCCATGTCCCTGCTGTAATCTTGCAAAACGCAAAAGCTCTATCTCTCGCTTTTTTCTTCTCTTCCACCAGTTAACTCTACCACTCTGGATGACTGACATCGAGAAGTTTTACACTGCTCTCATATTGAATGTCTTTGATGATGAACAGATTAGTGACACGACTGGCATATCGTTGGGGCATTTGCAACTCAATATGCTTACTGCACACAATACGCGCTAATTGACGATCTCGTAGAATGAGCAGGGTTTGATTTTGCAAGATTAAACAATTCTCATTTCCAGTGTAATTTTGTTTTGTCTCCTTCGACTTGATTGAATATGTATTAGTTAGTAGTACACATCTCTTTATGTTAGGCAGTATGAGAAAGTTTGGCGGATAAATCCAGTTGAACGAAATTGCTCAAGACTGGCACTTCTCAAGCAAGGCCACGAAAAAGTCTGGAGGTATTTTTGTTCGATAAAGGAAATTATGTTCAGGACTGTAGTACCTTTTCCAGGAGTTAAAACAAGAAGACGCAACCCTTAGAAGCAAATAAATACAAATGCTTTGCTTTTGAAATTCTTGAGCATGATCATAAAAGCCTGAGCTAGTTTCATGCTAATCGAGAGCAATTCTGATTTCCGTGAAAAACAACCGAAAGTCCGAAAATATCACAAAATCAAAACTGGAATGATATCCACGAAAGTCCATAATGGAGGAAAATGGACTTTCAAGCCCCATTTTATTCGTTCGCGGTGAAGAGTGGTCGGAATCTGCTTTCGCTCGCGTTATCCAAAAATTTTCGTTTCATCGCAACCACGAGGCAATGCGGTGAAATGAAAATGATTCAACCCTTCCTGAGCTCTCACTTACGAAAGATGACGTCAAAAGTCCATTCAGAATGGGGCAAAATGGGATTTATCCCCATTTCAAATGGACTTGAAAGCCCATTTTGCTCCCAGCAGCAAGGTGAGCTGGGACTAAGTCCATTTTTGACCTTTTTGCATATTTTTGGTTGCGATTTTTTAAGAACGTGTTCCTTAGCCTATTTTGAGGTAATAAGAGAGTGGAAAAAGTTTTATGTCTTTTATGAAATCTGAGATACGTATTTTTTTTCTAAATTCAAACAATCCTTATAAAAAGCATGGAAGAAGGTTAAATTTACCAAGATGTTTACTAACAACCTCGAATACTTCCATATATCAGGTCGCTGCGAAAATTCCTTTGCAAATCTAATAAAGTTTATTGACTCTCCAAATCACCAACCAAAACTCAATTTATGACTTGTGTTTAAAAACAAAAAAGATTTTCGTTTCAATATAATCACTTAGAAGCTACTTTTGACTAATCTCGTAGAACCAACCTAAAAAAGGCATTTCATACGCGGTTTTAAGTTTGGTCGCAAGAATTAATGAAGCGCCGCTAGCTAGCAAGAAAAATTCTGTGAGAAAATTTTTACTAGCAATAGTCCATACATTCAACTACTTAGAGATATAAACATTAATGCTGAAAGACAAAGAAGAGCTAAAGTAAAAACATTTGGGAAGTCATCTTTGGCAGACTTGTAATTTTTCCAATTTAAAAAAAGCCCTTTGGGTTATAGTGTAGTTGTAGTTCAAGGTTTCCTATGAGATAAGCATTTTGATTCACAGATTGCAGTGCAAGTCTAGCCAAAGTTTGCTTTCTGCATAAAGCTTTTCTAGAATTTGATTTAAGGCAGATTTATAGAAATCTTGAAAAGCGAAGGCTTGGATTTTACATGGATTATAGTTCTGGGAGTAATTTAGATGCATACTCATCGATAATAAATGGCATTTTAAGGGTTGTAACAAAGTGGGAAAGAAAAAAATATCAACGTAACTGATACTGTAATGTTAGGTCAGCCTAGTCAGATATCGACCACTTGATGGAAATGAGTTTGGAAGAGTGAGCAAACAGGTTGAGACAAGCTGGAAAAAGGTTTGCTTAAGCATTTTTGTATAGAATGAATGGATTCGCGAATGCGATATCTTATCGCACCGCATGGACTAAGTCCATTTTATTCGCACGAAAAGCCCATTTCGCGGGGACTTTCGTGGATATCATTCCTGCTCTCAATTAGACGAACTTTGCCTAGCTAAAAAGAGGAGGTTGTAAAGCTGATGTTTATGACCGTTTGGGTTTCTGCTGACGTTTTTAGGTTATTTTGAGCACGCTTAAAAATTGCAAAAAAGTAATTCTCTTTATTTGCTTCTAGCTCTAGCATTTTCTCGTTTTTACTGATTCATGGAAAAAGAATATAGTGATCAGCATAATTTTCACTATTGAACCGAAAGATCTTCAGAATTTTTCATGACTGTGTTTGAAAAAAGCCATTCTTGAGCAATGTCGTTCAATTGCTTTTATCTCTCGAACTTTTACATACTAATTCACCGGAAGCTTACTGCTATTAAGAGCTTGACCTGCGCTCTCATATATGAATTACTTCCAAAGATATTTCTATTGGGACACGAAGAAGTGATGATTTTTGAAAACAAGGCACAAGAACTTTTGGGACAACCTAATATATCGTTTGTCTGGTTACAACGGCTGTTTTGGTTTTTATCCTATTGTTTCCCAGCATTTCCATGGCCGAAAAGGGCATAGCGACCTGTTTGAAAATGTTCTGAATAACATAAAATGCATAAAGTCTGGAAGATTTTGGGCTGTACTACTCAGCCAGTATAGATTACTTTCGCTTATCTGATGACACGAAAACTAAGTTAGGGGACAGCCACAAGATCCACTGACGTTCAAGATCTGTATGAGATCAATCTTGCAAATAACGTATATACATAAAAAATAGGGCACAAAAAGTAAATAAAAAATGAAACAAGTTCAACTATAATTAAGTAAATTCGGCTTCTAAAAAGCTTTGGAAATGCATAGCGTTCCAGCAGAGAAATTTTTTGTCTAATCTTTGCTTGCTACGGAAGGAAAAGGCGAAACGGAGAAGCTGGAAGCCTGCAAGAGCTTGAAAAGTGCCACGAACTCAGTGAAAAATTAAAATCTCCGAAAAGAAATTGTAAGTACTTGTAAGTACCGTATGTACCTGCTTCGCTATCACCAATTCACATATGTTTCGGAATTCCCTTGGTGTGCATCGAACTCACATCTCTATCTGCAATCTTTCGTCAAGTGTTTGTTTTCATGAACATATTAACTTTTGCAGCAGAATTGACAGTTATTTGGAAAAATAACACTTTGATGCGCATAAGTTAATGGATTAGAACATAGAAAATAACAAGTAATGGAAAAGAAAGGAATGAAGAAAGCTGATACGGTGAGATACTGGAGAACTTGTAAAAATTGTTCATTTCGACTCTAGATGACTTTCTCTTGAACTGTGGGGCTATAAGTTGATAGTAGACTTTGAGAGGAAAGTGTTGCACGACGCGGACCGGAGTTGAGGTCATCGCGCTTCAGTCCAGCATCCAGTGAGCTATTGATTTGGATGTGGATCGCTTGCTAGACATGATAACCACATGTGTTCTCAAAAAACAAACCACTTGAGCTGGTCTGGTCAAACGGATAAGCGATTGGAATCACACGCGCGCGGTCGTGGTTCGACACCGGCTAGCGCCACAACTTTTGCTGCATCGCCGGCCAATCTTTGATAGCGGCCACTGTCGAAAAAAATCGATGATGACCGCTAACAAGGATATCACTTAGCAAATGGACAGATAAAACAAAACTGACATATTTTGACGGAGAATTCATGAAAAACTGAAATTTTTGGAACATAAATAAAACGTAATAAATAAGTAGATTCTCTTCTAAAGTAGTTTTTACAAGAAACTAAATTGCTCTGCAAAAAAAGGAAGAAAACTTTTATCCTTGCTTTTGTCGCCAAAATCAGCTGTTCATCGATCCTTCCCTTTTCGAGCGCCGGTATTGTGCAGTTTTGCGCCGATATTTTCTGCATTTTTTGGCAAAGTTGTGTGTATCGTAAGTTACTCAGGAGTAACTTATGTTAGATGCAGTCACCTCTTGTCTGCGTCTCCTCTTCTACACACTATTTGGATCACTCTAACATCCGTTCACGTTGAGGTGACTTGAACGTGAACTGATGTGGAAGAGTTGACTGCGGCAGGTGGACAGATGGTCAACTATCAGTTGACTTGACCATCTTATAGCATGGGAACGTGGACGGTGATCAGTTCACCTCACCTAAGTTGAACTGATGGGATAAGTTGAGTTCACCTCAACTGATCGAGCTTTACTACAATTCTGGTCGATTGGGGAACACTGAAAGAAGATTAAAAGATGCAGAACGTTGATTTGACTTCTTCATGTGAAATTTTGAATCAGGGAACCAAATCAGAAACTTCGCAGCGGAATGTAAACTATAATAGTACGTTGCGGTTCTCAGAGATCACTGTCATCAAGAACGTTTCTAAAAGGATCCTAACAAAATCTCTTGAGACGTTTCCACACTTCGTTTGCAAATAGGGGTCCCAAACTTGCAAGCAATTTTTAAGATTTGGGAAAATATAAGTTTCATGCAAGTCTACATATACTACTATAAAACACTGCATCATTTGTTTTGAGGAGAATTCACGGTTTTTTCTAGAAGGGACTATGAATCCTCTACTTTCGTGTGGCAGCAGACTTCATTAGGCTTCATTGAAAGGTTCAGTCGATTAACTCAATAACTCGAACCTTATGTACTCTCGGAGCGACTTTTTCATTTGTAGGCGTACAGTGTCTGTGTCTCAAAATCAAATATGCCTCCCACAAAAGCTTTTCCGAAAATTGATGTGACATGACTAGTGACAAGCTTACGGCTATCAAGTTGTTAAGAAAATAACGTCGTTTTTTATTTGCTTGCAGAAGAAGCAACCAGGCTTAACCCAAAAAATGTAAGGGGTAGTGATTGATAGAGCAAAGCAAGCTCTACAAGCTGGGGTTCATGGTTTCGCGCCAAGTTTGATCTGTGGAAAGTTTGAATTCAAAATCTAAAATTTGCTAAATGCCCAGAAAATCGGAAAAATTTGGACCTTCGTTCATATAATTTCTACGGACATCTCACTCGCGTACTCTGATACTTTCAATATCATACACCCAAATTGTGCAGCTGCTGTATTTTTTACTTGACTGGAGACTCAGAAAACGAAAACTTTCGTGATATTTTTAATGCAATGCTGAGCCGCTCTTGCATATGTGGGTCTATACTACAAGCCTAAGTAAGTATGATTGCAGATTTTCAGCCTAGTTCGAGCGGTAGTTTTTGAGAAATATCAAATGCAGCTTTCTTCTTCTCAGTTTTAGTGCTAAAATCAACATTTCTTGAAAACCATTGCTTGAAATACGCAGAAAAATCTACAGCCATACTCAGCTAGGCTTGTACAGAATAACATATGCAAGAACGGCTCAGCATTGCTTTGAAAATATCATTAAAATTTTTGTTTTCTCAGATTTTAGTTAAAGAAAAACACAGCAACCGCACAATATGGGTGTGTGATATGGAAAGTATTGCGCATGCGATTGGAATTTTCGTAAAAATCATTTGCACGATTTTTAAGCATTTAAAAACTTTTGAATTCCGAGTTGGAAATTTCTATTGGTCAAGCTTGGCGCGAAACCATGATTACCAGCTTATAGAGCTTGCGCTGCTCTATCGAACAGTACTCCTTACAGATTTTCGGGTTGAGCCTGGTTGCTGTGCTAAGGCAAGCAAATAAAAAACGACATTATTTTCTTGGCAACCTAACATCTACTTCACTTGCTGTGCTGCAAAAACTGTCTCTAGATAACAGACTACTGAAAAAAAAGCAGATTCAAATTTGTAGGTTCAAAGAAAATAATGTCGTTTTTTATTTGCTGCCTCAGCATAGCAACCATGCTCAACCCGAAAATCTGTAAGGGGTACTATTCGATAGAGCAGGTTCTCCGAGAAGAGTGCATACTACATAGTGCACATTACACATAATATCAGAATTCTCTCGAATCTTACTGACCAAAGGTCAATGGCTCATGTGCTAAATTTAGGATTCGCTACGCACAAAACACGGAATTTCAAAACCAGAAAAAGCTGCATCTTTACAAATCAAAAATTTAAATGGAAAATCAAATGCGCTGCAAACTTGTTTAACATGCGAACGTCAAAGGCCTCTATATCACATCTGCTCCTCGTTGCGTGTCAGCGCCTGTACAGTATAACTCTTAAAATTTCCCCATATATATCTATCTCAAAACACACTCCGTGCAAGAACTATCAGTATTTGCAGAAATGGCTAGTTGTATTGCAGGAACTTCACCTACACTCTTTTCTTGCATAAGTGCATGTATACAATAGGCACTTTGCACAAGCCTCAATTGATAAACTGATTAAATGCTGAAGGTGAACTCTGCAAACTGGAAGTGCCATAAGTACAATCACACAAATAGAATTGAAGCCAATGTGTTTGCATTTGGAAAAATTGCTTTGTTCCACTGATTCCTTTTCAGCATTGAGAGAAGAATTTGGTGAAAGCATTTCTAATTACTCTAGTATAAAAGCATGTACGAATTTCTCAGGCATTGTACGGAGAAATGCTTCAGCGGAGCGGTGTTTTGGTGAGTTGCAAGTTGGTTTCCATTTCTTAAAAGATATACCTGCATCATAGTTGCTGTCGTATGTCGCTCTTTCCTCCTCCGCGGAAATTTGTGCAGACATAATCCTGTGCGACACTGCCTTAAACCACCTGGACCATGCATGGAGGGATCCACTTATGACGGCGCTGAGAACAATCTTGGTTGGTTTAATTTTGTACTACGATAAGAGGCTGGAAAGATATGGCAGCTGGCTCAGAAAACGACAAGTATGGAGCAGACGTCGCAACGTCAAAATTCTGCCATTAAAAGACAATAACGCCTGCAATTTGCAATCATCACACTCCGGCGGATTTCGCCGGAGTGTGATGATGTTTCGCCAGTGTTTCGCCATTTTCTGCTTTAGAATGGAGAATTCTGAATCCAAAAGCACCATCCTACTCAGCTCGACAGATGCATCTTTTGGTATACGGAAGTGTCAGTCTGGGCTCGGTAGTCGGTAAATTCTCACGGATCTTTCAGGTTTTTGCTTACGGTAGACTTCTTATGCAATGGATAAGCACCTTAGATAAGGTGAGACACCTTGCATAAGCAATTAGTAATCTACCGCGAACATTACAAAGATCCGTAATATTTGATCGAAAACCGTACCCAAACAGGTAAATTTATATATCAAAAAATGCTCGTCAAGATGAGTTGAATGATGTTCTAAACTCAGAATTAGTTCACTCCAAAGCAAGATATGGTGATGCAACGCAAAGTCCGACGAACTCCAGCGGAGTGTGGTGTTCTTACACACTCTGAGCGGTATTGTACTAGGGGGCTTGGATTTGAACTGAGTAAAGCATGATGAGTAGTTCAAATGCAATATTCAGCTCACTGTGAAAAGATTATGTTATAACTGCGACATGGAGAGAGATGCGATGTTTCGAGCTGAAAACCGGGATTTCAATTATAGCAAGAACTACATGCGACTTTCGGGCATAGTTGGATCTAGCGGAGTGGGGTGAGAATGTTATCTATGTACAATTTACTATCGTATCACTTACTTTTAGTGCAACTCAATTACCAATAAACACCGCCAAGGCGCTCTTTACATTGGGGCATAACTCGAGGACACTTGAAAAGGTGGGACTTCTACGGTATTAGTTCTTCCGAAAGTATTTCCTTGAGCAAGCTCCACATTCCGCGACAAATGTTTGTAGAAAATCTTGGCAGCATTTTGTGCAGTTTTATATACTCTTTTAAAGGATTATTTTTATTTTGCAGTTGGCAAATGAGCTCTCAGAAAATTACCAAAAAGCGCGACCCATGGTTTTATCACGGTCAAGTTTCATTATTTTTCTAAATTCTTGTACTGATTTCCCGTAGAAATTCAAGTAACGGATAAATAAATTAAATCTTAGGGGATGCAGAACAATTTCTTTCCCCATAGCTTACTTTCCAAACTCTTCCCAAATTCAATTTTTTATGCTATCCCATATAAGGTCAACTTAACCCTTTCGGACCTGGTGGTGGCAATTGCCACCATTAATTCAGAGACCTACTGTACTGGCGCAAGAACATCATTTCACTACTCATTGCTCTCAAACGCTTCATATAGCCTTTGCCTTCCAAATGTAGCTTCGAGACCGGGTGTTCATTTGCTTTTCTGTCAGCAATATGTAATACATTTCTGTATACAAGTGGATTTCAACCAATCAATAATTTGCCCCGGCTTGAGCACCGTTTCAGTATCTCGTTTATTAGCCAGTAATTATTCATAATATTATC
Organism: Cylicocyclus nassatus; assembly: GCA_958299035.1. Taxonomy (NCBI): domain Eukaryota; kingdom Metazoa; phylum Nematoda; class Chromadorea; order Rhabditida; family Strongylidae; genus Cylicocyclus; species Cylicocyclus nassatus. The sequence continues at coordinate 63,619,693 of CATQJL010000001.1, forward strand.
ATAATGTTTTAGTATGATGTTGAGCAAAAGTAACTGCTAACTGTTTGCGGGTCCACATGTATCGCGGGAGATTTGAAAATCCAAAATAAACGCAAAACCAAAAAATTAAAAAATCAAAAAGAAATAGTTTATAAGGTTAAGCAGACTCCAAACTCCGCTATAATGTTATTCATATGGTAATAAGTAAAAAAACAATAGGAGAGAGGCTTTTCGGCTCACTCGCAAAAACTCAGGTCCGAAAGGGTTAAACCTCATAGAACACTAACAGGCGAGCAGTTTGTGTTATTCAAAGCAACATTTCCTCCTCTTTCAAGATGTTTTCAACTTCTGATTCGTAAGATTTTGGGGGATAAGATCAGCAAAGTTTATTGTTTAGAAGTAGAAAACTCAAAGTTTGAATATGTCAAATCCCTGGATGCTCTTTTGTTTGGTAAAATTACTGCAGGATTAGTCGTGAACTTGTAGGTGCTAGAAGAGTTTGCGCGTGATACTGTTCTGCTAATGCGATAAGTGTTGTTGAATTCTGTGAAAAAAAATGATGGCGAGTTATGGGGAAAAAACAAAATCGCTCTGTATCCCACACAATTTGCCTTAGATATCCATTACTTGGACTTCTTCGGGGATCCAGTATATAAATTCAGAAAAATAGCGAAACTTGATTATGGCAAAAAGCATGGGTTTCAGATTTTGGTTCAAGAGCTCGTTCATTGCACTGCAATAAAAACATGAGTATATGAAGAGAATGAGAAGCTGCATCGAGTAATACTATCTCTAGGTATCTGTTTTTTTGCGAATCGTGACATTCAAGCAAGCGAAATGCTTTAGGAAGACCTAATATTTATGAAATGCAGAATTTGCTTTTGAATCAATAATCATAACTTATAATAACGGGCTAAGGGTTGTTTACGCGCGCGTGTGTGTGTGTGTGTGTGTGTGTGTGTGTGTGTGTGTGTGTGTGTGTGTGTGTGTGTGTGTGTGTGTGTGTGTGTGTGTGTGTGTGTGTGTGTGTGTGTGTGTGTGTGTGTGTGTGTGTGTGTGTGTGTGTGTGTGTGTGTGTGTGTGTGTGTGTGTGTGTGTGTGTGTGTGTGTGTGTGTGTGTGTGTGTGTGTGTGTGTGTGTGTGTGTGTGTGTGTGTGTGTGTGTGTGTGTGTGTGTGTGTGTGTGTGTGTGTGTGTGTGTGTGTGTGTGTGTGTGTGTGTGTGTGTGTGTGTGTGTGTGTGTGTGTGTGTGTGTGTGTGTGTGTGTGTGTGTGTGTGTGTGTGTGTGTGTGTGTGTGTGTGTGTGTGTGTGTGTGTGTGTGTGTGTGTGTGTGTGTGTGTGTGTGTGTGTGTGTGTGTGTGTGTGTGTGTGTGTGTGTGTGTGTGTGTGTGTGTGTGTGTGTGTGTGTGTGTGTTCCAGCCAACGTCCTGAGCTCAGATTTTGCACAGCGCATGCTACCAAATTGAGAGTCCAGTATACAAAAGCACGAGCGGATCCGTTGTGTGGATTCCTCAAAAATGCGCGTCAATCGGACCCACCTGACTTTTGGTCCCCAAAATTGGGTCCGTAAATCCGCTTTTTGCAGGCTCGTGGATGTTTATAGCAGGTAAATGTGCAAACCATGAACTTGGGCCCAAAAAAAGTGATCAAAAGTCATTACTTTGCAAGGAGGCGCCAAAAAGTATTGGTTGCATAAATGGTCATTTTGCCAAGCTTTTACCAGAGCATTTGATGAGATTTTGCATTTAAATGTAACTTATAGTGACTACTGTTCTTATGGCGACTGTCAAGACTGTGGGAAAATCAAAAACGTACAAAATTTTGCTTTGTTCCTGCAAAAAAATTTCATCCACGCGAAATCACCAATTTTACATGAAAAAGCTTTCGGAATGAGTAGTTGTTTATATTTTGTTCATGATAGTCCGCATTGCTCAGTGAGTTTCAATGCCATCATTATGCGAGAAGTAGGGCCTAGATAGAATAACCAGTGCGAGCCTCTGCGAAGCAGAGGTGACGCGCTGGTAATCAATAATACCTAACGTGAACCAAGCTAGTCTTGGACGCCCTCAAAGCTTATACTACTTTTTGGGCGGTAGCGTTACCCAGTGCTAATCACCTGTATGATCCTACCCATTGAAGTCGGCATCTGTCACTCTAGCTACTTTCAGCGGTTTAGTTGTTTTTGCAACAAGGGCTAGTTAGGGGTGGAAGTGTGACAGTGTATTTTTGGCAATTGATTATCTTTTGCCAATCCGTTTGTTTCTGGCTCACAAAGTACATATTTGAATTAAATGGATGGATAAATACAAGGTGGAGCTGGAATCAGTGAATGAGTTGAACTTTAGTCATCACAACAAGGTAGTCAGCAGTGCGAAGTTACGATTGAAAATTAGAGTAATTAACAAAGTGAACAGGTAATGTGGAAATGAGCAAGTCTGCATGCCGAGAGAGTTACTGCAATAGTTCCTACACTTTAGACATGTCCAACTGCAATCCCAATTTTTAATAGATTATTGGAGCGATAAACAAAGTATAAAGATTTAGAAACCACCGCTTCTCACAATTACGTACCGCACCATGAAGGATACTGTTCAGAAAGCTTGATACATGCCTGTCCACAATGCATGCGGCGAGTACGTTCTAGCTACTGACGCGAATCGTTTTTTGAAAACTTTCTTGCAAATGGCACATATTGAAGCTAACCATCAGGTTTTGATGTAAATTGTTTGCAAAGCAGGCGCACGATCTTATAGTGAAAGGAGCTGTCGACAGCCCTGGCTGCTTTAGGATAGTGCTAAATTTAGCACCGCTAATTACGAAGCGACGAATTTAGGTCTACAAAATACATTACGAGATTACATCGTGATGATTGATTTTTTCAAGTTTTCTAACAGCCGAATACATCTAGAAGCCAGGAAGTAGGATAATTGAAGATAATGTATTCGAAAAGACAGAATGTCGAGAACCGCGCGTTCGATTGTACTCGAATTCAAAAATTCTCAAAAGAAAATGCCGGTTATATTTCTTCATCGAAACTGCGAAGATCAGAGCCTTTAAAAAACACAACAAGCTGAAACCTCCATTTGCGTTGGCTCAGGAGCACGGGTGCAAAATGGGATAGAACCGCCACTTGCCATAGCTGCCCTTTATAGCGCACGATTTCCTTTCCATCATCAATTCTCTAGGGGTACAGGGCAACTTCCACATAAATTCATAAATTCAAAAATCACTCAACATCAAGGTCTGCCCTTAGAACAAACTGCATGCCAATTCTATAGTGAAGCGTTAAATCCCCTCTCGTTTTGCATGTTGATATGCTATTTCTGTGTGAAAGTTTCCGAGAAGCCAAAACAGGAATTAGGTAGCGAATTTCTCTCTAGTCGAAGACAGATTTGCTGTAAAAGCTTTAGTCACCTTGAACATGCAATTTCTTTATTACGTATTTGCCATATGGTGTTATTTCTACAGCTATTTGTTTGGATATGGAGAAGGGATTCCCTTCTGATCACACGACATTGACGACAGGACTCAGCAAAGGTGGCGCTTTCCACCCGCTCGATGTCGTTTTTTGAAGGGGAAGCAAAAGGGTGGTCGTAAAGTTGCCGGAGCGATCCGCGGAACTGACAAATTATCAGGAGCACATAGATTCTTACTCATAGTTTGGTAACCAAATTTAAGGATTCGACGTCATTTTATCAACAAGTAAACTAAGTACAAGCACATTACAGCTTGAACTTGTGTCCACACAATTCTCAACGGATTGAAACATGACCTTTACGCACGAAAAGATAAACAATCAGTTGTGTACAATAAGCAATATTGAGCCATAAATCATGGTTGAATAGCTTGGCGACGACGATGAAAAGTAAAGCATGGAAATTATGAAAAAAATATGTGAATTAAAGAAGCTGAATGTGTTTTCTTTTTTGTTGCTTCCGCGCAGCCTGAGAGACCCTGAGGTTGCAAGACAGCATAAGTCAGTAACCCATTTTTTACATAATTTTTTTCCAAAGTTGGTGCATAAATCTATCCTTTAATTCATGCTCTACTCATGAGTACAGGGCAACTTTCGGAAAACTTACTCCTTCAACCCACGTTTTGACCCCTGATTTGTTGATGATGTATTAGGCTGGAAACTAAGTTTTGCAACTAGTTTCATAACTTCACTCTCTTTGGATATGGCGCACTCAAACTTTGGCATTATGCAGAAGGCAATGTGAGCTACAAGTGAGCACAAATTGTCTACATTTTGAACACGAAATAAAGAAGTTTCAGGCGTTTTTCGAAAACTAGTGAAATTTGAGAATTTTTGGGGTTTCAAGCTAAAATGAAGCCTTTGGCAGCCTAGGCTATGCGCAGTAATCCGGATTCGTCTACAAATTATTGCTGGAGGTTGACTCTTTTGGTATATTAAGAAAGAAACAAAATTTAGGGACATGTCGAGATTTGGTGTCCTCATAAAGTCGAACGAGTCGATGTACGCAAGAGCTGCTGAGGACAATCGTCAATGACTAAAGAGTCCGAAGCTCAAATTCCGCCGAGACTTTACATAGTAAGGTTATTTGACCTACCAAACGCGAATATCACATCCATTTGTTGAATCAACGCCTTTTTCCTTGTTTAGGGTGAGACCCCGTATCGTACATCTACATTAATCCTACAAAAAAGCCCTTATCACACAATTTAACTATCGTTTTCGTGATCAGCATGTCGGATAACACCCTATGCCAAGTTTCAGCCAAATCCGTCAAACTTGGAATTTTTCCCCTTCATACCATGCATCTACCGTAACCCTCACTGCGACGTCAGAATTTGGTAGGACAGCAGCTGCGCTTGCAGCTTACATAATAACCAACGCAGTGGCAAAATTTGAGTGCGCCATGTTGAGTGAGAGGGAAGTTATGAGACCAGTTGCAAAACTTAGTTTCCAACCTAATAAAAACCTCTTTTTTTCGCCTTCTATTGTTTTATCTTTGACTCTCTTGGTTCTTCTGCTTTTCCATTAATGTTCGCTGCAGATTATAAACCGTACTTTCACAGATCTAAAAGGTTATTCGTAAATTTCAGAGTCAAAGGGATCCAACTTTGCATCCAACTTTCTCAAATGCCACACCTAGTGCTGGGCCCTGATTGAAGCTTAGTATCAGGTGTCATAACTCTCCTAAAGTTTTCTTTACCTCAACATTTTTATTCTTCTCAGATTCGCAATAGCTCAGGGGTTATCGTTTGATAGGGCTGTGAAGCTTTACAAGGTAGCTTTCTCACATTCACCCTAAGTTTGATCCGCATGAATTGAAGCCAAATAGAAAATTCGACTGCCTGAGTTCCATTTCCGGTTCAATGAAACCATGAAAAACGCTGAGTAGTTAATGAAGGTCATCTCGCGCTGGCTACCTCCCACATACAGTGATCGCCAAAAAGTTGCGGACAAGTCGCCTTCCTTCTTTCATCGCTCATTTTCAAATGAAAAACAAAGATGAAAAAATGGTTGGATTGCATGGGGTGATAGAGCTCTTTAAGAGCTACGACATGTTGCGCTTTCTGAAAAACATGTATTCTAAGAATTGTAAAAATCTTTTTCTAGAAAAAGTCCGAAAATGGCCGCGTCACTATGTCGCGGACAATAATTCTTCGAACGCGAAAATTTTCCTTTGGGTCTTTTTTAGAGCAAAAACAAGTTTTCCGGACAGGTAAGCGTACTATATTGTAGAACTCATCGAGGACAATAACCGGGTAGTGGTTGCTTCCAAAACCCAAGCCTGAATTTTGTTTTGCTTTTTTTCAAAAAAAACTTCTAATTCCCTGTTTAAAGCCAAATTTCTTCACATGGAAACCCATTCAAGACATTCAAACCAAGCTATTCGGATAAAATGGATGCCCTTTGCCATCTTCTATGCATCGGAAGTGTGTTGGTGAGTTTCTTTGCTGAAAATGGCGCTCGACAGTGCGTGCACATGACCCCACCTGCATCTTACCACTGACTTGCAACGCTTTGCAGGCGTGTAGCTCAGCCACCAGTCAGTCAGCCTGCATATAGACTCATTCGAAAGAGCGTGACCTCCTCGACACGAATTTATGCAAGCCAGTTGAGTTTGAGAAATCCATTCTGAGGGGGGGGGTGAAGCGCAGCGTTAGAGGTAATTGGAGTGGAGGCTCTTATCAACACCAAAACAGTCCTAAAGCTTCGAATAGGACCTATTACTCAACCACTGACAGTTTTAAACTTCCAGGATGGAAATTGTAGCACAAGGAGTCCTGTTCAACTTTAGCTGAAAATATTTAGCCTACCACCGAAGTTGCGCTTTTCCACTCCATCCGCCAAATCTCCGCTGTTTCTCATACCAGCTGCATACCATCGCATCAAGGAAGTCACGCTCTTTCGCCTACTAGCAGGCTCATAGAATGACTAATGGCCGACCTACAACCCTGCAAACGTTGCAAGTCAGTGGTGAAATGCAGGTGGGGTCGTGTGCACGCACTGTCGAGAGCCATTTTCAGCAAAGAAACTCACCAGCACACTTCCGATGCATAGGCAAAGAGCACCCATTTTTTCTAAACAGCTTTGCTGAGATGTTTTGAACAGGTTTCCATGTGAAGAAATTTGGCTTGAAAAAGATAGTTAAAATTTGTTTTTTGAAAAGCAAAATAAAATTCGAGCTTGAGTTTCTTGGGAGTAACTAACTGATTATTGTCCCCGATTAGCTCTATGATATAGTACGCTTATCTGTCAGGAAAATTTCTGTTTTTGCTCCAAACGAAAACCTAAAGGAAATCATTCGCGTTCGAAGAATTATTGTCCGCGACATTGTGAAATTTTTTAGGAAAAGACTTTTGAATTATTTAGAATACATGTTTTCCAGAAAGCGCAACGTGGAGGTTGTAGCTCTTGAAGAGCACTATCACCCCATGTAATCCAGTCATTTTTCATCTCTGTTTTCCATCCGAAAATGAGCGATGAAAAAAGGAAGGCGGCTTGTCCGCAACTTCTTGGCGGTCACTGTATGTGGTATAGCTTACTCGCTCAAAAATACCAAATGGCGCCCTAGTGGGCGCTGCAAACTCAGAGAATTATCACTTTCAAGATTTAAATGGACAAAATTTCCTAACAATCTCATATATTTGCAAGCGGAATATATCCGTCTCATTTCCTGCACTTGATAGTAAAACAGGAAGACTTCAAAAACAAACCAGACCAGATGAAACAATCACTTCTTTGTTCCAGATACAATCTAAGCTCTAATTTATTGAAAAATGATGAATCAAAGACTGCTAAACCGCAATCATAATATCTGCAGCATGCGTCTGCCCATAGAAACAGACAGAAGGAGCGAATGCAGACAACAGCTGACAAGACGAATCCATGGATTAGGTCAGACCTGTGGAAAATACTTGTTTTCTCAAACAATCCTTATACGAAGTTAAAACTACACATTTTACCACCAATGCGATTGCGGCTCCGTACTTCAAAGGCAAAGTAAAACAAATCAAAGATTTCACCTTTTTTCTTGTTTACTTCAAAATTTTATTAGGCATGTTCTGGAACATCAATACCGCGAAAAACAGGATTGAGATTCATATAGGACGCCGTTCTTCGGGACTCATCGGGAATACCAGAGTCTTGAATTCCTTTCCTTGTTGCGATCACAGAGGAGAGCATTTGATCCCATGTGAGCAGCGAAAACAGTATGTAGGATATGCTCACAACACGAATTCAAGAGTGTAATGGGTATTCAAAAAATTTCAGTCAGACGCGATATCGTTATTATGGTTAGGTCTCCATCCTAAGCCTATCACTAATAAGTGATGTTGCAGGTGCCTAATCATACCGACGTGGACGTGGGATGTGGAAAACACAAATCGAGTGAAAGTACTATAGATGTCGTGTGCTTTTTGTATGCAAAGACAGGTTAATCGTATGAAATATAGTATAAGGAAATTATGAGCGGTCTCAACGGGGAGAGTTTCGAGTTGAACAATTGAGAGCAATCACATGTTTGACTCATGAAGAGATTGTGCAAGAAGTGCTTGTGAAAAAAGAAAGGAAAAAGTGATGACACATTAAAGCAAATACAATGGCAATCTTTTCCACCAGTACCTAATTGAGTCTATGGAGTTTGAGTGCATGGAGTAGCTCAGAACGTTGTGTGAAATAAAATATAGCTGCACATAAATTGGGGTGTCCTCCAAAATAATCTCGTGCATTAGCCCGGCATCGAATGCTGTGCTTTCCATGTCTCGAAAACATTCATGCAAGCGTGGACTAGAAGAAGCGTATCACAGCAGCGAAAATTTGAACATTCCTCTTCAACAATATTACACATGCAACCGTAACAGAGCACAATGTCATTGAAATTGTTTTTACATATCTTTAAGATAGGCTTTTTTTGGAAGAAGTTCAGTGTAATTGAAATACGATCAGTAGTTGTTAATGAATTTGCTAACTTAAATTATGGAATTTGAGAAATCAGCAATTTCTGTCTGTTCAATTGAGTCCTCTGTAAGCTTAGCTGTTCCAGCTTGTTCTGCCTCTCTTGTATGCTTGTAGAAAGAAGCTGTTCATGAATCAACAAGGTTGAAGTTTTGCACTATTCATTGGGCGGCGTATATAACTTATCACTGTTGGTAGCATCTCTTTTTTTGCAAGCACCAAGCATGCTGACGACTACAGTGCAATTATTAGGAGTATTCAACGCTTTTGTCAAAATGCTGCTTCTATTTTTCTATAATTTGCGACCTTGGAAAAGGGGAAAGCGGACTGCTGGAGATATCTAACAAATGTCAAAAAAGTACCAGCTGCTTCGATCTCATTGGGATTTTTCTGTGGTAGGCTAAATCGGTACGAGAATTTGGGATAAGAACTGAAAATCAAAGTTATCTGGCTTTTGCAAATATTCCAGGTGTGGAGCGAATAGAAATCAGTTGTATGATATATCAGCCATATGACTACATAGTATTAAGCAACGCTTTATTAACCTACATCGTCGCAACTGAAACATATTCAATTGATCAAGCTTGCGCTTTGCGTGGTAGCACTTTCAACGTTATAGCTTTCTCGGTTTCAGTCTTGTCTGAGTTTCAACAAAGAAGTTCTTTTTACTACGTCACAAAAAGGACAGCTGTAACATCGCAGGTAAAAATGAGACACGTCAATTGCTTTAGCAAATTAGCAGCAGCTGATCAGATGATGAAACATGACGCAAAAGTATAAATAGGGCTAAATATATATATATATATATATATATATATATATATATATATATATATATATATATATATATATATATATATATATATATATATATATATATATATATATATATATATATATATTAGGTTGGTCCGAAAGTTCTTGCGCATCGTATTCAAAAATTCATAACTTTCTTTCCACTCAATCGATTTTGTTGAAATTGCAACTATTCGAAAGAGGAATCCATGCTCTTTACAGCAGTACCTCCGCCATGAATTACTTCGAGAAACTGCGAGAGTTACAGGCAGTTGAAGGAAATCAGTCAAAATTGGCATTTTTCGAGCTGGATCACGAAAAATTCTGAAAGTAATTTTATATGATAGAGAAAATTATGCTTATTACATTGGCTCTTTTCCCATCTGTTGAAACGAAACAGTTCAAGAGTTAGGAGCAAATAAAGAGAATTCCTTCAGTTTTGTAATTTTTGAGCATGCTCAAAAAAGCCCGGAAACGTCACAGAAAATACGGAAATGTCATGAATATGCGTTTTGTGACCTTCTCTTTCTAGTTGAGCGGAAATCGTGCCAATCGAGAGCAATTTTGATTTTCGTGCAAAATGCAGGCCCGAAAACCCGAAAAGATCACGAAAAACAAAATTGCTCTCGATTAGCTCGAAACTTGCTCAGCTAAAAAGAGTATGTCACAATATCCACGTTCGTGACTTTTCCAAATTTTCTATGAGGTTTCTGAGCTTTTTTAAGCATGCTCAAAAATTACAAAACTGAAGGGATTCTCTTTATTTGCTCCTAACTCTTGATCTGTTTCGTTTCAACAGATGGGAAAAGCACGATTGTAATGAGCATAATTTTCTCTATCATATAAAAATACTTCCAGAATTTTTCGTGATCCAGCTCGAAAAATGCCAATTTTGACTGATTTCCTTCAACTGCCTGTAACTCTCAAAGTTTCTCGAAGTAATTTATGGCGGAGGTACTGCTGTAAAGAGCATGGATTCCTCTTTCGAATAGTTGCAATTTCAACAAAATCGATTGAGTGGAAAGAAAGTTATGATTTTTTGAATACGATGCGCAAGAACTTTCGGACCAACCTAATATATATATATATATTAGGTCGTTTCAAAAGTAATTTCGCTTTTTTCAAACGGGCGCCACATTTGACGCAACAAATAGTTCTAAGAGATTTTGGAGGCATTCGATACAGAATTTTATTCTCTTTCTAACGGTCATGAAACTGTTGCAAATCAGTCAATGAGCTTTCAGAAAATAACCAAAATCTGCGACCTATGCCTTCTGAGATGGTCAAGTTTCACAATTTTTTTAAACTTCCATATCAATCCTCAGAAGGAGTTCAAGTAACGGTTCAATAGAGTAAACCTTATAGAATACAGTACTACTTTTTCCCCTTTCCATAGCTTGTCACACATTTTTAATAGAATTTTAACTGATGCTACTGATTTCCATACTTGGGCAGCTAAATCCTCGTAAAACATCAATGGAAGAGCAACTCGGGCAGTTTTCGATGCAGCATTTTCTCCTATTTCTAACAGGTGTTTTTCGTTTCCGATTCGTTTAGTTTCCGGGGAGAAATCATCATAACTCATTTTTTTGGCGAGCCCCAGGCTGTACCCGAAAAACTCGAAATTTGATATTTCGAGCCCGTAAGCCCTCACTTGCTTTGTAAACTTTGTGCTAACTCATAATACCATCTTGGTAGTCTCAAATTCCGAAAAATTATCATGTTTGATGTGAATGTGGCTGAAGTGGGCCTGCCAAAATCCGATGGTTCTGTTAAAAAATCTTTTAAAAAATTACGGCGAGTTACAAGAAAGAGAAAAAAGGAGTACTGTATTCTATGAGGTTTACTCTATCGAATCGTTACCTGAACTCCTTCTGAGGATTGATATGAAAATTTTAAAAAATCGTGAAACTTTACCATCTCAAAAAGCATGGGTCGCAGATTTTGGTTATTTTCTGAAAGCTCATTGACTGTTTTGCAAAGATTTCATAACCATTAGAAAGAGAATGAAATGCTGCTTCGAATGCTTCCAAGATCTCTCAGGAACCTTCATTCCATCAGATGTGGCGCCCGTTTGAAAAAAGCGAAATTACTTTTGAAACGACCTAATATATATATATATATATATATTAGGTTGGTAAGAAAGTTCTCGGACATTTTCAGGAAAAATCTGCTATTTCTCGAAACCTAACGCATATACATAAGAGTGAAGTACCAGCCGATAGAGCAATGCAAGCTCTACAAGATGGTATGCGAAAGTTCACACCAGCTTCGACCCACCGTAAGTTTGCACCCGAAATCTGAGTCGTACTGAAATTCAAAAAATCGCGAAAAATTTATATCTTTGTTCAAGCAAATCCTCCGGATCTCCAACTTGCACATAAAAATTGCGGACCACATCAGACACTCATATGCACCGCTCCTGTATTTTTTCCTCATCTGGAAATCGAGAAAACGAAAATTTTCATGCTCGTATAAAAACGAAGCTGTGCTGTTTCCACCGACGTAATTGAATAGTTCAAGCCTTTAGAAGTATAATCGTAAATTTTCAGCTTTCCGTAAGCCCTAGTTTTCGAAAAATATTGATTTTAGCATGGAACGCCCGAGTGAGGAGCGCTTAAATCGCTAATTTTCGGGAACTAGGGCCTGTAGAAAGCTGAAAATTTACGGTTATACTTCTAAGGGCTTGTACTATTCTAATACATGGGTGGAAACAGCCCAGCTTCGTTTTTACATGAGCATGAAAATTTTCGCTTTCTCGATTTCCAGATGAGGAAAAAATACAGGAGCGGTGCATATGAGCGTCTGATGTGGTCCGCAATTTTTATGTGCAAGTTGGAGATCCGGAGGATTTGCTTGAACAAAGATATGAATTTTTCGCGATTTTTTGAACTTCACTACGACTCAGATTTCGGGTGCAAACTTACGGTGGGTCGAAGCTGGTGTGAACTTTCGCATACCATCTTGTAGAGCTTGCATTGCTCTATCGATTGGTATTTCATTCTGATGTATATGCGTTAGGTTTCGAGAAATAGCAGATTTTTCCTGAAAATGTCCGAGAACTTTCTTACCAACCTAATATATACAGGGTGTCCCAAAAGTATGTATCGAACGTTTGATCGTTAATAACTCTCTTCCCAAGAAGTCTTTTGCCTTGCTTCAGGTACCGTTTTGTAGAGCTGGCTTCAACTTAGATTTGCAGTATAGAACGAATCACTCATTTCTCTTCATTACTGTAGGATTACGGTAGAAACTTCAAGGAGGGTTTTAAGCAATGAAAGGCCATATTTTGCCCCAGAAAGGAAACAAAACAGCCTTAAAACTTTTACACTAGGCTAATTAGAGTTGCTGATTATAACTGTAAAGTTCCCAACTTATTATGATGCTTCATTGAAGAGTTATGCCAGGTAAGAAGTAGCGGCCATTTCTTCAATGTTCCTAAAAAGTGGGATTGCACCGTTTAGAAAGCTTCGTAATCTTGTGAATAGTTAATTATTGAACTCAGCGTCCATAAAAACCCTATTACACAAGTTTTCACATTTTTTTGAAAATTTTTGAAACGGCAGCTTTTTCCACATTGACACCATATGTTTCAAGTTTCTACCGTAATCCTACAGTAATGAAGAGGGATGGGTGATTCGTTCTATAATGCAAATCTAAGTTGAAGCCAGCTCTACAAAACGGTACCTAAAGCAAGGCAAAAGACTTCTTGGGAAGAGAGTTATTAACGATCAAACGTTCGATACATACTTTTGGGACACCCTGTATATATATATATATATTAGGTGGGTGCAAAAGTTTTGTCGTTTCATTTTCAAAAATTTGTAACTTCGCCAGATTTCAACGGATTTGCTTGCTTGTAATTTTATTAGAAAGAATAGGCCTTCCGCTTTCAAGCGCTGTTTTGTGGAGCTTCTGTTTCACACAGAGTGCCGAGATAAAAATGGAAAACTAAGACCATGTAAACTTTCACCATTTTAAGTTAGGTCACCAAAAATCTGGAATGCTGCAGAAAAATCTGAAATCGTCAGTGCATATGTTTTTTGGCCTACTCTTTGCAATTGTGAAGAGTTTGTGCTGTTTGGACGTCTCTGTGAGAAGTTATGATTTTCGCGAAAATTCACAAATTAATTGATTTTGGCGTTTTCCATGGTGGATTCGATAATCATAACTTCTCACGGAGAAGTTCAAACAGCACAAACTCTTCACAGTTGCAAAGAGTAGACCAAAAAACATATATACTGACGATTTCAGATTTTTCTGCAGCATTCCAGATTTTTGGTGACCTAACTTAAAATGGTCAAAGTTTACATGGTCTTAGTTTCCCATTTTTATCTCGGCACACAGTGTGAAATAGAAGCTACACAAAACAGCGCTTGAAAGCGGAAGACCTATTCTTTCTAATAAAATTACAAGCAAGCAAATCCGTTGAAATTTGGCGAAGTTACAAATTTTTGAAAATGAAACGACAGACTTTTGCACCCACCTAATATATTAGGTCGTTCCGAAAGTAATGTCGCTTTTTTCAGACGGGCGCCGCATTTGATGGAACAAAGGTTTTTAAGAGATCTTAGAACTATTCGATGCAGCATTTCATTCTCTTTCTAAGGGTTGTAGTATCATGGCATCATATTCAATGAGCTTTTGAAAAATCACCAAAAACTGCGACCCATGCTTTTTAAGAAGGTCAAGTTTCACAAATTTTCTAAGTTTTTATAACAACCCTCGGAAGAAGTCCAAGTAATGGATGGATAGAGCAAACCCTACAGGAAACAGCACAACTTTTTTCTACTTTCCATAGCTCGTCATAATTTTTGTATTAATTTTTTGATGGAACCACCGAGTTTCAGCAGGCTCGTCTCAGACACAAATGCATCAAACAGCAATAAATCTTCGGATTTTAAAACTTACAAAGATGGATTATGGCTTGACACTAATTTAACAAACCAAATGAGCATTCACCGCTTCAGATTAGCAACTTTAGAAAACTCCGGGTACAGCTCGGGGCGCCCTGGAAAACCTGCATTATGATGATTTTATCCCGGAAAACCTGATGAATCGGAAACAAAAAATAACTAATAGAAAGAGGAGAAAAAGCTGCGTCGAATGGCACCCGAGTTGCTTGCCGGTTGTTGTTCTGTGAGGTTTAAGTTGACCAAATATGGACTTTGATGACCTTGTAAAATTTACTCCAGAAACTCAAAGAAGCAAATTAAAGAAAAGCAAAAAATTGTTTTGCATCCTATAGGGTCTGCTCTATTTATCTGTTACTTGTACGTTTTCAGGGAATCAGTACAAAAATTTGGAAAATTAGCCGAACTCGACCATGACAAAAAGCATGAGTCGCAGGTTTTGGTAATTTATTGAGAGCTCATTGAATACTATGCAATAAGATTAGAACCATTAGAAAGAGGGCGAAATGCTGCATCGAATGATCCCAAGAACTCTTGAAAATCTTGATTCCGTGAGATGTAGCCTTCGATTGAAAAAAGCGACATTACTTTCGGAACGACCTAATATATATACAGAGTGTCCCAAAAAATGTGAACACTGTTTGATCGTTAATAACCCCCTGCTTTTATGTCTTCTGCCGAGGTTGAGGCAGCATTCTATAGAGCGAGGCCTAACTTAGATATACAGTATGGAGCGAGTCATCGATCGCTCTTCATTACTGTAGGATTACGGTAGGAACTTTGACAAGGATTTTAAGCCGTTGAAAGCCATATTCTGCCTCGGAACAAAACCAAACAGGCCAAAAACTTTTACACATGAATAATGGAAGCCGCTGAGTTCGAATATGAAATTTACACTTCACTGTGACCTTTCCTTTTAAGGTTATCCCAGGTAAACCTTAATAAGCGAATTTCCAGCATTGGTCAAAAATGTGATTACACCGTCAAAAAAGCTAAAAACACCCGTAAAAAGCGTTATGGTATCGCGCGCGCGAAACCCTTAGTACACGATTTTTCAGACTTTTGAAAAAACTTTTGTCAAATGGCAAATTTTACAATAGATCCACATGCCAGAAGTTCATACCGTAATCTTACAGTAATGAAGAGCGATCGGTGATTCGCTCCATGCCGCAAATCTAAGTTGAACCTCGCTTTACAGAATGGTGCTTCAAGCTCGGCGGAAGACATAAAAGCAACGGAGTTATTAACGATCAAACAGTGTTCACATTTTTTTTTGGGACACCCTGTATATATATACTAGCGACCCTATGGGTCGCTAGCAAGTGGGTGAGGGCAGATACATTGAGGAAAGCATATTTAAAACGGCAAAAATCTACGCTAACTCACTGATTGTTTCAGAAACAGTTCAGAAATGGAACTCTTCTTCGCGCAGTCAGTCTTGTCTTCGCGTCTTGTCGAAGACAAGGCTGTTGCAGCAAAGCCTAGATATAATACCAATCAGTAGAATATCACAAGCTGAAAGGAAGTAAACCTAAAAGATGAACCCTACTATCGCAAATATTCCACAGTCTGCTCTGAAAAATCACTGAAAAGGTAATGCTCTGCAGTGCTTCAAACTTACAATCTTTCGAAATCCTGCTTGGACGCTACTTTTTCAATGGATCTTAAATTTTTGCACACTTACTTTCAAAAGCAAGTCATTATGGATTGGAAATTGTGCGCGAAACGCAGGTGAATCTGAAACATGTAAGGCTCTAGGGCACAGAACGTCAGACTTCACCTCCACTCAAGACCGAAATTGAATGCTCATTTTTCCTGAAGAAATTCAGTTTCTACACTTTCAAAAGCGAGTTTCTAAAAATTTTTTTAAAATGAAAAAATACATGAACATCTCAAGTAAGGCCTTGCCCTGCGGATGTCAAATTTTGCCCTGCCCTCTCCCCTCCCTATGAACCAAAATTGACTGAATGCTTATTTTTCTCCCTATAAAAATCAGACTTTTCCGCGAATCGTTCGAAAGAATGAGTTTCCATGGTTTTCCAAATTTTCAGAGGTTCATGAACTTTCCAAATTTGACTTGCATGAAGACCATCACTGCCAAACTGAAATATTACGGTAGGAACGCGTTATTGCCGGAAGTGCCGCCTTGCGATAACTTCCTTGAAGTTCAACCAATCGAACTTTGATATTTGAGATCAGCTACAATATGAAAGAGTTTGTAAAAGTTCGAAGATATCTGTTCTGAATAAGCTTTTTCTTGACATCGGCGGTATAAATGCATTGCCGCGCTGGTATTGCCGCACCTCCATAGCTTCCTTCAGCTTGAAGCGACAGAATTATTCTGGTTTGAACTTTTGGGACACCCAGCGCTTCCTTAAAGTGCTTTTGGAAGCTTCAAAATTTCGCTTTCAAGCTTTTTTTGTCTCCATGCCAGCGGCGAACGCAATAAGTCGGTAACAATAACACAAGAATCCTTCTACTGAAATTTTGATCGAATATTTGAAAACAGCGTTTTTTTAGCTACTTGTGAGTCTGCTCAAACTGAGCAAAAGCCTCTGTCTTGGTACTTTTTCCAAATTAAACGATACAGGCGACAAAGCAAAATCCATTTCGCGTCGGAAAAGCCAAATTGGTGTAACTTTCTTCATTTCCCTATCAAGTTTTGAAGCTGGTATTCGAAATAAGGGACTCCCAAGCTATTTGAATATATGTGCCCAAATTCCGTAGAATCTCAGATTTTTTTCCGGGCTTTTTTTTTGATCCTTCATAGTACCCTATCAACCAGGCTGCTCTGACCATAGCTCAAGTGACTTTACTGTATCAATTAATAACAAAATTCTTATCAATATGATGGCAAATGAAGGTGAAGATTAAATTGAAGTTGCAGCCTGATTTTTGATTCCGAAACCATGTTCGGGTTTTATGATTCTTTGGATAGTAGTGGCCATCCCGATTACTTATCCTAATCAATGGGTGATCCATTCATAGTGTTTTTATTACCAAAGGGCCAAAAGTTCCTGGAGTATTACAAAGACCTTTTTGAGAGCTAAACTACTACAAAACTATGAAATTGCTCGGTACCAAAGTCCAACTCATTCGAAGTTTAAGAAACAACCTAGATAATTTTGATATCGGTAACGAGGCGGCACTACAATTGGCGGATTTTGAACTGACTAAGCGCGATATCTATCAGTCCAAGACAGCTGCAGCTTCTCAAATTTGCCTTAAACTTGGCTCAGAAGGAAAGGGTTAGTCAATCAGCCTTTGTCGAGCATCATACGTGTTTCATACGTAACGCCATTTTCTAAGCGTTACGAGGGCATACGATAGGGAGTCAAAACCATGAAATTGCTCTAAGCTTTGCCTAGAAAGGGGTATTTAGCCCGATGAACATGGATATCATATCTTTTTTTCAAGATATAGCAATGTTCTTGGGTTACGTTGTGTATGCTGGATGCGTCGAAGCTCCAAAATTACTCACAACTTTGCCTAGTAGGTTTTGAAGCATGACGAATACGCTGGCTGCAGTAACACCTTATAGTGCAGTAGAGGTGATATGTTGCACTGTATCAAAAGACATGAGCTATTCGGCTGTATGGGCCCTGAAATTTTGCCATGGGTTACTAAACTTGGTCCAAGGGGGTTTTCTCATTTTAGATTAAAATGAGTGTCGCAGTCTTACGTGTTTTGAGTGCGATCTAGTTCTGTTCATCCTTGAAGTCGCTTTTTCAATATCTGGACCCCAACATTTAAAAGTCGTGGATTTGCTCGCTATCGGTCCAGGAAGGTAATTCGAACCGCTGGTGCCGAATATCATATTGATTTTGCACGGTAGCGCCATTCTGAGGGATACGGCAGGTATACGGTGTGAATCAAAGTCGCGGATTTCGCTGGAAATTTGCTGGGTCATTTGACCTGCTGATACGAATATCAAGGAATAATCTTGGATTCACCCGAAACTCAGTTTAAAAGGGTTTTTCCACAATCGGACCTGTCTTGAAAACTGTAAAGGGTGGTTACCTGACTCGTTGATCAAGAATATTGCATTTCGCATGATGGCCTTTACATGAATTTTTGCGAACTTGGCAAGGAAGTTATCTGACATGCTGAGCACATATCTTCTCTTTCTCTACACAGAAACGTATCCGTGTAGTTACGGCAGACTTACGAGCGGGGAGATTAAGATCACGGACTTGCTCCACACTTTGCCTAGATGGATTGCTTGGCACGATGAACATGATATCACACTAAACTCGCAAGCAAGCGCAATTTTCTCGGGTTACGGTGGGTACAAAGCAGATGGCCCAAACAAGAGTCAAAACGTCGTTAGAGGCGTAAACTAGTACTAACTAACCAGACTACTAACTAACCAGTACTACTAACCAGACTCGAATATCACAGTCATTTTGCATGTTGTGACCTTTCTTAAGTTTTTGAGGTCTATTGCTTGAAAAACATGAAAAGGGCTTGTTTAGTTGCAAAAAGAAAATGGCACTCTCAAGAAGCCAATGTATTATTCATGTTCAGCGTGCGAGATAACAGTCTTAGGCGAAAAGGGAATCCGTGGTTTCGACTCCATACTGCATATCTATCGTATAACTACTCAAAAAGCCACAAAAAGAGTATGATTCTTGTGATAAGCATGTCGGATAACGCCTTTAGTCCAAATCTCAGCCAAATCTAATTCCAGTCTTACAGTATACCTAGCGTAACCACACGAGCAAATCTGGAACTTCGACCCATTTTCCGTGACACCGAACCCAAGAAAATGGCGCTATCATGAAAAATCAAATGATGATATGTCTCGCAAAGTTTAGTGCAAATTCATGGCTTTGGCTCTCTACCGTAGCCCACCGTAACGCTCAAAAAATGGCGTTACGTATGAAATAAGCATGATGTTTGACATGGGCGGATCGACTACCCCTTCCCTTCTGAGCCAAGCTTCAGGCAAATTTGGGAAACTGGCGCTGTCGAGACTGTTAGGTATCGCGCTCTATTCAAAACCCGGCATTCAGTGCCGTCCCGTTACCGGATATCGGTATTTTTCTCGGTATTTTTCTGGTAAATCATAACACTGTACCCTCGCCACTGATGATTAGCAAGAAATTCAGCGATTTTTGAAAAGTGCTGAGAAATAGAATGTGAATGCCTTACAAAACCTACAAAATTCTATCCGCTAAAAGTATAGCACACTTCAAAAATGGTAAATTTCTCTAATTTCCGAAAATCGTTGGAGGATGATTGAGGAGCGGAAAGAATGAAATCTCTATTCTCTGTAAAAACTTCAAAACGCCTCGGAGTTCATGAATATAAATCATCTGAGACTAAAGCCAGCCTCATATCAAAAATCTCTTGAACTTAGGGATTCGTGTGATATCTGGGTAAAGTGAAGACAGGTCAGAATCGCTGGTTTCAACTTTATCCTGAATTTTCGAATAGACTAAGAGGAATATCAACATTCTGAATTAAGAAGTTTTCAAAAAAAAACTCAAGAATTATGAAAATGCTTGATTGATTTAGAAATATCTGGGCAAGAAGCCTAAGGCTGACCAAGGTCGTAAGGTTCAGCATCATAAGTGAAAAAAACGTTGCAAAAAATAGGCCATATTGTTTTTGCAGGCAACGACGAGCCACTTATGGCTGCCGTTATTAGTTTTCATGTTTTCTGAAAGCTTTCACAGACTTTTACATTGCATTAAGTATTATTGGTAAAAAGCTACTTCAATTCTCGTACTTTCGCAGATTTACGTGGTAGAAGGTGGAAATTTTTATTTACAGCACCTTCTTTCATGTACCTTCCGCCTTTCGGCTCATAAATATACAAGAATCCTCGCTTCAAAGCAAGGAATTCGAAATTGCCGAATAAAACTCCAATCTATCGAAATCTGTTGTCACGATCTCAGGCTGTGATCCCATTTGACCTGGATAAAGCGATAAGTTCTGATTTTGGGATCGGGTTTTATGTCAGAATGTGCCATCACAAAGAGTTCAGTGATTGCACTTAAGCTATCGGTTAAACAGCAGAAAAATTTGTTGATCATGTTATCACATAATGTGAGCGGTCGATTTGAAATTTCTTATCATCATTGCATTTCTTGGATATTCATTCAAAGTGTCGTAGATTTAGAACTAAGCAAAACAGAGTTCATCTTTCAGCATTTCAAACGCTGAAAGTCAAAGCTATTTTCATATCTGTAACATCAAGATGATGTTTATTATATGAAATTAGTTATACTTAAAAGAACCCCATTTTTTGGGGTTCTTTTAGAAGGAACCCCATCCCATCGATTTTCGGATGCCACTGGTTCAATATCGCAAATTGCACAACGTGTCAACTGCTCAGACAATCGCTGGGGGCAGGCGGGCACCGGAAAAATACATTGCTGATTTCTCGCACCCCGCTCGCGGATTTTTTGCAAAGCAATCAGGACTTTTCGGAAGACCGCTTGCTGAGTCAGCGGATTTTTGAGAGACCGCCTGTTGAATTTTTTTTCGCTCTTATCTTTTGCAGATATATTGCTGAATCTCTGAGAAATCGAGAATTCAGCAAGCGGTCTTCCGAAAAGTCCTGATTGCTTTGCAAAAAATCCGCGAGCGGGGTGCGAGAGATCAGCAATCTATTTTTCCGGTGCCCGCCTGCCCCCGGCGATTGTCTGAGTGGTGCAGGTGCACCTAAAGCGCCTCAGTGAAAAATGTTCTTAGATGGTAAAGTAGTGCAATGTAGCGATAGAAGCGGTCAAACCCGTGCAGTCAAGAACTTACCAAAGTGACACACATTTGAGCACCCCATCCTTCGTCCCTCCAAATCTCGAAACACAAAATATTTTTCCACTATCAAAATCAATGAAAAGTCTCATGGTCAGAGATTACAATTGCAGAAAATAGTTCATAGAAATCATTGTTGGAAAATGGAACATCTGAGTTGAAAAAAATGTTGGAATATGTTTATGCTATCAACTTCCTGGAAATATTAGGTTGGTGCAAAAGTTTTTGCGCACGATTTTCAAAAATTCATAACTTCCGATTTTTTCAACCAATTTGGCCGCTTTTATTTTTGTATGAAAGAGTAACTCATGCTCTTCATAATGGCATCTTAGCTGCTTGCTAATGATCATCTGTTTCATAGATACGAGCGATAGAAGAAAATTGGTCAAAATTTGAATTTTCTGTGTAGGGTCATAAAAAATCGGAAACTTGCAAAAAAAATTGGAGCAGTCAGTATTGTAGGTCCTTTTACCTGCTCTTTCTAATGGTGCAAAGTTTGCGTCGATTGAGCGTCTCTACCAAAAGTTATGATCTTCCTGAAAAATGCCAAAATAAATCAAAATCGCCCTTTTGTATTGCTTGCTCGAAAATCACAACTTTTGATAGAGACGCCCAATCGACGCAAACTTTACACCGTTAGAAAGAGCTGGTAAAAGGACCTACAATACTGACTGCTCCGATTTTTCTTGCAAGTTTCCAATTTTTATGACCCTACACAGAAAATTCAAATTTTGACCAATTTTCTTCTATCGCTCGTATCTATGAAATAGATGATCATTAGCAAGCAGCTAAGATGCCTTTATGAAGAGCATGAGTTACTCTTTCATCCGAAAATGAAAGCGGCCAAATTGGTTGAAAAAATCGGAAGTTATGAATTTTTGAAAATTGTGCGCAAGAACTTTTGCACCAACCTAATAGATTTTAACCATACCCTCGATACATAGAGCCACGTACTCTGGTAACCTTCACTTTGAGGGCTATGAGGGGACACAACCTTCACTTAGAAAAAAATAGAAGTCATTCGGGGCTTCACCCTGGATGTTATTGCCCTGACTATATCGGAACGTATGTTAACGAAGTAAATATAGGGAACAACATCTTTAGCTTATTTCAGCGAAACCGAGAATTGCCGTTTTCATAGCCTTTTTTACGTTAAAAAGAAGGTTTCTGTGGAATTTTCGCCAAAATTCAGGAAAAAATTCCTCAGTTAACCTCTCATTTGTCCAAAATAGAGTTTCAGAAGTTTAGAAAAGCTATTAGAGTTAAACAGAAACGAGAAACTGCGCTTAAATCTTGCGCAGAGAGTCGCGCACGAAAACGCGGGTCTATCTCGTTAATGAAAGTTTTTCAAAGCTTGGGACATTGTCAGTTCTCCTCACCGTGTCGTGGCGATCAGAATGATATATAATGTTGCAGGGTTTCGTTGAGACCCCGCGGAGATCTACGACCAGAGCCAAATGCCCCGTCGGCTCTGGTCTGTCTCCGCTGCTCGTCTGCGTCTCCGCAGGCTGCGTGCTACCTCGCTACCCCAAACGCGGGGCGCGGGGCATTCGGCTCTGGTACCCTTTTCTTCGCTGTTTCGAATCCAATTTTAGCAAGCTATATATCAAATTGAAGCTCTTGATCTCTATTTTCACGCTGACAACGTCCCAGAACCACATTTTTTGATTTGATTGAGAAATTCGGCAAAAACCTTGTTTTCGAAAATCTCTTGTTTTCCTTCTAGTTTAACTCTTTTCGCGCGGTTTTTTCGAGCGTTCTATAGATCTTGCTTCTGTTCATAATGCAGACAACCACCCAGCCCTTACCTCTCCGATTACGGTGGAATTTTTTGCGAAAAACTGTAAAAAAGTGCGTTTTTCTTTACCGTGTTCTGTTTCAGTGCCTTCGCATCCATTTTTTCCAGCTTGGGCGATTGTTGCTCAGAACAATAAGCGCAACAATCCAGACAACGTCCCAGGAAACAGGAACGTCAATGCGGGGGGTAAAAATTTTAAGGACGCATCAAAAATCAAAACCCCGTGTTGCGCAATTGCTGGTCCTGGAGCGAAAACTTGCACTCTGAAAAGCCGCCAACTGAAAGACTTCAAACCGTATTGCAGCGTTTTTATCCGGTTTTTAGCAGTTTCTTTTGCTTTTTTATCTGTTTTATGTCATTTTCTCTTCTCTGATCTTCTTTGAACAACCTTCACTATTTATGACGTCAGATGTTCAAACAACCTTCACTTTTGGCGTCCTGTCTCTGGACTATCGAAGGTATGATTTTAACGAATATTCCTTCCATGAGCACTCCGAAAATAGAAGTGAAATTCAAATTAATCACTTCACTGCTCATTTTTTACTTACCATTTTTTGGTGCAAGTGTGCTATACTTTTAGCGAACAGATTTTGTAAATTTTGTAAGGCTTATATACTTTAATTTCTCAGCACTAAGGATTCAAGGGTCACTGAAATTTTTGCAAATCATCAGTGACGAGAGTACGATAGCCTGATTGCCCAAAAATCATGAAAAAGTACCTAGGTCTTATTTTCTTGAATCGAGTGACTTGGACTTGACACACATGAAAATAGTGGACTTTCATGCCAAACAATTACAATTTTGTAGTAGTCTAGCCAATACGGTCTTTGTCTACTGCCGATACTACAGAAAATTTTACGGATCCTTGGTGAAAAATATACCAAAAACTGTCGATTACCCACTGTCCGAAAAAATTCCCATCCTGCCAATAAAGTTAGCCAAGCAATCATGGCCATTAGAATCAGCAGTCGGGTATGGCTTTTAATTTGTGCAGAAAAAAGTGATGAATCTTTGCAAATACGGTTTTACTTCGGGATCTTTGAAATTTACCTCCTCTGACACCAAAATCGATGGAATGCTCAGTTCTTCGCAGAAATCAGAATTTTGAGCACATTACCTTCAAAGGCAGATTTGTGATGAATACTGTTGAGATCGGCGCAGGCTGATGGTTTGCCTCAAATCTATCCCCTCTCCCTTCGAAACCAGAAGAAATGCTCAGTTCTTTTTTTGTTGAAAAATCGGAAATTTCCGCAATGCTCGAAAACATTTCAGAATGAGGCTCTGCTCAGCAGAACGAATTTTACCCACTCTCGAAAGCAAAAAGATGAAGCTCATCTTCGTTGAAAATTCACGCTTTTCCTTTCTTTCTTTCAAACTTTCTTCAAAAACGAGTTTTTGATGATTTCGTGGAAATTCGTGCAAAAAAAGGTGAAATGTCTTTCCGAATGAGGCTCCACTTTGTGGGCCTCAAGTTTTACGCCCTTCTGGACCAAATCGGTTGAATGCTAAATTTTTTGCTAAAAACCTCGAGCACTTTGCTTTTAAAACTAGATTATGGTGAATTTCTTTTGATGTACGCGTAGGATGCATTCTTTCCAAATCTATCCTCTCATCCTTCAACACCATAATTCACGGAATGCTCAGTTTTTTCGTTGAACAATCAGGATTTCTCCGTAGTCTACCTAACTTGTGCTTGAAAAACTGTGAATTTTCGAGGAGGCTAAGTAGGCTATATGTGTAGAGTAGGGGCAACAGAAAGCTTAAACGAAGAACTGTAAGCTCGAAGCTGTAACTGCAAGCGGAACTCAAGCCGAAAGAGAGATCGATAGCCGGAGTAATTCCGTACACAACAATTTCAGCTAACATGGCTCGTTGCTTAACACATAGCGAGTGCAGCAACAAAATTAGTAAAGATAGTTAATGGGTAGTCAATAATTCTAAAATCCAATGTTTTCGTAATCAGCAGGCGCACATACACTCCTGTACCAATTTTTAGCCGCCTAGCTCAAGTTTGGGAAAGACCCGCTCCGCTCGGGGCCTATAGTGCAAGCAAATCTCTCGCCGGCATAATGGTTACTGGCCTCTCCTCTCGCCACCACTGAGCGCCGTTATATTTTCGCATTCCTTTTTCTGGATTCCTTCAGCAACTGTACCCTCCGTCACGCTGGGGTTAAGGATAGGAGGGACGCAGAAAACTCTGCTGTCGCGCTTGAAAGGATCGAATGTATATTATAGTAAGGATACCAGTGGCGTACCGAGGGGGGGCGGGGGGGGGGGGCGCGCCCCCCCCCCCCCCGAGAATGGGTCGCGAAATTTTTGGAAGTTACTTATATGGGTTATAAAAATGTGCAAGTGACTTGTTTATTTTTGTAAACAATTAAAATAATTTTTAAAAATTTTTAAAAATTCAAATTAGCCTTGTAAAAAATTTTTTTCGGGGGCGTGGCTGACGCCCCCGAAAAAAATTTCTAGGGGCCGGGGACCCGCAAAAATTTTGAGAAGCACCCCCAAAATTTTTTCGGAGTACGTGGCTAACGCCACGCACCTTCTCTAGAAAAAAATTTTTGTCGCGCCCCCCCCCCCCCGAGCCGAAATCCTGGGTACGCCACTGATATATACATATATATATATATTAGGTGGGTGCAAAAGTTCTTGCGCCGAATTTTCAAAAAATCATAACTTCCTTTCTTCGCAACAAATTTTCACAAAATTAGTTTTGTTTAAAAGAGGAAACCTTTTTCTTTATAGCAGTTCCTTTGACATGAATTAGCGTTGGTAAGTTCGAAATTAGTCAGGATCGACATTTTTCATGCTGGATCACGAAAAATTCTGGAAGTATTTTTGTTTGATAGAGAAAATTTTGCACATTACAGTGGTCCCTTCCTCATGAATTGAAACGAAGTAGATCGAGAGTCAGAAGCAAATAAAGAGAATTTCTTCACTTTTGCAATTTTTGAGCATGCTCAAAAAAGCTTCAAAACGTCATAAAAAAGGCGAAAAAGTTATAAACGTGGGTTTTGTGACCTTCCCTTTTTAGCTGAGCAAAAATTGTGCCAATTGGGAGCAATTTTCATTTTCGCGAATAACGCAGACCTGAAAATACGAATAAATCGCGAAAATGAAAATTGCTCCCGATTGGCATGATTTTTGCTCAGCTAGAAAGGAAAGGTCACAAAACCCATGTTCATGACTTTTCCGCCCTTTCTGTGACGTTTTTAGGCTTTTTTGAGCATGCTCAAAAATTGCAAAACTGAAGTAATTCTATTTATTTGCTTTTAACTCTTGATCTTTTTCGTTTTAATTCATGATAAAGGCACTATAGTAAAGAGCATAATTTTCTCTATCATACAAAAATACTTTCAGGATTTTTCGAGACCCTGCTTGAAAAAAGCCAATCTTGACTAATTTCCTTCAATTGCTTTTAACTTTCGAACTTGCTCATGCTAATTCATGACAAAGATGCTGCTGTAAAGAGAAAGATTTTCTCTTTTAAATGAATATAAAATCAAAGAGATTCACTGAGTCGGAAGGAAGTTACGATTTTTTGAAAAACTGGCGAACGAACTTTTGCACCCACCTAATATATATTAGGTTGGTCCGAAAGTTCGTTCGCACCATTTTTAAAAAATCATAACTTCTTTCCTTCACGACGATTTTGCGCCTTTCAAATTTTATTAGAAAGCATAAAGCATGTAGTTTTCAATGGTCCCCTGAAGATCTTTCAGCATGTTCAGATTGCAGAGATAAAAATGAAAGAACGAGAACATTCGAAATTGGAATTTTTGAGAAAAAATTCTAAAAATCTAGAAACTGCGCAATAAAATCCAGAAAAGCCATTATCCTAATTTTTCTTATATTTGATTACTAGCTGAGTTAAGTTTATGCTGATCGAGCTCTTTTTTTCAAAGTTATGATTTTTTGAAAAAAAATGCCGAAAAATCGATTTCTTAGGAATCCTTAGGAAAATGATTTTTCGGCATTTTTTTTCAAAAATTCATAACTTTCAAAAGAAGGGTTCGATCAGCACAAACTTAACTCAATTAGTAATTAAATATAAGAAAAATTAGGATAATGGCTTTTCTGGATTTTATCTCGCAGTTTCTAGATTTTTAGAATTTTTTCTCAAAAATTCCGAATTTCGAATGTTCTCGTTCTTTCATTTTTATCTCTGCAATCTGAACATGCTGAAAGATCTTCAGGGGACCATTGAAAACTACATGCTTTATGCTTTCTAATAAAATTTGAAAGGCGCAAAATCGTCGTGAAGGAAAGAAGTTATGATTTTTTTAAAAATGGTGCGAACGAACTTTCGGACCAACCTAATATATATATATATTAGGTCGTTTCAAAAGTAATTTCGCTTTTTTCAAATGGGCACCACATTTGACGGAACAAAGCTTTCTAAGAGATCTTGCAGGCATCCGATGCAGCATTTCATCCTCTTTCCAAAGGTTATGAAATTGTTGCAAAACAATCAATGAGATTTCAGAAAATAACCAAAATCTGCGACCTATGCTTTTTGAGATGGTCAAGTTTCACAATTTTTCTAAACTTTTATATCAACCCTCCCAAGAAGCGAAAGTAACACTTCTATTAAGCAAACCTTACAGAATGCAAACCAATTTTTTTCTCCTTCCCGCAGCTTGTCATACATTTTTGACAGAATTTTAATTGATGCTGCCGAATTCCATACCTAGGCAGCTAAATCTTCGTAAAACATCAAAAGAAGAGCAGCTCGCGCACTATCCGATGCGGCATTTTCTCCTCTTTCTAACAGATGTTTTTCGTTTCCGATTTGTTTAGTTTTCGGGGATAAAATCATCACAATTCATTTTTTCAAGGAGCTTCATGCTGTACCTGAAAATTACGAAATTGGATATTTCGAACCCGTAAACTCTCATTTGCTTTGCAAAGTTAGTGCTAACTCATAGTACAGTCTTGGTAGTCTCAAATTCCGAAAAATTATGATGTTTGCAGCGATTGTGACTGAGGTGGGCCTGCCAAAATCCGATGGCTCTGTTGAAAAATCTTTCAAGAAATTACGGCGAGCTACGAGAAAGAGAAGAAAGTAGCACTGTATTCTATGAGATTTACTCTATCGAATCGCTACTTGAACTCCTTCTGAGGATTGACATGAAATTTTTAAAAAAATCGTGAATCTTGACTATCTCAAAAAGCATCAGTCGCAAATTTTGGTTATTTTCTGAAAGCCCATTGAATCTTTTGCAACAATTTTACAACCATTAGAAAGAGAATTAAATGCCGTTTCGAATGCTGCCAAGATTTCTTAGAAAGCTTCGTTCCATCAAATGTGGCGCCCAATTGAAAAAAGCGAAATTACTTTTGAAACGACCTAATATATATATATATTAGGTTGAACCGAAAGTTCGTTCGCACCATTTTCAAAAAGTCATAACTTCTTTCCATCACGACGATTTTGCGCAATTTAAATTTTATTAGAAAGCGAAAAGCATGTAGTTTCCAACAGTTCCCTGGGGACTTTCCAGCATGTTCAGGTTGCAGAGATAAAAATGAAAGAACGAAAACATTCGAAATTCGGAATTTTTGAGAAACAATTCCAAAAATCTAGAAACTGCGCGGTAAAATCCAGAAAAGCCATTATCCTAATTTTTCTTATATTTGATTACTAACTGAGTTAAGTTTGTGCTGATCGAGCTCTTCTTTCAAATGTTATGATTTTTTGAAAAAAAAATGCCGAAAAATCAATTTCTTAGGAATTCTTAGGAAAGTGATTTTTCGGAATTTTTTTCAAAAAATCATAACATTTGAAAGAAGAGCTCGATCAGCACAAACTTAACTCAGTTAGTAATCAAATATAAGAAAAATTAGGATAATGGCTTTTCTGGATTTTACCGCGCAGTTTCTAGATTTTTGGAATTGTTTCTCAAAAATTCCGAATTTCGAATGTTTTCGTTCTTTCATTTTTATCTCTGCAACCTGAACATGCTGGAAAGTCCCCAGGGAACTGTTGGAAACTACATGCTTTTCGCTTTCTAATAAAATTTAAATTGCGCAAAATCGTCGTGATGGAAAGAAGTTATGACTTTTTGAAAATGGTGCGAACGAACTTTCGGTTCAACCTAATATATCCTTGCAGTATATATAATGATAAGGGAGAGTGCAAAAAATAAAAAGGCAGCGGGCGCTGTGCTGGAGCTCGCGGAGACAGCAGACAGCAGTGATGCACTTTCGTCTGGCGGGGGTCCCCCCTCTGCGCCGCCGAGGCCGGGGTCCCCCCTTCGCGCCGCCGGGTGGGGGCTGCTGGAGCTAGCGGAGACAGCAGACAGCAGAGATAAACATTCGTCTGGCCGGGGTCCCCCCTCTGCGCCGCCGAAGCAGGGTCCCCCCTCCGCGCCGCCCTTTCTTTGAACAGATAAACATCCATCTGGCGGGTTGTTCATCGCCGCCGTGATCTTTGAATTCCGAGGCCTGTTCTTAGACGATGTTGATCAAATGGCATATGGATGGCATAACCCAAAAGCGAATCATACGCAAGCTAATATTCCTATAGTTCGAAGCGCGTTGACACTTACAAAAGCAACTCAACTTTCATTGTTGGTGCGGGTTAGTTTACAATTTGATTTAGATCATTATTATCATTATATTTGTACAACATAATTTATTATTCAATGGTTTGTAAGCAGCACGTAGGGCAACTCGATCGTGCAGGGAAACAGATTTTATACGCTTGGGGCAGTTCTTATAATTTTTAAACGTTCTTCAAGCGGCACTTAGGGCATGAACTGTCTTCTAGATATAGATATATTATTGGTTTGTAAGCGGTACGTAGGCCAACTCGATCGTGTAGGGAAACAGATTTTTATACGCTTGGGGCAGTTCTTATAATTTTTAAACGTTCTTCAAGCGGCACTTAGGGCATGAACTGTCTTCTAGATACAGATAATATTGGTTTGCAAGCAGCACGTAGGGCAACTCGATCGGGCAGGTAAACAGATTTCTATACGCTTGGGGCAGTTCTTATAATTTTTAAACGTTCTTCAAGCGGCACTTAGGGCATGAACTGTCTACTAGATATAGATATTATTGGTTTGTAAGCAGCACGTAGGGCAACTCGATCGTGCACGGAAACAGATTTTATACGGGGCAGTTCTTATAATTTTTGAACGGTCTTCAAGCGGCACTTAGGGCATGAACTGTCTTCTAGATATAGATATATTATTGGTTTGTAAGCGGTACGTAGGCCAACTCGATCGTGTAGGGAAACAGATTTTCATACGCTTGGGGCAGTTCTTATAATTTTTAAACGTTCTTCAAGCGGCACTTAGGGCATGAACGTTCATTTTAAATAGTTACTATCGGTCTGTAAGCAGCACGTAGGGCAACTCGATCGGGCAGGTAAACAGATTTCTATACGCTTGGGGCAGTTCTTATAACTTTCAAACGGTCTTCAAGCGGCACTTAGGGCATAAACTGTCTTCTAGATATAGATATTATTGGTTTGTAAGCGGCACGTAGGGCAACTCGATCGGGCAGGGAAACAGATTTTTGTACGCTTGGGGCAGTTCCTATATTTTTTAAACGGTCTTCAAGCGGCACTTAGGGCATAAATTTTCATTTTAAATAGTTACTATCGGTCTGTAAGCGGCACGTAGGGCAACTCGATCGGGCAGGGAAACAGATTTTTATACGCTTGGGGCAGTTCTTATAATTTTTAAACGTTCTTCAAGCGGCACTTAGGGCATGAACTGTCTTCTAGATACAGATAATATTGGTTTGTAAGCAGCACGTAGGGCAACTCGATCGGGCAGGTAAACAGATTTCTATACGCTTGGGGCAGTTCTTATAATTTTTAAACGTTCTTCAAGCGGCACTTAGGGCATGAACTGTCTACTAGATATAGATATTATTGGTTTGTAAGCAGCACGTAGGGCAACTCGATCGTGCACGGAAACAGATTTTATACGGGGGAGTTCTTATAATTTTTGAACGGTCTTCAAGCGGCACTTAGGGCATAAACTTTCACTTTAAATAGTTAGCGACTCGATCGTGCAGGGAAACAGATTTTCATACGCTTGGGGCAGTTCTTATAATTTTTAAACGTTCTTCAAGCGGCACTTAGGGCATGAACGTTCATTTTAAATAGTTACTATCGGTCTGTAAGCAGCACGTAGGGCAACTCGATCGGGCAGGTAAACAGATTTCTATACGCTTGGGGCAGTTCTTATAACTTTCAAACGGTCTTCAAGCGGCACTTAGGGCATAAACTGTCTTCTAGATATAGATATTATTGGTTTGTAAGCGGCACGTAGGGCAACTCGATCGGGCAGGGAAACAGATTTTTGTACGCTTGGGGCAGTTCCTATATTTTTTAAACGGTCTTCAAGCGGCACTTAGGGCATAAATTTTCATTTTAAATAGTTACTATCGGTCTGTAAGCGGCACGTAGGGCAACTCGATCGGGCAGGGAAACAGATTTTTATACGCTTGGGGCAGTTCTTATAATTTTTAAACGTTCTTCAAGCGGCACTTAGGGCATGAACTGTCTTCTAGATATAGATATATTATTGGTTTGTAAGCGGTACGTAGGCCAACTCGATCGTGTAGGGAAACAGATTTTTATACGCTTGGGGCAGTTCTTATAATTTTTAAACGTTCTTCAAGCGGCACTTAGGGCATGAACTGTCTTCTAGATACAGATAATATTGGTTTGTAAGCAGCACGTAGGGCAACTCGATCGGGCAGGGAAACAGATTTTTGTACGCTTGGGGCAGTTCCTATATTTTTTAAACGGTCTTCAAGCGGCACTTAGGGCATAAATTTTCATTTTAAATAGTTACTATCGGTCTGTAAGCGGCACGTAGGGCAACTCGATCGGGCAGGGAAACAGATTTTTATACGCTTGGGGCAGTTCTTATAATTTTTAAACGTTCTTCAAGCGGCACTTAGGGCATGAACTGTCTTCTAGATACAGATAATATTGGTTTGTAAGCAGCACGTAGGGCAACTCGATCGGGCAGGGAAACAGATTTTTATACGCTTGGGGCAGTTCTTATAATTTTTAAACGTTCTTCAAGCGGCACTTAGGGCATGAACTGTCTTCTAGATATAGATATATTATTGGTTTGTAAGCGGTACGTAGGCCAACTCGATCGGGCAGGTAAACAGATTTCTATACGCTTGGGGCAGTTCTTATAATTTTTAAACGTTCTTCAAGCGGCACTTAGGGCATGAACTGTCTTCTAGATATAGATATTATTGGTTTGTAAGCGGCACGTAGGGCAACTCGATCGTGGAGGGAAACAGATTTTTATACGCTGGGGCAGTTCTTATAATTTTTAAACGTTCTTCAAGCGGCACTTAGGGCATGAACTGTCTTCTAGATCCTTGCAGTATATCTAATGATAAGGGAAAGTGCAAAAAAAAAGGCAGCGGGCGCTGTGCTGGAGCTCGCGGAGACAGCAGACAGCAGTGATGCACTTTCGTCTGGCGGGGGTCCCCCCTCTGCGCCGCCGAAGCGGGGGTCCCCCCTCCGCGCCGCCGGGTGGGGGCTGCTGGAGCTAGCGGAGACAGCAGACAGCAGAGATAAACATTCGTCTGGCCGGGGTCCCCCCTCTGCGCCGCCGAAGCGAGGGTCCCCCCTCCGCGCCGCCCTTTCTTTGAACAGATAAACATCCGTCTGGCGGGTTGTTTACCGCCGCCGTGATCTTTGAATTCCGAGGCCTGTTCTTAGACGATGTTGGTCAAATGGCATATGGATGGCATAACCCAAAAGCGACATTACGCAAGCTAATTTTCGTATAGTTCGAAGCGCTTTGACACTTACAAAAGCAACTCAACTTTCATTGTTGGTGCAGGTTAGTTTACAATTTGATTTAGATCATTATTATCATTATATTTGTACAACATAATTTATTATTCATTGGTTTGTAAGCAGCACGTAGGGCACTCGATCGTGCAGGGAAACAGATTTTATACGCTTGGGGCAGTTCTTATAACTTTCAAACGGTCTTCAAGCGGCACTTAGGGCATAAACTTTCATTTTAAATAGTTACTATCGGTCTGTAAGCAGTACGTAGGCCAACTCGATCGTGCAGGGAAACAGATTTTCATACGCTTGGGGCAGTTGTTATAATTTTTAAACGTTCTTCAAGCGGCACCTAGGGCATGAACTGTCTTCTATATATAGAAATTATTGGTTTGTAAGCGGCACGTAGGGCAACTCGATCGTGCAGGGAAACAGATTTTTATACGCTTGGGGCAGTTCTTATAATTTTTAAACGTTCTTCAAGCGGCACTTAGGGCATGAATTGTCTTCTATGTATAGATATTATTGGTTTGTAAGCGGCACGTAGGGCAACTCGATCGTGCAGGGAAACAGATTTTATACGCTTGGGGCAGTTCTTATAACTTTCAAACGTTCTTCAAGCGGCACTTAGGGCATGAACTTTCATTTTAAATAGTTACTATCGGTCTGTAAGCGGTACGTAGGCCAACTCGATCGTGTAGGGAAACAGATTTTTATACGCTTGGGGCAGTTCTTATAATTTTTAAACGTTCTTCAAGCGGCACTTAGGGCATGAACTGTCTTCTAGATACAGATAATATTGGTTTGTAAGCAGCAGGTAGGGCAACTCGATCGGGCAGGGAAACAGATTTTTGTACGCTTGGAGCAGTTCTTATATTTTTTGAACGGTCTTCAAGCGGCACTTAGGGCATGAACTGTCTTCTAGATATAGATATTATTGGTTTGTAAGCGGCACGTAGGCCAACTCGATCGTGCAGGGAAACAGATTTTCATACGCTTGGGGCAGTTGTTATAATTTTTAAACGTTCTTCAAGCGGCACCTAGGGCATGAACTGTCTTCTATATATAGAAATTATTGGTTTGTAAGCGGCACGTAGGGCAACTCGATCGTGCAGGGAAACAGATTTTTATATGCTTGGGGCAGTTCTTATAACTTTCAAACGGTCTTCAAGCGGCACTTAGGGCATAAATTTTCATTTTAAATAATTACTATCGGTCTGTAAGCGGCACGTAGGGCAACTCGATCCTGCAGGGAAACAGATTTTCATAAGCTTGGGACATTCTTGTAATTTTTAAACGGTCTTCAAGCGGCACTTAGGGCATGAACTTTCACTTTAAATAGTTACTAGCGGTCTTTAAGCGGCACGTAGGGCAACTCGATCGGGCAGGAAAACAGATTTCTATGCGCTTGGGACAGTTCTTATAACTTTCAAACGGTCTCCAAGCGGCACTTAGGGCATGAACTGTCTTCTAGATACAGATAATATTGGTTTGTAAGCAGCAGGTAGGGCAACTCGATCGGGCAGGGAAACAGATTTTTGTACGCTTGGAGCAGTTCTTATATTTTTTAAACGGTCTTCAAGCGGCACT
Organism: Cylicocyclus nassatus; assembly: GCA_958299035.1. Lineage (NCBI taxonomy): Eukaryota > Metazoa > Nematoda > Chromadorea > Rhabditida > Strongylidae > Cylicocyclus > Cylicocyclus nassatus. The sequence continues at coordinate 63,653,748 of CATQJL010000001.1, forward strand.
TAGGGCATGAACTGTCTTCTAGATATGGATATTATTGGTTTGTAAGCGGCACGTAGGGAAACTCGATCGTGCAGGGAAACAGATTTCTATACGCTTGGGGCAGTTCTTATAACTTTCAAACGGTCTTCAAACGGCACTTAGGGCATAAATTTTCATTTTAAATAATTACTATCGGTCTGTAAGCGGCACGTAGGGCAACTCGATCGTGCAGGGAAACAGATTTTCATAAGCTTGGGACACTCTTGTAATTTTTAAACGGTCTTCAAGCGGCACTTAGGGCATGAACTTTCACTTTAAATAGTTACTAGCGGTCTGTAAGCGGCACGTAGGGCAACTCGATCGGGCAGGGAAACAGATTTCTATACGCTTGGGACAGTTCTTATAACTTTCAAACGGTCTCCAAGCGGCACTTAGGGCATGAACTGTCTTCTAGATATAGATATTATTGGTTTGTAAGCGGCACGTAGGGCAACTCGATCGTGCAGGGAAACAGATTTCTATACGCTTGGGGCAGCTCTTATAACTTTTAAACGTTCTTCAAGCGGCACTTAGGGCATGAACTTTCACTTTAAATAGTTACTAGCGGTCTGTAAGCGGCACGTAGGGCAACTCGATCGGGCAGGGAAACAGATTTTCATAAGCTTGGGACATTCTTGTAATTTTTAAACGGTCTTCAAGCGGCACTTAGGGCATGAACTGTCTTCTAGATATAGATATTATTGGTTTGTAAGCGGCACGTAGGGCAACTCGATCGGGCAGGGAAATAGATTTTTGTACGCTTGGGGCAGCTCTTATAACTTTTAAACGTTCTTCAAGCGGCACTTAGGGCATGAACTGTCTTCTAGATATAGATATTATTGGTTTGTAAGCGGCACGTAGGGCAACTCGATCGGGGAGGGAAACAGATTTCTATACGCTTGGGACAGCTCTTATAATTTTTAAACGGTCTTCAAGCGGCACTTAGGGCATAAATTTTCATTTTAAATAGTTACTATCGGTCTGTAAGCGGCACGTAGGGCAACTCGATCGTGCAGGGAAACAGATTTTATACGCTTGGGGCAGTTCTTATAACTTTCAAACGGTCTTCAAGCGGCACTTAGGGCATAAACTTTCATAAATAGTTACTATCGGTCTGTAAGCGGTACGTAGGCCAACTCGATCGTGCAGGGAAACAGATTTTCATACGCTTGGGGCAGTTCTTATAATTTTTTAACGTTCTTCAAGCGGCACTTAGGGCATGAACTGTCTTCTAGATATAGATATTATTGGTTTGTAAGCGGCACGTAGGGCAACTCGATCGTGTAGGGAAACAGATTTCTATACGCTTGGGGCAGTTCTTATATTTTTTTGAACGGTCTTCAAGCGGCACTTAGGGCATGAACTGTCTTCTAGATATAGATATTATTGGTTTGTAAGCGGCACGTAGGGCAACTCGATCGTGCAGGGAAACAGATTTCTATACGCTTGGGGCAGTTCTTATAACTTTTAAACGGTCTTCAAGCGGCACTTAGGGCATAAACTTTCTTTTTAAATAGTCAGCAACCGATCGTGCAGGGAAACAGATTTCTATACGCTTGGAACAGTTCTTATAACTTTTAAACGGTCTTCAAGCGGCGCTTAGGGCATAAATTTTCATTTCAAATAGTTACTAGCGGTCTGTAAGCGGCACGTAGGGCAATAGGCAACTCGATCGTGCAGGGAAACAGATTTTCATAAGCTTGGGGCATTCTTGTAAATTTTAAACGGTCTTCAAGCGACATTTAGGGCATGAACTTTCATTTTAAATAGTTACTATCGGTCTGTAAGCGGTACGTAGGCCAACTCGATCGTGCAGGGGAACAGATTTTCATAAGCTTGGAGCATTCTTGTAATTTTTAAATGGTCTTCAATCGGCACTTAGGGCATGAACTGTTTTTTCGATATCTTTCTTATATATAAACTGGAAACATCCATCAAGACGACGAGAACCATACCTTGTTCTTCCACCCTGGCGCCCCCCTTCAGCGTTGCGGAGGTAGAGTTGTTGACAGTGTGAGCACGCGAGAAATCACGCTCTCTCGCAGATGTTAAAGGCAGTGTCTCACCAAAGTTAAGGTCGCGCGGATCTTCACATAGTCTATCATAGGGACCCCCAAATAGGCCATTGCAACAAGTCCCACTCAATTTGACCCCCTCCACGGTGAGAAAAATTCGCTTAAAGTGGTACGCGGAGAGCGAATTAGTACGCGCGGACGACTCCTTCGGTCTCCCCCCTTACGCGTTTGAACATGTCCCTCCACTTGGCCATCCACCCTCCCCTCTGTTGCTGCCACTGTGGCTGAGGCTGAAGTTGGAAGGTACAACTCGTCCACGTTTCTTCCGCGGGGCCTCCAGAAGACGGGGTTTTTGGGAACGTCGTGCGATTTTGAGCTCATACAGTGCTAGACACTGTCCGACAGGCTTGCAAAATGCAAAAATCTCGGCAACTAAATTTTGGTGAGACACTGCCTTTAAGGACGATGAGAATTCTAGAGAATCTTTCTTATATATAAACTGGAAACATCCGGCGAGACGACGAAAACCATACATTGTTCTTCCACCCTGACGCCCACCTTCAGCGTTGCGGAGGGAGAGTTGTTGACTGTGTGAGCACGCGAGAAATCACCCTCTCTCGCAGAGGTTAAGGACGACGAGAATTCTAGAGAAACGGTGTACTCCCATCCCCAGGCAAGCTAGAGAGGAGAGAGTTGTCTCGACATTTGTCAATTGATCGCACCCTATAGGCATGCGATGACGGCAGGTGTTTTGACTTTGCTTGCGATGACGAATTGTGATGAAATACCGTATATTAGGTTTGATCACGGCCAGGGTTGAGCAAGAGGTCAGGCACAAGTCTTTCCAAAACGACCCCCCCCCCCCCAGTGAAAGACCCTAAACGACCCCTCTGCTTCACCTCCAGGACCTCAGGCTGTGATAATTCGAAGAGATCAGCCGTTTTTGAAAGGTTCTTGTTTTTTGGAGGTCTGTATGTCGACTTTCTGCGATTGCACAGCACACGCAACTTGACGGCAAGTTTTGGATTTTGGATAGCCCTACTTTTAGAGCTATAATTCCCACAGGGGTGTATTGTTTGGCTCTAAATTTGCAGTATTGCAAGAAGAGGCTTTGAGTTCAATACTCATAGCAGAAATGGAGCGATTTTTAGATTTTAAAAACAAGTTAATCGGGTCAGGCGCAACCCCTCAAAAGCTCAGGCGGCCTGACCTTTTATGGGGTTGCGCCTGACCCGATTAACTTTATCACTGAAGAAGCTTTTTTAGTCAAGTTTTGTGGTAATCGCTAGCACAACCCTCGAAGATTCCACAGTAAGTGTTTGGACTTGATTCGACTTGTTTCGGCCTTGTGGTAATCCGTGGAGTTGAAGCAGTCATGGAGAAAAACGCGCCGGTCGGAATTTTGGCATTATTTCTTACTCCACTATTTGCAAGCGATACAAAGCGCGATTTTTAGCCTAGACTAGTAGGGAACAATACTTTGTTACGAGTACAAGAAAATTGACTTTTCTCACTTTTGAAAACAAGTTAATCGTGTTTGAAAATCACGCTTTTTAGTCGTTGAGAAACACTAGATAATGCAGTAAATAATGGTTTGTAGGGCTCATAGAGGTAATTTGACGTGCTCGGAAATGATACCCATTTCACACAGCAAGCTTCCTTGATGAATTTATAGTATGTCAAGGTAGAAGAATATTTGAGTTTTGGCCGAAACTTCGATTGTGGAATCAATCAGTATGCTGTTTAAAACCGTTCTTTCCTTCTGTACTGGCGAGGTCGCGATATCCACTAAACTAGCGCTTTTCTTCTTCACCTTAATCGTAGTATCTCCTCAATCGAACGAATTCGATTCCTAATCACGACCCCCCCCCCCTCTGTCTTACCCCAGTACGACCCCCCCCAGGTCGGGCGCGCCTGACCCCACGCTCAACCCTGATCACGGCCCTCACAGCTGTAGCATACCTACTGCTTACATACACAGTTTCACTTCTTTTCACGTCCTTAGCTACATTCCTCCTTCATTCTAAAGACTCCCTTGCCCCCCCCCCCTCTCCCATTTTGCATAACAGTTTGGTAGGAAATCTGAGCATTGTAATTCTTCATAGAATAGTCGTCAGAGCTCAACATTTTGTGAAATGTTGACGAAAATCCCAATCCGAAGAGCAATTGAACAGCAAAAAGTGGGTTTTTGGCACGTTCTTTCTCTGCTGCTGACCAGCTTTTAGAGCGAAAATTTTTGTTTTTTTCCCATAATTTCCATCAAAAACGGTAAAAACCTCGATTTCTACAAAATTTCAGCCACAGAAAATGCATTTGCTCCCGGAGAGAAGACCCAACATGGAAGCTGTGGTCTCGCTGGTTGAGCTCCGGCAAACTTTCTCTGTGGCTGACCTATTTTTAGAGCGAAAATTTTTGTTATTTCTCACAATTTCCACCAAAGACGGTAAAAACCTCGATTTCGACAAAATTTCAGCCAGAAAATGCCTTTGCTCCCGAGTGAAGACCAGCATGGAAGCTGTGGTCTCGCTGGTTGAGCTCCGGCAAGCCCTTTTGTGGCTGACCTGTTTTTAGAGCGAAAATTTTTGTTTTTCTCACAAGTTCCACAAAAACCTCGATTTCGACAAAACTTCAGCCGCAGAAATTCTGTCGAAATCGAAAACACCAGCCTTTCTATGCTCCCGGAGGAAAGACCCACCATGCATCTGCATTGGTCAGCATTTTGGGAAAGCGATTATTGTTGATTTTGAGTGAGCAACGAAAGAAGCAAGTGTAGCAAGTAAGTGAAATCTGGTGGTGGCATTTGGAGGGAAAGATCAGGTATTTTTTTGTGTCTACCTGCAAAGTCTGATTTTTGATTTATTTAGCTTCTCCAGAGAGGAGATGTGAACCCGTTTATAGTTAGATGCAGTCCCAAGTAAGCAAATACTAATGTATCTGCCCCGACCCACTTACAGCGGCCCGTAGGGCCGCTAGTATATATATATATATATATATATATATATATATATATATATTAGGTTGAACCGAAAGTTCTGTCCCTCCATTTTCAAAAATTCGTAACTTCGCCAGATTTCAACGGATTTGCTTGCTCGTAATTTTATTAGAAAGAATAGATCTTCCGCTTTCAAGCGCTGTTTTATGTAGCTTCTGCTTCGCACTGAGTGCCGAGATAAAAATGGAAAACTAAGACCATGTAAAGTTTGACCATTTTGAGTTAGGTCACCAAAAATCTGGAATGCTGCAGAAAAATCTGAAATCGTCAGTACATATGTTTTTTGGCCTACTCTTTGCAATTGTGAAGAGTTTGCGCTGTTTGGACGTTTCTGCGAGAAGTTATGATTTTCACGAAAATTGCCAAATTAATTAATGGCGTTATCCATAGTAAACTCGATATTCATAACTTCTCACAGAGATGTCCAAACAACACAAACTTTTCACAGATGCAAAGGGTAGGCCAAAAAACATATGTACTGACGATTTCAGATTTTTCTGCAGCATTCCAGATTTTGGTGACCTAACTTAAAATGGTCAAAGTTTACATGGTCTTAGTTTTCCATTTTTATCTCGGCACACAGTGTGAAATAGAAGCTACACAAAACAGCGCTTGAAAGCGGAAGATCTATTCTTTCTAATAAAATTACGAGCAAGCAAATCCGTTGAAATCTGGCGAAGTTACGAATTTTTGAAAATGGAGGGACAGAACTTTCGGTTCAACCTAATATATATATATATATATTAGGTTGAACCGAAAGTTCGTTCGCACCATTTTCAAAAAATCATAACTTCTTTCCGTCACGACTATTTTGCGCAATTTAAGTATTATTAGAAAGCGTTAAGCATGTAATTTCCAAAAGTCCCTTAGTGACTTTCCAGCATATTCAGATTGGAGAGATAAAAATGAAAGAACGAAAACATCCGAAATTCGGAATTTTTGAGAAAAAAATTCTAAAAATTTAGAAACTGCGCGATAAAATCCAGAAAAGCTATTATCCTAATTTCTCTTATATTTGATTACTAACTGAGTTAAGTTTGTGTTAATCGAGCTTTTCTTTCAAAAGTTATGAATTTTTGAAAAAAAAATGCCGAAAAAATTATTTTCCTAAGGATTCCCAAGAAATCGATTTTTCGGCATTTTTTTCAAAAAATCATAACTTTTGAAAGAAGAGCTCGATTAGCACAAACTTAACTCAATTAGAAATCAAATATAAGAAAAATTAGGATAATGGCTTTTTTTGGATTTTATCGCGCAGTTTCTAGATTTTTGGAATTGTTTCTCAAAAATTCCGAATTTCGGATGTTTTCATTTTTTCATTTTTATCTCTCCAATTTGAACATACTGGAAAGTCGCCAGGGGACTTTTGGAAACTACATGCTTTACGCTTTCTAATAAAACTCAAATTGCGCAAAATCGTCGTGACGGAAAGAAGTTATGATTTTTTGAAAATGATGCGAACGAACTTTCGGTTCAACCTAATATATATATATATATATATATATATATATATATTAGGTTGAACCGAAAGTTCTGTCCCTCCATGTTCAAAAAATCATAACTTCTTTCATTCACGACGATTTCGCGCATTTCAAATTTTATTAGAAAGAGTAAAGCATGTAGTTTCCAAAAGTCCCCTGGAGACTTTCCAACATGCTCAGGGTTGCAGAGATAAAAATGAAAGAACGAGATCATCCGAAATTCGGAATTTTCAAGCAAAAATTCTAACAATTCAGAAACTGTGCGATAAAATCCAGAACAGCCATCAACCTAAGTTTTCTTATATTTTATCACTAACTGAGTTAAGTTTGTGCTGATCGAGCTCTTCTTTCAAAAGTTATGATTTTTTGAAAAAAAATGCCGAAAAATCGATTTCTTGAGAATTCCTAGGAAAGTGATTTTTCGGCATTTTTTTTCAAAAAATCATAACTTTTGAAAGAAGAGCTCGATCAGCACAAACTTAACTCAGTTAGTGATAAAATATAAGAAAACTTAGGATGATGACTGTTCTGGATTTTATCGCACAGTTTCTGAATTGTTAGAATTTTTGCTTAAAAATTCCCAATTTCGGATGATCTTGTTCTTTCATTTTTATCTCTACAACCTGAGCATGTTGAAAAGCCTCCAGGGGACTTTTGGAAACTACATGCTTTACTCTTTCTAAAAAAATTTGAAATGTGCGAAATCGTCGTGAATGAAAGAAGTTATGATTTTTTGAACATGGAGGGACAGAACTTTCGGTTCAACCTAATATATATATATATATATATATTAGGTCATTTCAAAAGTTCGTTCGTCAATTTTTCAAAAAATCATAACTTCCTTCCTTTCTGGCGAAATTTTTTGAATAAATTTCTATTTGAAAGAGGAAACCTTTCTCTTTACAAGAGTATCTTTGCCATGATATGGCGTGAGAAAGTTCGAGAGTTAGAAGCAATTGAATAAATTTACTCAAGATTGGCGTATTTAAGCTGGATCACGAAAAATTCCGGAAGTATTTTTATTTTATAGAGAAAATTATGCTTATTACAATGGTACCTTTCCCATGAGTTAGAACGAAAAAGATTGAAAGTTATAAGCAAATAAAGAGAATTACTTCAGTTTTGCAATTTTTGACATGCCCAAAAAAGCCCAAAAACGTCACAAAAAAAGGCGAGAAAGCCAAGAACAGGGGTATTGTGACCTTCTCTCTCTAGCTAAGGGATTTTTGTGCTAAGAGAGAGCAATTTGATTTTCATGGAAACGTATAGCAAATTCTTAAAAAAATCATTACTTTTCGTAGGAACAGTCGTTCAGCAAGGAAATTGCCTAGCTAGAAAGACGAGGACATAAAACATATGTTTATTTTTTTTCGGTATTTTTTGTAAAGTTTCAAGACTTTTAGTGAGCTTTTTTGAAATTACCAAATTTTGAGTGGTCTTCCTTTTGCATTTTTAACTCTGCGACTTGTGCTTGGTAAAACGAATTTAAGCCATTGTCAGAAACTACATGATCTCTTTATTCTAGGAAAAATTATCCCAGGCAAATCTAAGCAGACAGCAGAGAGTTACGATTTTTTAAAGAACTATGCGAACGAACTTTTGAAATGACCTAATATATTATATATATATATATATATATATATATATATATATATATATATTAGGTTGGTCCGAAAGTTCTGTCCCACCATTTTCAAAAAATCGTAACTTCTTCCTAACACAATGTTTTTGCAAGAGTAAAACCATATTAGAAAGAGCAAGTCATGCGTCTTCTAAAACTGAGTTGGCTGCTATTCATTAAGCTCTGAATGCAGAGATAAAATTGGGGAAAGAAATTCATTTCAAATTCGGAATTTTTAAGCAAGCCCGTTTAAAAATCCAAAACAGTGCCATAAAATCCAAAACAGCCACTATCCTAGACTATTTTATCCCCTCTTTCTGAATGAGCAAAGTTCGCGTTGATCGAGCTGTTCTTTGAAAAGTTATGATTTTTTGAAAAAAAAGTCAAAAAATCAATTTTCTTAAGAAACTGTTTTTTTTGACATTTTTTCTTGAAAATCATAACTTCTTTCAAAAGAGCTCGATCAGCGCGAATTTTGCTCAGCTGGAAAGAGGGGATCAAAAAACCTAGGATACTGGCTATTTTGGATTTTATGGCACACTTTTGGATTTTTTAACGGGCTTGCTTAAAAATTCCGAAATTGAAATGAATTCCTTTTCCCAATTTTATCTCTGCATTCAGAACCTAATGAATAGCAGCCAACTCAGTTTTAGAAAGTACTTGAATTGCTCTTTCTAATATGGTTTTACCCTTGCAAAAACATTGTGCTAGGAAGAGGTTACGATTTTTTGAAAATGATGGGACAGAACTTTCGGACCAACCTAATATATATATATAATATATATATATATATATATATATATATACAGGGTGTCCCCAAAAAAATGTATCGAACGTTTGATCGTTAATATCTCTCTTCTGGAGAAGTCTTTTCTCTTGCTTTAGGTACCAACCTGTAGAGCTGGCTTCAACTTAGATTTGCATTATAGAACGAATCACTCATCTCTCTTCATTACTGTAGGATTACGGTAGAAACTTTAAAGAGGGTTTTAAGCGATGAAAGGCCATATTTTGCTCCGGAAAGGAAACAAAACAGCCTGAAAACTCATGCACTAGGCTAATTAGAGTTGCTGATTATAACTGTAAAGTTCCCAATTTATTATGATGCTTCATTGAAGAGTTATGCCAAGTAAGAGGTAGCGGCCATTTTTTCAATGTTCCTAGAAAGTGCGGCTACACCGTCCAGAAAGCTTCGCAATCTTGTGAATAGCTGAGTATTAAACTCAGCGTCCATAAAAACCCCAATACACAAGTTTTCGCATTTTTTTGAGAAATTTTGAAAAGGCAGCTTTTTTCACATTGACACCATATGTTTCAAGTTTCTACTGTAATCCTACACTAATGAAAAGAGATGGGTATTCATTCTATTATGCAAATCTAAGTTGAAGCCAGCTCTACAAAACGGTACCTAAAGCAAGGCAAAAGACTTCTTGGGAAGAGAGATATTAACGATCAAACGTTCGATACATTTTTTTGGGACACCCTGTATATATATATATATATATATTAGGTTGGTCCGAAAGTTCGTTCGCACCATATTCAAAAAATCATAACTTCCTTCCCTTACAACGATTTTGCGCAATTCAAATTTTATTAGAAAGCGTAAAGCATGTAGTTTCCAATGGTTTCCTGGGGACTTTCCAGCACGTTCAGATTGCAAAGATAAAAATGAAAGAACGAAAACATCCGAAGTTCGGAATTTTTGAGAAACAATTCCAAAAATCTAGAAACTGCGCGATAAAATCCAAAAAAGCCATTATCCTAATTTTTCTTATATTTGATTACTAACTGAGTTAAGTTTGTGCTGATCGAGCTCTTCTTTCAAAAGTTATGATTTTTTGAAAAAAATTCCGAAAAATCACTTTACTAAGAATTCCTAAGAAATTGATTTTTCGGCATTTTTTTTCAAAAAATCATAACTTTTGAAAGAAGAGCTCGATCAACACAAACTCAATTCAGTTAGTAATCAAATATAAGAAAAATTAGGATAATGGCTTTTCTGGATTTTATCGCGCAGTTTCTAGATTTTTGGAATTGTTTCTCAAAAATTCCGAATTTCGGATGTTTTCGTTCTTTCATTTTTATCTCTGCAATCTGAACATGCTAGAAAGTCGCCAGAAGACCATTGGAAACTAAATGCTTTACGCTTTCTAATAAAATTTGAATTGCGCAAAATCATTGTAAGGGAAGGAAGTTATGATTTTTTGAATATGGTGCGAACGAACTTTCGGACCAACCTAATATATATATATATATATATATTAGGTTGTCCCGAAAGTTTTGTCGGTTTTTTCAAACCACTGTGAAACCACGCACAATAAAGACCTGAATGAGTTTCAACATGCTTTCGATGCAGCTTTTCCTTCTCTTTCTTATGGATACACCTTTGTACCATAATCTTGTAGGCTTTTTTTTTTGATAATTGCCAAATTCTCTACCTGTCAATTTTACCTGCTCAAAGTTGAGCTAATTTTGAAAATTTCATTACAAAGTTTCGAAAAAGACTAAGTATGGGTCAAATAGAGCAACTCTCGGGCTACAAGGTGGTATTTTTAGTTTCTCCTAATATGCTGATTTTAACTTCAAAAAATTATTTCTCCGGAGGCCTTGGTTTTTAGTAAAGTCATGAAACGCGTAATTGCAGCAAAAGCATGAAAGCTTTTGAGTTTTTGCGAATTCAAACTTGTTTGTTATTAAACATCATTTATGCAACATAACCAAGTTTGATTTGTTTCAAAAATCAGCTTTTTTGGAATTTTCGGTAATTTTACGTGGTAAAACGTGTTCAAAAAACCGCGGTTTTTCTCAAATAAATAATTATTACGGACTTGATAAACGTGGCTCACGTAATCTAAAATAGCCACAATGTAGCCAAAGGTTTGCCCTACATAACAGTGACCAGCGCTCGTCGAAAGTATCAAGATAAAAATTTTGAAAATTCAGGAAAGTTTTGGCGTTACTGCTGAGGTGCTCAAAAAGCCATGGCGATAACATCGCAAAGACGGGGTAGATCAGGGAACAAATATAGCTATAAGAAAGAGGACAAAAAAAATGAATAGAATGACACCTAGGCCGTTCATGGATTGGCGTTCTGTGAGGTTTGGTGAGCGTTGAAAAAAACCGACAAAACTTTCGGGACAACCTAATATATATATATATATATATATATATATATATATATATATATATATATATATATATATATATATATATACAGGGTGTCCCAAAAAGATGTGCACACTGTTTGATTGTTAATAACTTTCTTGTTTCCGTGTCTTTTGCAGAGCTTGAGGTATCATTCTGTAGAGCGAGGTTAAACTTAGATTTGCAGTATGGAGCAATTTATCAGCAGCTCTTCATTACTGTAGGGTTACGGTAGAAATTTCGAGGAGGATTCTAAGCCTTTGAAAGCGGTATTTTGCCTCAGAAAAGAAACCAAACAAGCCGAAAACTCTTGAACGGGTTAATCGAAGTCGCTGATTCTAAAGATGAAAATTACACGTCAGTACACTGTTTCTTGCAAGAGTTATTTCAGATTTAGGATGACAACTGATTTTTCAATGTTCGTCAGAAATGTGCATACGCCATCAAGAAAGGTCGAAAAACTGTTGGAAAGTTATGTAGTGAAATCAGCACGTCCGGAAACCTTGCTACACAAATTTTTAGATTTTTTTGAAATTATTTTATCAAAAGGCTTATTCCACAGTTACGCTGTATGCTGAAAGTTCATACCGTAATCCTACAGTAACGAAGAGCGACTGGTGACTCGCTCCATGCTGTAAATCTAAGTTTATCCTCGATCTACAAAATGATGCCTGAAGCTCGGCAAAAGACATGAAAGCAAGAGAGTTATTGACGATCAAACAGTGTGCACATCTTTTTGGGACACTCTGTATATATTAGGTCGTTTCAAAAGTAATTTCGCTTTTTTCAAACGGGCACCACATGCGACGGAACAAAGGTTTCTAAAAGATCTTGAAAGCATTCGATGCAGAATTTCATTCTCTTTCTAATGGTTATAAAACTGTTGAAAAACAGTCAATGAGCTTTCAGAAAATAACCAAAGTCTGCGACCCATGCTTTTTGAGATGGTCAAGTTTCACGATTTTTTAGAACTTTCATATCTTCAGAGGGAGTTCAAGTAACGATTTGATAAAGTAAATCTTATAAAATACAGTACTACTTCTTTCTTCTTTCCATATCTTGTCATACATTTTTAACAGAATTTTAACTGATGCTACCGATTTCCATATTTGAGCAGCCAAATCCTCATGGAACATCAAAAGAAGAGCAGCTCGCGCACTATTCGATGCGGCATTTTCTCCTCTTTCTCAGAGGTGTTTTTTATTTCCGATTCGTTTAGTTTCCGGGGAAAAATCATCATAACTCATTTTTTTAGCTAACCTCAGGCTGTACCCGAAAAACTCGAAATTTGATATTCCAAACCCGTAAACCCTCCTCTGCTTTGTAAAATTAATGCTAGCTCATAATACCATCTTGGTAGTCTCAAATTCCGAATAATTATGATGTTTGATGCAATTGTGGCTGAGGTGGGCCTGCCAAAATCCGATGGTTCTGTTAAAAACTCTTTTAAAATATTACGGCGAGCTACGAGAAAGAGAAAAAAGTAGCACTGTACTCTATAAGGTTTACTCTATCGAATCGTTATTTGAACTCCTTCTGAAGGTTGATATGAAAGTTCTAAAAAATCGTGAAACTTGACCATCTCAAAAAGCATGGGTCTCAAATTTTGGTCATTTTCTGAAAGCTCATTGACTGTTTTGCAACAGTTTCATAACCATTAGAAAGAGAGTGAAATTCTGCATCGAATGCTTCCAAGATGTCTTAGAAACCTTTCTTCCGTCAAGTGTGGTGCCCGTTTGAAAAAAGCGAAATTACTTTTGAAACGACCTAATATATATATGTGTGTGTGTGTGTTATTATTATTCGTTATTGAGGTGATAGCGTTGTTAGCGACATAATGTTAGTCAACAATATCTGATAGGCCCATTGCGAAAGATAGTACCACTAGTGATTTGGTCTATGGTCGTATACGTACAGTAAACACAACAAAAGAAAACCAAAGCATAAGATCACCATTTTCGTAATCAGCATGTCAAAGAACCCCTGTGGACCAAGTTTTAGCGAATTTTGAGGTTTCCAGATACTAAGACACTCAAGTGAGGTGGTCATTTTCGAACGCGTCAACTTTGTTTTAAAGGTGAGTAAACTACTTATTTTGCACTCATTACAAAGCCCTACTACTTCTTCAATTCCATTAGGAATTCCACTTCAACTAACTTTGAAATCTAGATTTAAGAGCAAGCCAAAATCTCGTTTGTCCCATTTTCCCGCTTATAATTCTCAGACTAGAAAAGGCCAATTAGGCTCAGATCACCGTTGTGAAAGTTACTACGATCAGGCTATCAAATTTGCTTGTTTTTACCACTTTCCCTCGCGATTCACGTAGTAGCCGAGACTTGGCATATTACCGTAATCCAATAATTTCGCAGTGTTTTCCATTTGCTTAGCTAAAGAGAAACGATTATACCTTTCCCCAGGTGAAATTTTGCATGAAATTTCTGCTATGGGAAGGAGAAGGTTTAGCAGTAGTAAACATATAAAAAAGAGATTTGAATGCTTTGAAGGTAAGTTAATGGGTGTGGCACAACCCCTAAAAAGCTGTGGCGGCCGCTTTTAGGGGTTGTGCCGTATCCCATCAACTTACCTCCGAAAGAATTTTAGCGAACAAAATATGTAAAGTTTGATAGCTACAGTCTTGTAGTTTTCATAGAACTAATTTGGGCTTGATTCATCATCTAAAAGCTGGTGAAAGCGCAGCCATTGGAAGCGAGAAGTGGGACAAACGAGATTTTGGCCTGCTCATACCACAGTTTCATGATCATTTGAATTATGATTTATGGCGAGAGTAAATGTGGAGTAGTGCTTTGTATTCAGTACAAAAAGAATTAGTTCATTCACTTGAGACATAGTTATTTATGTTTGAAAATGACCACTTCACTGGTGGTCCAATACTGAGAACCCTCAGAATTTGCTAAAACATGGCCCATGGAGATTATTTGATATGATAATTACGGATATCTGCTTAATTATGCATGTTAGAGCTTTTATGTCACGCCTACGGAAGGCAAACGATAATGCTGGTGGTGCGGGGGAGGAGGGGGGGGGGGTCGTATCCGGCGCTTGTGTGCCACACCTCTTGCTCTCGACCCTGATAATAATTTTCAGATTTTTGCACATATCCCTGCCTCTGCCCCCACCCTTCATTATGTTTTCGTGCGATATTCCTCTTACCTCCTGTACCAATCCCAGCTTCATAGCTCAAATTTTGCAAAAAAATCGATATACTGATAAGAGTAGTGGAAAAACGCAAAAGCTAAAGCTGTATTCTTAATATGCTCACTTACCCTCTGTACGCACTCTTAGCCTTGCAGCTCAAATTTTGCAAAAAAATCGATGGAAATCGATAAATTTGTTGATACGAGGAGTAGCCTAAGACACCCGCCCCACCTTGAAGTATATGTGTGCCGAGTCGGTCCGGGTAGATTCAAAAATGGGATTTTCTGTTCGGAACATACAGACAGACATACACGCAAACAGACGTTCAGCTTTATATTTGAGACTTTAATATTCTCACTGTGAAGCAATCCAACCTTTAATCCTTACTAAATCTTTTTGGTCAATGTGGTGGCTTCCAAATAAGTTCTATGCTAAAGAGCATTGAATGTTGACTACAAATCTGTTTTCATTGTCTGCGGAGTTCCTTTAGACGCCAAGTTATGAGTCTTGCTAGGAGCGTAAAATGAATGCAAATCTAGAGGATAAATTGTCATAGTTTTTTTCGCGCTCGAATAAAGAAGGTTGTATATGAGTGTATTAGACAGGAAGTATCTACTGAATAAAGTGCAGTGATTTTCAACGCTAACCATTTGGGCAATTGTGGACGATTTTGTCGTTGCGCATTCATTTTTACTCAAAAAGGCTGATAGCTCGGCGTCCAGAGATGCTTGACAGATGACCACATTTGGAATCACTGTTTGATGCTCCTCAAAATGGTTTAAGTCGTCTGAAAGGGACTTTGGCGCGAACGCTACCCTTTTTAAATGGCTTTGTGCACGGCGTGAATTTGCTATATCAAATGACGAATTATATTCAAGGTCAAGCGTGGGATGCGACATGCCACACCCCATCCCATACCTGGGGGGTAATTGAGAAATCGGGGAGTGGGGGGGGGGAGTCGTTATTAAGGTGATTTTGATGTTAGCGATAAAAAATAACAAGTCAGATAGGCCTATCATGCGAGATACTAGCACAGGCTCACCATTGTACACTCAGTAAGCATAATAAAAAAGCCCTTAAAGCATAATGGCATATCTTCATGATTAGCATGTCAAATAACCCTTGTGAACCGTTTCAGTGAATTCTGATGGGTTCCAAATATTGGCCCAGTCAAGTCACATTTACGATAACTTTATTCTAAAGGCGAGTTGACTACTTCTTTCTGCATCTGATACAAAGAATTACCACTTATTTGCTTACTTTAGGAATTCTACCTCAAATAACCTCCAAACTATTAAAGAAGAAGGCTAAGCAGTAGCAACTAGATAAAAAAAGTGTTTGAATGATTTTAAGGTAAGTTAACGGGGTGTGGCACAACCCCTCAAAAGTGTGGCAATCACAGCTTTCCTAGGGTTGTGCCACACCCCGTTAACTTACCTGAAAATCTTAGCGAACAAATTTTATGCCGTTTGATAGCCAATATCGCGTAGTTTTTGTGGAAGAACTAAGCAGAGGAGAACTCGTGTTTTTTTTTGTTTAAGCAATACTTGTTGGAAGTACAACTACTGCGAGCGGAAAATGGGACAAACGACAGTTTGACTGGCTCCTAATTCCATAGTTTCATGGTTATTCAAAACAGAACTTATGGCATAGGCGAGCATGGAGCAGTGCTTTGTGCTGATCGTGAACTCGTGAATACAAAAAGAGGCAGCTGATTCACTTTCAAAATACAGTTAACATGTCTGAAAACGGCCACTTCACTTGGGTGGCTCAATATTGGGAACCCTCAGATTTCCCTAAAACATGGCCCACAAGGGTTATTTGACATGATAATTATGAGTATACAGGTTGTCCCAAAAGTATGTATACACTGTTTGATCGTCAACAGATCATTTCCCAGGAAGTCCTTTGCCAACCTTCAAGCATCATTTTGTGAAGCTGGCTTCAACTTAGATTTACAGTATGGAGCGAACCATCGATCGATCTTCATTACTGTAAGATAACGGTAGGAGTTTTAGGAAGGGTCTTAGCCATCGAGGGCTCTATTTCGCCTCAAAAAGCAAACCAAACAACTCGGAAACTTTTATACTAGACTATTTCAAACCCCCAAAACCTACTATGAGGTTTAAACTTTACCGCAGCGCTTCCTCGATAAGTTATGCCAAGTAAACCGCAATAGCTATTTTTTAATGCTCCCTAAAATCGTGTTTACACCGTTTGAAAAGCTTTGCAAACTTGCAAAAGGTTGAATAATGATAACAGAGGGGGCGAAAACCCTAATACACCACTTTTCAGATTTTTTGGAAACTTTTTCAAAACACGCTTGATTCACAATGACGCCTCAAGCTGAAAGTTCCTACCGTAATCCTACGGTTATGAAGAGGTATATCGGCGATTCGCTCCATACTGCAACTCTAAGTTGAAGCCAGCTCTACAAAATGGTGCTTGAAGGTTGGCAAAGGACTTTCTGGGAAATGATATATTAACGATCAAACAGTGTATACATACTTTTGGGACACCCTGTATCACTATTATAGTTAGGCTTTGTAGAGCATTTATGTCATGCCTACGGTGCACAAACGAATATGTTGGGGGGGGGGGAGGGAGAGGGTGTATCGAGACCAGGGTCAAGCGTGCTGATGCGATCCGGGACCTGCATTTACGACCCCCTACCCCTACTCCACTTCCTTTTGCGGTAACCTGCATAAATAAATGTCAGTCTCAAAAGATGCCTGCCAATGACCTCAAACAAAATTATAGGTTAGAGAAAGGTACCACTTACAAATTGGGAGATGATGCTAGTAATGCTTCACCACCCAAAAAACAGATAATTAATTCTATGTAGATTGGGTAAGAAGTAAGATTTACAAATTGGCTTTGCTTATTGTGGGAAATTTGAATGGAAAGGACAAAGCAGAACATCAATTATTTGAGTGGTATTTAAGCTGTACTCTACCTACAAAAAATGAAATAAAATATTAACTAGCAAAAGCATTACGGAACGGTTCACTTTAGTCATTATAAGTGACTATTTTATAATAACTCCTTTTTTAGTAAAGATTAATAAACTTTTCTGCTGTTTATGAATGTTCGGCATAATTCTTTCAAGGTCCAATAGTACCGAAAAATATAGGCTATGGTTCTGGAAACTGGGACGTTTTGGACTTCAATGACAGTCCTGTGTTCTATTCCCGAACGCGACAATATTTTTTTGCAGAGAGAATAAACGATATCATTGAAGCGTGGAAATTGTTTTCGATTAAAAAGCTCACTTTCTATCTATTACACAGATTTTCCTGAGAAAAAAAAACCGCTTTAGCGCCTTCCAGAACGATGTTGAAACGTGCATGAGCACGGCACTTTGAAAATTCCTAACTAAGGTCAGGGAAAGACTAAGAGGTTGTAATGAATAGGCTGTGTAGTATCCTGCCCATACTATTCACGGAAAAAAGTTTCAGCCTTTGAGGAGCAGTAAGCTCGAAAAAATCCAGATGCGACTGTCGCAAATTTAGATGCAATCCTGAAAAGCAAAAACTGGGACTTTCAAGCTTGAAATTTCGTAACTCACCGGAAAAGTTATGAAACAGCCTAAAATTTTTATGATAGAAAGTAAAAGAAGGCCTCGTAGAGCAGCAAAATCTCAGCGAGCAGGCCTCCATAGCGGCGAAGAAATTTAGATGCGACCGAGACACGATCCCCTTTTTTTTATTTTTTGTTGCCAAATATAAAATTCCAAAAAATCCACAGGCTATGAAATATAACCAGATTTTGCACAACTGCATCAGAGCATCTCCAAAGTACAAATGATTTGTATGGGCTCTTGAAAGACATTACAAAAAGTTTTGAAAAATTACCTATGGTACTCGCTGGTAGAAATGAGCGCTTTCGTCAAGTGTGTGAGACTTCAGTGATGCTTCGGAACCAGGATTTCTAAGCCAATTGGTACATTTAACATTCTTGTCACATATACATGCCCCGTGTTTGAGCTTCTGAAAATGGCTTTTGAATCTTCAGTCATACCTGTGGCCTGCAAGTTCGATCCCCGTCTGCGAACCTTTTTTGCAGGAAGAAAAATGCTGTTTTTGAAAATACAGGATGTTTGCGACTGAGAAGCTTATTTCCTACATTACACACTTTTTTAATTCGGACCACACTCTCTTACGCCCCCCCCCCACCGCAGGTGCCCGCTTTACGACCCCCCGTTGCGACGCATCACACACTTGACTCTGATCGAGACGAACTTAAGGGAGGGGGAGCGTACCTGCGGTTGCGTGCCACACCTCTTGCTCTACCCTAATTATATCATCTCTTCACTTATTGCTTATTCCTACTATAAGCTACCAAGTCGAGTAATCTTATTTTTCATGTACAAATTTCCATACTTTTGCGTTACAAGGACCGATTTTTTTGGAAAAAGATACCGCTTCTATCCCTTGTACCATGCTTTTTCCCGACGTCAGTTACAGCAAGGAAGTGTCAACCTTCTGCCGTGTGGCAAAAAAATGACATGCGCTTACTTGTTTGACAGGTTTTAGGAAGTGCTTACCTACGTTGCCTACCGTTACCAAAGTAAGTAAAGTCTTTTTTGAGCATCGAAAGACGCGGCAGCGAGGTACATCAACCAAACATTTATCTGCTTTCAAGGCTGAATTGCATGGTGAAAACAGTTCGAAGTGGAAGACATTTTTTGAATCATTGCTAAAAGCAATCGAAATGTTCTAGCGAACGTTTTAGATAGTTTTGCTTTTATAAAAACAGCTGAACAACTTTCAAGCCATCTTGAATCCTCTCGTATCTCATTAAAAATGATTTCGCGAAGAACATGTCAAATGAACCGGAATCTTTTGATTTATTTCTGACAAATGACAAAAAGATAGTTCTTACAGAATCTACAAATTCTTGAATTAAATTACGCATCTCATGATAACTCAAAATTCGAAAAATTCCGGACAACGGAAAATACTATTTCTTATCTTCAAAAGCTTTGGTGGACTTATTTTGAGAAGTTCCCTTGCTCCAACCAACAGTCTCTCACCCTTAGTTTTGCTAAACGGACACAGTAGCAATTAAAAACGATATGCAGAGCTTCTTATCCATCAAATCCACCATATACATATAGGAACTCAATCTGTGTTTACTCGTAGCGAACTGCATCTCCCGCATCCTTTGCGAGTTTCATTACATGACCCTGCATGAGGCAAGAGTAGCCTACGTCGGGGGGAGTCTAAATATTATCGATAAGTTATTCAATCAGACTTTTGGTTATTAGAGGGCAAGTTTTTTTCTAATTTTCAAGCTAGCAAATTTCAAAACATTGTTTAACTTATTCAATATAGTACGTTCCCCTAACATAAAAGCTTTGTCTGAGTCAAAAATCTCCTCTGTTTCCAAACCTCTGTTCTTCAACTCCTCTGGAATCCAATCTTTCCATTTAACTTCGTTTGGTTGATTTTGATTGCAAAAAAGATATTATATCACCACCCGAGCAAATGATCATACACGACAGCAGCTGTGAAAGATAAATCTAATTGTAAGCGAAATTCTGGTATTGAAATTTGCGACCCACCAAAATCCCACTATTTTGAAGCATTGCTCAGTACAAGCAAAATTTGCACGTGCTTTTATACTAATATGGTAAACATTAGCCAAAGTAATTCCTGCTTACTTGTTGAACCTGTAGCAGATTAAAACCCTAATTTTTACAGAAATTTTTTTTTGTCGAATTTGGACTGTATTCTGTTTGTAGTGCTACGCTTCAGTTATTAGCGTTAATCAGCAAAGTTCTTGCGTTACACCAATACATCCTTTGGAGTTAGTGTGCATTGCTTGTGCAAAGTCAAAGTGCATGTAAACACGCATGCATCAATGTATTGAGAAGATAGATAAGCTAACTTCAGCGATATGTCAAATGGCTGCTGGAATCTAGCAAACGGGAGATATTTTCTGCATTCACGGCATGTATGTACAAATGCATGACATACAAAAAAAATTAAGCAAATGCTACTATTTATGCCTGTGCTCATCAGACAACAAAAGCGACGACAGTGTACAGCTTGTAAAAATTGCAGTTCCGGAGGATATACACTGCTTTCATTTTCGAAATGGTCTAAGTTGTTGAGCTGAAATCGAAATATTCTTATTTTTCGAACTTGCGCGTTAAGTCGTGTGCGACAGATCAAAGGTAGCGTTAAAGCTACTCTACGATAAAAAGAACTGACGAATATTTCTAAGGAAGGATGGTTGGTCGAATTGGCTTTTGAGATGGGATATCTATCATCTTATATGCTTAAAACGCTGACTCCAAATCTATTTCCCATGGCTGCAAGCTTTTATGGGCGAGGAATTATTGGTGATTATTGGGGCAAAAAATTTGCTAGGATAAAATCAGTTGCTAAAATTTTCCTACCGCTCCAAATAAGGCAGCCAAGTATGGTTGTATCTACAGCTATTTCTACTGTATCTCCGCCTTTGATTCTTTGCTCCAATACGCTCATAACTCGTCCAGTGATCTACGCAGATAAGGAAGATAGTTTGTAATCAGCGTTTTATGTACCTTACAAGGTACGCATCACTTCTTAAAAGACCACTTCGACTAACCATCCTTCCCTTGTAATTTTTTATTACATTTTTTGGGGACATATTGGTTTATTAGCCACAAAAATGTAACTCTTCTGCTGGATGGAACATGTGACTTGCAAAATTAGCCATCTCGTACAGTACTGGCTATTATCAACCCCCTCTTCAATTATCGTATCAGTGATTGCCTGATTAGCTTCTTTATATATGTATCAACACGCATCAGTATTTAGGTCTGGCTTCCCAAGAACATTGAATCCGTTCGGAAAAAGTGAGAAGTCTTCAAATTTTTTGCACAACTGCAATCGCGTAGTGGAACATTGCCACACTTTCTGTCGTCGTTTTTTGAAAAGCAAAAAGTTAATGCAATTTTTGGTCTTGGATCGATTGAGAATTTTAGTTACAACACAAACAACATTATGGAACTTCAAATACTTTTTGTATTGGGATGGATGGTCTGTCGTCTGCTAAGAGTTTCCGACATACGATGAGAGAAACTGGGATTATTGCGGAAATTGTGATGCTTTGAGCTTTCGAGCTTTTATTTCACTACAAGGTAGGCACACATTCGAAGTCCAAAATTTGGCTTTTATTACACCTAAGTTCTGTGATGAGTTCTGTGCATCGCCTGCTTAAATGCACGTACGTTGCTAAGGAAATTTTGCTACATCGCACAATTTGGCTTTGTCTCAAAAGCCTTACAAAAAAAACGGTACTGCGCAAATACAGCCGTTTTTGACCAATCGAAAATATTAATCTGTCACTTCTTTCGACTGTGCGAACATGATTCGAAAGAACGCGATTCAGAGTCATTATAGCTCTTTCGCCACAGCTACGCCAACAGCTCCAACTGGTGCCGATTAGACCACCATGGGCAAATCAAGATCTTGCAGTCGAAAAAAAAAGTAAAATTTTGAGAACTTATAGCATATTCACAGTAAGAGTGATCATATGTCAGCAGTAGCAGTCATGCAAAGCATAGCAAGCACTATATAGCACACTCATGCTTATTCAACTCTTTCAAGCGACGGTTAAACCTCACAACAATTTCTTCTATCTTTGCCGAACTTGAGTTTACTTAAGAATATTATCGTACGTTTTTGCGGACATCGCAGATGTATGACAGTTGCGCAAATTTGAACGGAGGGGAAAATCACTTTGAGCAAGTTTACCCCCCCCCCCTTGTGAGATTCACTTTGGAAACAGAGTTTTTGAACATATTTTTGATTTGGAAAGAGGTTTTCGGGGGGCGCGCTTAGCCTAATAGAAACGATAGGAGTTGCGTACCATTTTGCATGACTGCTACTGCTGACAAATGATCACTCTTACTGTAAATATGCTATAAGTTCTCAAAATTTAACTTTTTTTCGACTGCAAGATCTTGATTTGTCCATGGTGGTCTAATCAGCACCAGTTAGAGTTGAAAAATTTTCCGGCGTAGCTGTGGCGAAAGAGCTATAATGACTCTAAATCGCGTTCTTTCGAATCATGTTCGCACAGTCGAAAGAAGTGAAAGAGTAATCAGAAGGCAAAGAGGATACCGTTCTTTCTGACAGAATAAACACAGCAGGAATTACGTTTTTTTCAGACGACGTTTGTTTTGTTTTTTCTAGAGGTTTTACGTTGACGGTTTAGAGTCAGAGGGGACTTCGTTTTTTGCATTTTCGGAAAGCCGAGTCCTAGTTTTGACTTTCTCTGACTTTGGTTGCTTTCAGTTTGTGTAGGTGTGCTATTTGTTTATTTTTTGTGTATGGTTCTGCTTCAAATTTCCTTGTCTATCGGTGCTTATCTTAAATATCTCTGTAATGTGCAAGCGTCGAACTGCACATTAGCGGCATTGGGAAGAAAAAAAGCGTGGAAGGTGGAAAGCAAGCAAATGCATTTCGGTAAGTAGTCTGAAACAGTGTGATCAAATACAAAACGTATGCAGTCTCTATACTTTGTACTTGATAGACCACCAGTCAAAGAAATATAATAGATGTAAAAAAACTTGAAATTGGAAGCTGACAGCGATAGATAAAAGATCGGTACTTGTCCATTATGCGGATCCATTTTTTCGAATTGTTCTCCTGAATATGTGCTTTAGCCTAGAAATTCATTTTCATAGAGCTTGTGAGAGGACTGTCTCTTTGCCACATATAAAGATAAAGATTAACAAGTTTGGGGCCAATTTTACATGTTTTTTAAAATCACTTCTGATGGGATACGGATCATTTGGAACGACTAAGCTGTTCAAGGGTCTTTTAAGCAAAACAGTTTTGAACGTTTGATAAAGCTTGGTAACTTTCAGCAATTATTCAAAGAAATCCTGCTGTTCACGTTGTTTCCGACATGCGAAATTAGCCGGGAAAGAGTATAAATGATGGCTTGAAGTACATGGCAGCCTGTTGTTGCATCGTTTAGATAATAGAACAATAGACCAGTTTTTTGTTCCAAGAAAACGAATGTGATCATTGAAGAGAATGTCACTCTTATTATATTGAAGCTCATCCATCAAACTGTTAACTGGAAATGGAATCCTTGTTGGATAACAAAACAGATTGAACTCATATTGATGGTAGGCTGAAAATTTTTACCGAAAGAATTACCAAAAGATCTTGGAGAGACAATGCTTTTGAAGGATTTGAAGCAATTGTATTGCAAGAACTCTCACGAGAGGACAATTAAGGCTAATTTGTGCAATACAAAACACTAAAAAATAATTTTAGCTTTTGTGTTCTTAAGGTTTTTTGAGTAGAGTTCGAGAGAGTTCGTAATAGCGCAATGAAATGTGAATCAATTGCAAGGAATGCTGAGAAGTGGAAGAGCGATAATGGATAAGAAAACCGAGTCCAAAGTTACAACGATCATCGTTTTCCTTCAGTACTCTTATTGATACAAGAATAAAGCACTGCTTATGAATGTTTTCAGAAGTTATTCATCTATTTCAAAAGCTTTTGCGTAGGGAAGCTCACAACGAAACAACTACAACATGCACTTGTTTGTAGATTGCGATGTGCAAATATTCTTTAGTCCAACATGATCACATTTGTTTGGATGTTTTATTGCAGCGAAAGCTTCACAATGCACTATTGGCTTTGTATTTCCTTACCTGATGCAATTTGATCTCGCTGCAAAGGACAAACTCTCGTGTGTATTTCGCCTTTAACAATACCCTAGCCGCTAAATGAAGAAAAGTCATCAAATCCTGTTGTATAATACCCTGCAAACTCTAAATGAAAGTTTGAAGATGCAAATTTCGATAACTTGCTAAAATTTAGAAAGGCAAGAGATTCAAGTTTGAAAAAAGATGAAAAAACTTGAGGAGAGAGCAAGAAGTACAGTACCGCTCACAAAATATCCGTGAATGTCGCGGAATTCCGGGGATTCCGCGGAAGTCCGCGACATTCCGGGAATTTCGCGGAATTGCTGGAATTTCGCGGAATCACGCGAATCGCGCAAACTACGAAGCGCCATAACTTCCTTCAGAATGAACATGTTCTGAATCCAAAGGCAGCGTTTTGTTCAGCTCGTCATGGCGAATCTTTTTTTTGTACAGCATATCCTCACATTCCGTTTACATTTTCTCAAAAACTTCTGCGAATTTCTTTCGCAAGGATGTAGCGCAGCGCCTATCCAACGTAAAAGCTATTTGAATCATTGTGTTATAGTACTGTAACTGTAAGTTCTAATGTGTTAGAAAGCAGTCGCATACATCTTTCAAAAAGAAATAGAAGCGTTGGTGAATTCTAAAAAAAATCACGCGTTTCCAAATTCTACTCACCTTAACTTCCTTCGGAATAGATATGTTAATCAAAAAAGCTTTGTGCTCAGCTCATCAAGCCGAGTCTTCCGATTTAGCATGTTTTTAATATTACAATTTCAGTATTCATGAATCTTTTAAAGGACTTGCTTTACAGAAGTGTACCAGCAAGTACTATTGGAATATTCGATGTTCTTGTAAACTATAGTGCGTAAAAAAGTAGCGGCAGGCTTCTTTGCAAGAATTCTTGAAAAATCATGTCGTTCTAGATTTTATCACCATAACCCTGGATGAAGCTCTCTTGTTAGGGCAGATGTGATTTTCGTAATCTGGGATATGGAAGTAATGTGGGATTACCCTTTATGAAAGTTTTGCAAGATATTCGGGTTTTATCATTTTCTCTCGTTTGACGCTCTTGAAGCTCTGCGATGGATTATGGTCAAAATGATGATGATCTTGGATTGTAAGAAAATTTCGCTTATAGAGGTTTTCGAACACGCCGTTTACGAAACTCGAGGTCTTTGAGGAATGCAGGGTCTTTTTGCAGAGATATGGTGAGATAACTAACTGAGTCACGAAAGCTCGTAAATTTGCATGCACTTCTCGCGTATCTGTCACAAAACTCGCCTGTTGCTTGTATAAGTGTCCATGTCTTAGGCTCCAGTCTATAAAAATCGCCGAGTTACGAGCCTACGAAAACACGTTCTCATAAATTTTGCCCAAATGTGAGGATCGCATACTTCGTCGAAATCCGCCCTGAGCTGTTATATAACATGCTGATCAAATCTGCACATGGGTCACGGTGGAATTTCGACGAAGTATGCCAATTTCCATTTTGAACGAAGGAAGCTGCGGTGAGTAGAATTTGTAAACGCGTGATTTTTTCATAATTCCCCGACGTTTCTACCTCTTTTGAGGAAACGTCTGCGCCTACTTTTTAGCGCTCTATAATCTACAAGAACAGTGCTATCGAACACATTATTTACTGGCATCTTTCACGTTAGAAGCGCTGTGTTACACTTCTGCGAAGAGACGTCCTAGAAAGATTCAGGAATACTGAAATCGGAATATCAGTTTTCTCATTTTCAAAGGATTGTGGTCCAAAACATGAATTTGAGTCTGAAAATCTGCGCCAAACACCGCACTTTTTCAAATACAGTGCCTTTTTTGCATAAAATGGGCAATTTTTGAATATTCAAGTAATCATTAGAAAGAGCTTGGAAAGCTCTGGTATGCCATATGTCGAGGGACTATCAGGTGCAGCAGCCCAAATTCGGATGGCGTTCAAAAAAGTCTGTCTGACTTCTTTGAAGCGCCGCTCGAATAAATGTCGGTGAGGTGCTGCAAGGTGCTGTCAAAATAACCTGCGAAGGTCACTTTAAACAAAGGCGTTAAAAATGCTGGGCTTTCATAGCTAATCAGAAAGAAATCTTGAAGAATGTCAAAAAAATCAAGGTGCCCCATTACTTTTGGATCACCCTAATATATTCCCACTCATTTATCATTGTCACTTTCACACTAATACGATTTTGAATCATTAGCTGCGGTATACAATACCGCTCCCAGGATGTGCAAAATTAGATGTCGGAATTTCGGGAATTCCGCAGAAGTCCGCGACATTCTGGAAATTCAGCGAAATTCCTGGAATTACGAGTCAAGCAAACTACGCACGCCATAACTTCCTTCGGAATGATTATGTTCTAAATCCAAAAGCGGCAGTGTGCTCAGCTCGTCAAGGCGAATTCTTTGATGTACAGCATGTCACTGATATCCCGATTTCAGTATTCCTGAATCTTTCTAGGACGTCTCTTTGCAGAAGTGTAACACTGCGCTTCTAACGTGAAAGATGCCAGTAAATAATGTGTTCGATAGCACTGTTTTTGTAGATTATAGAGCGCTAGAAAGTAGGCGCAGACGTTTCTTCAAAAGAGGTAGAAACGTCGGTGAATTATGAAAAAATCACGCGTTTACAAATTCTACTCACCGCAACTTCCTTCGAATAAACATATTCTCATTTCGAAAAGAGCATTGTGCTCATTTCATCAAGGCGAATCCTTCGATATACATGTCTATGATATTCCGATTTCTATATTCTTGAATTTTTCTACGAACGTCTATTCGTAAAGGTGTAAAGCAGCACGCAGTGCCCCTAATAGATTCCAACAAAGTTTTATCGATAGGAGTTGTTTTGTAGATTATGGAGCGCTAGAAAATATTCGCAAACTTTTTTCCAAAGAAAATAGAAGGGCTGGTGAGTTCCGGAAAAATCATGTCTATCTAAATTCTACGCACCATGACCCTAAAATATGAAGCTCTCTGGTTAAACCAGATGTGATTATTTTCGTAATAGTACTCTGCGTTGATACCACTGCTT
>CATQJL010000001.1:63681366-63707612 GCA_958299035.1 Cylicocyclus nassatus
AAGCAGTGGTATCAACGCAGAGTACTGGTTTTTTATGAATTGAGTTGCGATTTTTCTCAATTTTTCGGACAGTTGAATCTTTTTAGTTTTTGGCTCGAAACTCGTGGTGGATCAGAGTCGTTGCTAAAGCAAGATAGCCATCTTGTAGAGCTTGCTTTGCTCTATCGAATGGTACCTTGCAACCTACTTAGAAATGAGAAGTGTATGACTTATTGCGGTTGGAGTTCAAAACCTGCATTAATTCTGTTACAACCTAATATTAGGTTGTCCGGAAATAAATGCAGGTTTTGAATTCCAACGGCAATAAATCATACACTGCTCATTTCTAAGCAGGTTGCAAAGCACCATTCGATAGAGCAAAGCAAGCTCTACAAGATGGCTATCTTGCTTTAGCAACGACTCTGATCCACCACGAGTTTCGAGCCAAAAACTAAAAAGATTCAACTGTCCGAAAAATTGAGAAAAATCGCAACTCAATTCATAAAAAACCTACAAAAATTCTAACTTGCTCACGTAAACACAATCCACATAGGACATCTATACACGCCGTTGCCGTACTTTTTTCTCTGTTAGAAATCAAGTAAACGAAAATTTTCGTGCATTTGCCAAAGTGTTGCTGTGCCGTTCCCACATAAGTATTGTATACTACAAATTTGTAGAAGTACAAACTCAAATTTTCAGCTTTCTACAAGCTTTAGTTCTCCAGAAATTTGAATTTTAGCTTGGACCACATGACTAGCGAAAACTGTATTCGATATTTTTCGAGAACTAAAGCTTGTAGAGAGCTGGAAATTCACGTTTATACTTCTACAGGTTTGTAGTATACAACTACTTATGTGGGAACAGCACAGCATCACTTTGGCAAACGCAAGAAAATTTCCGTTTTCTTGATTTCTAACAGAGAAAAAAATACGGCAAAGGCGTATATAGATGTTTTATGTGAATAGTGTTTACGTGAGCAAGTTAGAATTTTTCTAGGTTTTTTATGAACTGAGTTACGATTTTTCTCAATTTTTCGGACAGTTGAATCTTTTTAGTTTTTGGCTCGAAACTCGTGGTGGATCAGAGTCGTTGCTAAAGCAAGATAGCCATCTTGTAGAGCTTGCTTTGCTCTATCGAATGGTACCTTGCAACCTACTTAGAAATGAGAAGTGTATGACTTATTGCGGTTGGAGTTCAAAACCTGCATTAATTCTGTTACAACCTAATATTAGGTTGTCCGGAAATAAATGCAGGTTTTGAATTCCAACGGCAATAAATCATACACTGCTCATTTCTAAGCAGGTTGCAAAGCACCATTCGATAGAGCAAAGCAAGCTCTACAAGATGGCTATCTTGCTTTAGCAACGACTCTGATCCACCACGAGTTTCGAGCCAAAAACTAAAAAGATTCAACTGTCCGAAAAATTGAGAAAAATCGCAACTCAATTCATAAAAAACCTACAAAAATTCTAACTTGCTCACGTAAACACAATCCACATAGGACATCTATACACGCCGTTGCCGTACTTTTTTCTCTGTTAGAAATCAAGTAAACGAAAATTTTCGTGCATTTGCCAAAGTGTTGCTGTGCCGTTCCCACATAAGTATTGTATACTACAAATTTGTAGAAGTACAAACTCAAATTTTCAGCTTTCTACAAGCTTTAGTTCTCCAGAAATTTGAATTTTAGCTTGGACCACATGACTAGCGAAAACTGTATTCGATATTTTTCGAGAACTAAAGCTTGTAGAGAGCTGGAAATTCACGTTTATACTTCTACAGGTTTGTAGTATACAACTACTTATGTGGGAACAGCACAGCATCACTTTGGCAAACGCAAGAAAATTTCCGTTTTCTTGATTTCTAACAGAGAAAAAAATACGGCAAAGGCGTATATAGATGTTTTATGTGAATAGTGTTTACGTGAGCAAGTTAGAATTTTTCTAGGTTTTTTATGAACTGAGTTACGATTTTTCTCAATTTTTCGGACAGTTGAATCTTTTTAGTTTTTGGCTCGAAACTCGTGGTGGATCAGAGTCGTTGCTAAAGCAAGATAGCCATCTTGTAGAGCTTGCTTTGCTCTATCGAATGGTACCTTGCAACCTACTTAGAAATGAGAAGTGTATGACTTATTGCGGTTGGAGTTCAAAACCTGCATTAATTCTGTTACAGCCTAATATTAGGTTGTCCGGAAATAAATGCAGGTTTTGAATTCCAACGGCAATAAATCATACACTGCTCATTTCTAAGCAGGTTGCAAAGCACCATTCGATAGAGCAAAGCAAGCTCTACAAGATGGCTATCTTGCTTTAGCAACGACTCTGATCCACCACGAGTTTCGAGCCAAAAACTAAAAAGATTCAACTGTCCGAAAAATTGAGAAAAATCGCAACTCAATTCATAAAAAACCTACAAAAATTCTAACTTGCTCACGTAAACACAATCCACATAGGACATCTATACACGCCGTTGCCGTACTTTTTTCTCTGTTAGAAATCAAGTAAACGAAAATTTTCGTGCATTTGCCAAAGTGTTGCTGTGCCGTTCCCACATAAGTATTGTATACTACAAATTTGTAGAAGTACAAACTCAAATTTTCAGCTTTCTACAAGCTTTAGTTCTCCAGAAATTTGAATTTTAGCTTGGACCACATGACTAGCGAAAACTGTATTCGATATTTTTCGAGAACTAAAGCTTGTAGAGAGCTGGAAATTCACGTTTATACTTCTACAGGTTTGTAGTATACAACTACTTATGTGGGAACAGCACAGCATCACTTTGGCAAACGCAAGAAAATTTCCGTTTTCTTGATTTCTAACAGAGAAAAAAATACGGCAAAGGCGTATATAGATGTTTTATGTGAATAGTGTTTACGTGAGCAAGTTAGAATTTTTCTAGGTTTTTTATGAACTGAGTTACGATTTTTCTCAATTTTTCGGACAGTTGAATCTTTTTAGTTTTTGGCTCGAAACTCGTGGTGGATCAGAGTCGTTGCTAAAGCAAGATAGCCATCTTGTAGAGCTTGCTTTGCTCTATCGAATGGTACCTTGCAACCTACTTAGAAATGAGAAGTGTATGACTTATTGCGGTTGGAGTTCAAAACCTGCATTAATTCTGTTACAACCTAATATTAGGTTGTCCGGAAATAAATGCAGGTTTTGAATTCCAACGGCAATAAATCATACACTGCTCATTTCTAAGCAGGTTGCAAAGCACCATTCGATAGAGCAAAGCAAGCTCTACAAGATGGCTATCTTGCTTTAGCAACGACTCTGATCCACCACGAGTTTCGAGCCAAAAACTAAAAAGATTCAACTGTCCGAAAAATTGAGAAAAATCGCAACTCAATTCATAAAAAACCTACAAAAATTCTAACTTGCTCACGTAAACACAATCCACATAGGACATCTATACACGCCGTTGCCGTACTTTTTTCTCTGTTAGAAATCAAGTAAACGAAAATTTTCGTGCATTTGCCAAAGTGTTGCTGTGCCGTTCCCACATAAGTATTGTATACTACAAATTTGTAGAAGTACAAACTCAAATTTTCAGCTTTCTACAAGCTTTAGTTCTCCAGAAATTTGAATTTTAGCTTGGACCACATGACTAGCGAAAACTGTATTCGATATTTTTCGAGAACTAAAGCTTGTAGAGAGCTGGAAATTCACGTTTATACTTCTACAGGTTTGTAGTATACAACTACTTATGTGGGAACAGCACAGCATCACTTTGGCAAACGCAAGAAAATTTCCGTTTTCTTGATTTCTAACAGAGAAAAAAATACGGCAAAGGCGTATATAGATGTTTTATGTGAATAGTGTTTACGTGAGCAAGTTAGAATTTTTCTAGGTTTTTTATGAACTGAGTTACGATTTTTCTCAATTTTTCGGACAGTTGAATCTTTTTAGTTTTTGGCTCGAAACTCGTGGTGGATCAGAGTCGTTGCTAAAGCAAGATAGCCATCTTGTAGAGCTTGCTTTGCTCTATCGAATGGTACCTTGCAACCTACTTAGAAATGAGAAGTGTATGACTTATTGCGGTTGGAGTTCAAAACCTGCATTAATTCTGTTACAGCCTAATATTAGGTTGTCCGGAAATAAATGCAGGTTTTGAATTCCAACGGCAATAAATCATACACTGCTCATTTCTAAGCAGGTTGCAAAGCACCATTCGATAGAGCAAAGCAAGCTCTACAAGATGGCTATCTTGCTTTAGCAACGACTCTGATCCACCACGAGTTTCGAGCCAAAAACTAAAAAGATTCAACTGTCCGAAAAATTGAGAAAAATCGCAACTCAATTCATAAAAAACCTACAAAAATTCTAACTTGCTCACGTAAACACAATCCACATAGGACATCTATACACGCCGTTGCCGTACTTTTTTCTCTGTTAGAAATCAAGTAAACGAAAATTTTCGTGCATTTGCCAAAGTGTTGCTGTGCCGTTCCCACATAAGTATTGTATACTACAAATTTGTAGAAGTACAAACTCAAATTTTCAGCTTTCTACAAGCTTTAGTTCTCCAGAAATTTGAATTTTAGCTTGGACCACATGACTAGCGAAAACTGTATTCGATATTTTTCGAGAACTAAAGCTTGTAGAGAGCTGGAAATTCACGTTTATACTTCTACAGGTTTGTAGTATACAACTACTTATGTGGGAACAGCACAGCATCACTTTGGCAAACGCAAGAAAATTTCCGTTTTCTTGATTTCTAACAGAGAAAAAAATACGGCAAAGGCGTATATAGATGTTTTATGTGAATAGTGTTTACGTGAGCAAGTTAGAATTTTTCTAGGTTTTTTATGAACTGAGTTACGATTTTTCTCAATTTTTCGGACAGTTGAATCTTTTTAGTTTTTGGCTCGAAACTCGTGGTGGATCAGAGTCGTTGCTAAAGCAAGATAGCCATCTTGTAGAGCTTGCTTTGCTCTATCGAATGGTACCTTGCAACCTACTTAGAAATGAGAAGTGTATGACTTATTGCGGTTGGAGTTCAAAACCTGCATTAATTCTGTTACAGCCTAATATTAGGTTGTCCGGAAATAAATGCAGGTTTTGAATTCCAACGGCAATAAATCATACACTGCTCATTTCTAAGCAGGTTGCAAAGCACCATTCGATAGAGCAAAGCAAGCTCTACAAGATGGCTATCTTGCTTTTGCAACAGCTCTGATCCACCACGAGTTTCGAGCCAAAAACTAAAAATATTCAACTGTCAGAAAAATTGAGAAAAATCGTAACTCAGTTCATAAAAATCCTGCAAAAATTCTAACTTGCTCACGTAAACACAATCCACATAAGGCATCTATATACGCCGTTGCCGTATTTTTTTCTCTGTTAGAAATCAAGAAAACGGAAATTTTCGTCCATTTGCTAAAGTGGTGTTGTGCCGTTCGCACATAGGTAGTTGTATACTACAAACCTTTAAAAGTGTAAACGTAAATTTCCAGCTCTCTACAAGCTTTAGTTCGCGAGAAATATCGAATACAGTTTTCCCTAGTCATGTGGATCAAGCTAAAATTCAAATTTCTCGCGAACTAAAGCTTGTAGAGAGCTGAAAATTTACGTTTGTACTTCTAAAGTTTTGTAGTATACAACTACCTATGTGCGAACGGCGCAGCACCACTTTAGCAAATGGACGAAAATTTCCGTTTTCTTGATTTCTAACAGAGAAAAAAATACGGCAACGGCGTATATAGATCCTTATGTGGATTGTGTTTACGTGAGCAAGTTAGAATTTTTGTAGGATTCTTATGGACTGAGTTACGATTTTTCTCAATTTTTCGGGCAGTTGAATATTTTTAGTTTCTGGCTCGAAACTCGTGGTGGATCAGAGCTGTTGCTAAAGCAAGATAGCCATCTTGTAGAGCTTGCTTTGCTCTATCGAACAGTACCTTGCAACCTATTTAAAAATGAGAAATATATGACTTATTGCGGTTGGAATTCAAAACCTGCATTAATTTCCGGACAACCTAATAGTAATGGTACAATGCTTTTGGCAACAAAAGCATCGTTGAGTTGGAAGAGGAACGTGATTCTCCTGCCACAAATTTGACCTTATCGCCTATTTCTTGTTCGCAGTATACCCCCAAAACCTCGAACATACGTTAGAAAAGAATTCTCCAACCTGTTAACCTTCAACAACATGACAGAAATATTTTTGAGACATTTTTGACAAACGAAACTATCAGTGGACACGTTATTTTATTCAGTGCACGTTCCATTTGTAATAAACTACCAGAGCTACATAGACTTCTCTGTTTCGAACCGTCCATTGTTTTTATTACTGAATCGTAGTGTAAACCACAAACTATACATGATGCAAACATTTGCCAAAAATTCCATTATGATATTTATAGATGTGATAGAGAAGGTGATATTCAGGGCGGAGGCGTTCTTGCTCTCGTACACAAAAACATTGAGCACCATCTCGTGTTTAGTCGAAGCTCTTCTGTTTATTGTCAAGGTCTTTGTATCTGCTTGACGCATGACACAAAATGCATATATTTTATCTTGGTATACAGAAGCCCTTCATGTGACAACATCTCGTTTGAAAAAGCTCTGTCTTCCATCACTGAAATACTCGACAGAAACCAAAATTGTATCATTTTAGGAGACTTCAATTCAAATTACAATGCTTGGTCCACTGAAAAAACGAAAAAAAATCACTGTTTTTCTTCCACCAAACTGCGGCGACTAGCGGAAACTTATGATCTACATCAGCTCGTAAATGTTCCCACCCATGACATACATCTATTAGATCTGGTATTCACAAGCAATCGTAATCTGATAAAAAATCTCCGAGTTCGCTCCCCTTTTTCTACATCAGACCACTCCTCCGTCTCATTTCAGCTACGTAAACATCATGGCAGAAATCATCCTCTCAAAAATTCTTGCTCGATTTCCTTCATGCAGACTATGGTGAGATAATTGCTGATCTGCTTAGAGTAGACTGGCGCAATATCATTCAAAGCACACTCTCAGCAGACCAGTGTTATCAGGTCTTTGTTGAATACTGTCATGAACTAATAAAAAAATTCGTACCCAAAATCAAAATTGATCGAGAACACACTTTTGCATATTCAAGAAAAATTCAAAAATTGGAAGCCAAAGTCCCAAGCTAGACATAAAATTGGATTACAAAAATACCGCAGGTTTTCCGCAAAGCTGAAGCGTGAATTGACCCTTTACAGGATTTCTGAAGAAGAAATCGTTGCATGTAGTCGCAACATCAAAACTTTTTACCGCTTCTGCAATCAAAATCTGAAAGTTACGAACAGTATCGGCACTATATATAATTCATCCGGTGACGTTTGTAAAACTGATAAAGGCAAGACTGAAGCATTTGCCGCCGTTTTCAAAACTGTTTACAAAAAACCTTCAAATTCTGCAGTTGAATGTCCACAATTCACAAACGCTAAAATCGACTTTTTAGACATTACTGGTGACACCGTATACTAAGCCTTGAAGAAATTACCTCTTAAAAAATCTACGTCTCCTGATGAACTTCCTTATATTTTTCTGAGAAAAGCTTCTCTTTGAATTTTACCTGCCCTTACTCTTTTGTTTCAAAGATTTCTGCTTCTCGGAAAAATTCCAGAACTGTGGCGTACTGCAATCGTGAAACCAATCTTCAAAAAAGGCAACAAATCTCAACCAAAAAATTATAGACCAATCTGCTTGACATCCTCAGTCAGCAAGGTTTTTAAGAAAATAATTTGCAAAGAAATCTATAAGTATCTTGAGTGTAACCATTTGATACATACAGTTCAAAATGGATTTCTTCCCAAAAGATCTACATTGACAGCTCTCATTTCGACAATTCCCATATGGCAGAAAATAATCAATGAGAAAGGATTTGTTACTGTCTGCTACATAGACTACACAAAAGCTTTTGACTCCGTCCCACTGAATTTACTTTTTACCAAACTAAAAGCATATGGAATAGAAGGTTGTCTCCTAAAATTTCTCAAAGCCTTTCTGCTTAACCGTATTCAGCAAGTTTCAGTCAATAAATCTTTCTCCTCTACCTACCAAACAAGCAGCGGTGTTCCTCAAGGAACCTGCTTGGGGCCACTCCTATTTCTACTTTATATAAATGATTTACCTCTATGTCTACCCAGTAACATCTTCTGCTCCATCTATGCCGATGATACGAAACTCTTCTGTTATAATGCACCTGAATTAATGCGAAAAGCTTTAGATGCGGTGGAGGATTGGTCAGTCAAATGGGAGCTTGATATTTCGATTGAAAAGACATGTATCATGTTTGTTGGAGCAAACATCCCCGACTTCACAATTTTTACTTGAGAAATCAAAAAGTTCGGATGTCAAATCTCATCAAAGATCTTGGTGTCACCTATTCTAATAACCTCAACTTTGAGCACTACATAGAAGAGCTTTCTAGAATAGCTCATGCTAGGTGTAACTACATACTACATGCCTTTCGAACTACAAAAGTTAAAAATCTTTTCCGCCTTTTCTCTACCTATGTTCGACCATTACTAGAGTACTGCACTCCGGTATGGTCTCCCTCTACAAAGAGAATGATAAATACCCTGGAAAGAGTACAGAAGTCATATACCGCGCGAATATTTGCGAGAGCAGGGCTATTTCGATTATCTTACAGATCGCGACTTTCCATGCTTGCTGCTTCCTCACTTTCACTGAGAAGAGAAATTTATGACCAAAACCTTGTCTACAAGATTATAACCAAGAAAATCAACCTTGCAATGCAAGATTTCTTCGTATTTTCTAATTTCAACAATATCACAAGAGGGCACGAACTCAGACTTACAGTGGGAAAAGTACGCAAACAACAGTTTCACGATTCTTTCTTGGTACGTATTATCAGAACATGGAACGCCCTTTCTGAGAATACTGTCAAAACTACATCTGTATTCGTATTCAACAGAGAATCTAAAGAGTTTGAGACTCAAAGGATTTTTTTTTTGATAACATTATTTACAGGATACTGATTATACTCTACTCGATGAATTCAATCAATGTTACAACAGAATGACGATGTGCTGCAAAAAAATTTTTGCATCTATTTTCTTTTTTATCTTTCTTCTATTCAAGTGTTCTCAAAATCACGTTTATGACTAAACATCATCACTCTCTATTTATCCATCATCTTTTTTTTCAAAAATATCAATATATTCAGAGTTTTATCTTTATGCATTACCATAAATGACGAATTAATTTTTCCTAAATT
Organism: Cylicocyclus nassatus; assembly: GCA_958299035.1. Classification (NCBI taxonomy): domain Eukaryota; kingdom Metazoa; phylum Nematoda; class Chromadorea; order Rhabditida; family Strongylidae; genus Cylicocyclus; species Cylicocyclus nassatus. The sequence continues at coordinate 63,690,571 of CATQJL010000001.1, forward strand.
TTGGTGTTCTATTGAAAATCATATTTTATCGGGTCACGTCAGCTAGCCTTTACCCGCAGGCTCGCTGGCACTCTAAAAATGGGATATTATACATTTTCAAAAGGCTCCGAGATTTCAAAGTAGATCACTCTTGTTAACATGTGTCTATCTGTCTCTTTATGTTATCGACTATTCTGAATAAATAAATAAATAAAATAAACCCTTTACAATGAGCTATGGACAACTCGAACATTGCCAAATCGCGGGGTGACGTGGGTGACGGAAGTGCCTGACCTTGTGTTACCGCCCCTACAAGGAAAATCATGGATGAGTAGTTGTTTACATTTTCCGCGGTGTGATCTGGGCTTTGGACAGCTGGCTTATAAGCAAGCTGCATCTCGCTTTTGGGGCAAAAGGCATAGGGAATACCGTTCTTTTTGACAGAATAAACACAGCAGGAATTACGTTTTTTTTCAGACGACGTTTTGTTTCTTCTAGAGGTTTTACGTCTACGGTTCAGAGTCGCAGGGGACTTCGTTTTTGGCATTTTCGGAAAGCTAACTCGTGCCAAGCCCTGGACATGATTTTTTCTGACTTTGGATGCTTCCAATTTCTGTAGATGTGCTATTTGTTTATTTTTTGAGTATGGCTCTGCTTCAATTTCCTTGTCTATCGGTCCTTATCATGAATATCTCTGTAATGTGCAAGAGTCAAAGTGCACATTAGCGGCATTAGGAAGAAAAAAAGCGTGGGAGGTGGAAGGCGCAAACGGGTGAAGTAGTAAGAATCTGATGATTTTGCGCTTCTATGAACGAAAGGTCCAGCGGCTACAGGCTGTTGGTGGCGGCTGCAACGGGCTGCTACGGGCTGCTGGGGGTTGATACGAGCTACTAGCGCAGCGGCTGTCGGCGCGGTATGAAGGCAGCCTAACCAAGGCACTGCTCAGAAGGCAGCGCAAATCGTACATTCACGACTGAGAAATTCGCCTCCAAAATCTCATCCTGCCTCGTGACCGACCCGAGAATGACTTTGTTCACTTTTACACTACTCGTGCTGGGACTCATCCTTAGTCACCCGCGAATTACGGTTACGGCGCAAGCGTGGAGTGCTTGAGGATGGATTTTTCCGCCGTCAATAAATCATTTACGATGCCGTTTAGGCTGTGCCCTAGCTATGACCACTCATCAGTTTCCAGGCAGAAAACCCATACGAACGGATTCGCTTGGACACCGCCGCGCTGGAAAGTCAAATAAGCATGCCATGTGTGGAAGATTGTTTCTGCTCAAAATTTGTGTCTCCTCGAAAAAGACCGAATTGCTGAAGCAAAGCCATTTCGAAAGATAGTCTGAAACAGTCTGATTAAGATTATACAAAACGTATGCAGTCTCTAGATCCTCTGTACTTGATAGATCACCAGTCAAAGAAATATAATAGCTGTAAAAGAATACTTGAAATTGGAAGCTGACAGCGATAGATAAAAGATCGGTACTTGTCCATTATCCATTTGATCCATTTTTTCGAATTGTTCTCCTGAATATGTGCTTTAGCCTAGAAATTCATTTTCATAGAGCTTGTGAGAGGACTGTCTCTTTGCCACATATAAAGATAAAGATTAACAAGTTTGGGGCCAATTTTACATGTTTTTTCAAAATCACTTCTGATGGGATACGGATCATTTGAAACGACTAAGCTGTTCAAGGGTCTTTTAAGCAAAACAGTTTTAAACGTTTGATAAAGCTTGGTAACTTTCAGCAACGATTCAAAGAAATCCTGCTGTTCACGTTGTTTCCGACACGCGAATTTAGCCGGGAAAGAGTATAAATGATGGCTTGAAGTACTTGGCAGCCTGTTGTTGCGTCGTTTAGATAATAGAACAATAGACCAGTTTTTTGTTCCAAGAAAACGAACGTGATCATTGAAGAGAATGTCACTCTTATTATATTGAAGCTCATTCATCAAACTGTTAACTGGAAATCGAGTCCTTGTTGAATAACAAAACAGACTGAACTCATATTGATGGTAGGCTAAGAATTTTCTGGTTATAGCTGTTAAACATGTAGATGACACGTCACTTTTTTTTGACACTTGGCAGGATGTTGACTCCCATTTGTGAATTTTAACGAAAAAATTTGATACAACGAAAAAAGCGATACCTTCTTTGAGAAATGAGTCCAGATAAGGAAGAATTACCAAAAGATCTTGGAGAGTCAATGCTTTTGAAGGATTTGAAGTAACTGTATTGCAAGAACTTTCACGAGAGGACAATTAAGGCCAATTTGTGCAATTCAAAACCCTAAAAAATATTTTTAGCTTTTGTGTTCTTATGGTTTTTTGAGTAGAGTTCGAGAGAGTTCGTAATAGCGCAATGAAATGTGAATCAATTGCAAGGAATGCTGAGATTTGGAAGAGCGATAACGGATAAGAAAACCGCGTCCAAAGTTACAACGATCAATTTTTCAAAGTACGTTGCACAAATCCTCTCGTTTTCCTCCAGTACTCTTATACAAGAACAAAGCACTGCTTATGAATGTTTTCAGAAGTTATTCATCTATTTCAAAAGCTTTTGCGTAGGGAAGCTCACAACGAAACAGCTACAACATGCACTTGTTTGTAGATTGCGATGTGCAAATATTCTTTAGTCCAACATGATCACATTTGTTTGGATGTTTTATTGCAGCGAAAGCTTCACAATGCACTATTGGCTTTGTATTTCCCTACTTGATGCAATTCTTTGATCTCGCTGCAAAGCACAAATTCTCGTGCACTTCACCTTTAACAATGCCCTAGCCGCTAAATAAAGAAAAGTCATCAAATCCTGTTGTATAACACCCTGCAAACTCTAAATGAAAGTTTGAAGATGCAAATTTCGATTACATGCTAAAATTTAGAAAGGCAAGAGATATAAGTTTGAAAAAAAATGAGATTGCGATTTTGAGGAGAGAGCAAGAAGTACGGTACCGCTCACAAAATATCCGTGAATGTTGCGGAATTCCGGGGATTCCGCGGAAGTCCGCGACATTGCGAATTCGGAATCACGCGAATCACGCAAACAACGGCGCCATAATTAACCTTCGGAATGAATATGTTCTGATTCCGGAAGCAGCATTGGTTCAGCTCATCAAGGTTTACAGCTTTTACATTCTTAATTCTCGAAAAATATTGATTGTAGCGCGGAACAACCAGGTAAAAAGAACTAAATTCTTAATTTCCCAAAACTAGGGCCTATGGAAAGCTGAAAATTTACGGTTATACTTTTAAATTATTGTAGTACAATTACAATTACATGAGTGGAAACAACACAACTTCTTTATTATATGAGAATAAATTTTCGTTTTCTTGATTCTAAGTAAGGAAAAAATAAGCAAGGTACATATGAGTGGCTGATGTGTGTGCAATTTGTGTGATCAAGTTGGAGATTTGTACGAAGTTTTAAACGAAGCTATGAATATTCCCCATTTTTTGGAGCCTTCAGTACGAGTTATATTTTGAAGGCAAACTTACGGTGGTTCAAAACTGGTGCGAACTTTTCCACATTATTTCGGAGAGCTCGCTTTGCTCTAACGAGTGGTGCCTTGGAGCTCTATTGAAAATATGAAGTATACGTTATCGCCGTCAGAAGTACAAGTGTAACAAAACTCATGTTACAATTCAGTGACAATTTCTAAACTTGGTATTCATTTGAATCTACTTGAGAAAACTGCATTTTTTCTCTAAGCGCCCCATTATTCTTGAATCACCCTCAAAATAGTCAACTTTGTTGAAAATTATTTCAATGGGTTGCATATATGCTTACCTTAGTTCATTTTTGGAAAGTATCTCTCTGAAACCTCGTCGTAGATAATTGCCTATCGAAAAAACGGCCTACTTGGCCCCGATTCACTGTGTATGCATAATCTTTAAAACTATAAGAATAAGCTCAAACATTTAGAGGGCCGCATACAGGCTGGCTTCACTTGCTTTGCTTCCGCATCAGATTATGCACAGACACATCGTGGAGGTTGAGCTGACGAATTTTCGGTAACTTTTGTATGACACAATTGAAGATTTAGAGCCTGCAAGGCAAAATATTGGGATGTTTTTGGTTTAGAAGTTTCTTTAAAGTTTAGGTAATATCGTGGTTTATTACGATGCATGTACAATGCTAGAAATTGTCCTAAGAGATTTGGAAATAGAAATCGGAACATCCACGCTGCTAAGAGATAGCGATTTTGCATGAACACTTAAGAAAAATCGGTGTAACCAACATTCTCAAAACTTTCTGGCTTGTGTTTCAAAACCCTCAGTAATACTGTCATATACAAGTTACTTGAGAACTTTTCGTCAAATTGATGATCAAAGGCTTTTGGAAGCATGTTCACTCAAAACGAGGTCGACGGAATTTTGATGCCTAATAGTAACGGGTCCCCAACTGTCTACTTGTCCAACTCGCGCTGCAAAAAGTTGCTTTCGAAGCGAAAGAAAAATGCTTCGAATTGCTTCGGATGACGGGTATTAATTCACGTTGGCTCCTTTCCTTTTGGGTGAGCGCGGCGTTTCCCCCGCCATCCGTCTGCACCAAACCCATCACCGTTCCGGGGAAATCGCCCTGCAGGTTGTGCGGAACGGGGTCTGCCGGGGCTTTCGCAGATTCTTGACTTGAATTTCGGAATCTGAAAATGAGAAGGCCCCGAAGTCAGAACGACATTTGGGTGGAGTGTCTCCAAGATTTTGAGGGTGAACTTTAGTTGATATTTTATGAATGTGTTTTAGCTGGTGCCTAATAATGATTACGACGAATGCGGCAAACACCAATTCGCAGGTGATACCGTGCACCTCGTATGCTTGTTTTTGGATTGAAATGGTAAAGTTTATGTAGATGTAAATACAATGTAAGATCACTCTAATTGGAGGAGATTGTACCGAAACAGATAAAGTTACCTTGTTTGTTTATACCTTTCGGTTCAACCTAAAACCTTTGTTTGCTAAAAAAAACCAGGTGCGAAAAGATTGCTGAATGTCTTATCGATTCTTTTATATTTTTTGTAAAAAATACTACAATGAATAATGAAACGACAGCTTGCTTAACTTAAAAATGCCTATTCACTATGAAGATTTCTTGAAAATTTGTTGCTGCGAAAACTAGTTTTTCTATATTGTTGCAGTTCAAGCTCGTTTGAGCAAGTTATTGCAAAGCTTCAATTTTATAAAATCCAGACTAGGTAAAAAATTTGTCCACGGTGAGAAGAATTTAATTCAACTGTTGTAGCACTCCCCTTGGCCTTCGAAACTTCTTCTTCACAAAGCATGAGAGAGTCTTCTATTTTGCCTTGGCTGCAGCCATAGGAGTGTGAAACTTAAAAGGTTACTTCTTTCAATGCTATTCGAGCATTTTTTGGTTGAGATCACTCAACAAATCTTCACACTCCCCCATCTTGAGTGTCTTTGTTCAGGAACACATTAGAAGCCAGATGAATCAATTGCACTATGTACGGTAAATCCCATTTCAACATGACCCTGCGTACATGCATCAAGCTTTGGATTTATAACCAGATGCAGATTCAAAACAAACGAGAACATTTTTCTAATTCTTGCAACCGTCTTCGTGTTTATTTTATTTTTCATGGCTTTACATCGCTTTTTCACATGATATTGTACCTACCGCCGCCGACCTTCCCAGGCAGCTTGCAAAAGTGGTGCCGACACTCAAAACTGTTGGAATCAGCACAGTTGTGCATATACACTGTTAATTACGCAAATTTTAGTTTTACCAGTTTTGGAAATGTTGTGTTTTGAAAAAGTTGTGCTTGTTGCTTACATTTCGGAAGACATCGGCGATGTTGTCCATAAATCCTTGAGCAACCACGGTAAAGTCTTCACTATCAAACATCCTCTCATTCAGTTCTCATAAGCCACTTATGAGAACAGGATGAGAGGATGTTTGATAGAGCAGTCAAGAGAAAGATGACATTGGTACTAAAAGGAAGGAACTGGTGATAGCAAGTCAGTCGTCCTATGAATTTTGGTAAACAGCAAACGTGATCCCACTCTTATATGTAGCTTTTAATTGTTGCTACATAAGTGCGAAAAGTTAATCAAACAATATTTTAGCTTATCTTTATCTGAAAGCTAGAATAGACATATGAGCAATTTTTTTCTTTAGAACTAACCTACATAAAAGCAGAGGTGCGAGCCAGTAATGGAGAGTCCGAGAATCCACCACTTTTTCAATCATTTACAATACTTTCAAAGAGGATGATTTTCATCTTTACTTTGTTCCAAAAATGGTAAAAGGGTAGTTTGAAAACTGTTCATTCAGATGTACATTACGACCAAGTACAAATACCAGAGACGTCTGAAGTTGTTGGAGGAGGTAGGGGGACGCTGGCGTTAGCCACGTCTACCAAAAAGTTTGTGATACTTTCCAAATATTTCTCCAGTTTACAACCCCATTGCACCCAAAGAAATTCTACGATGCTCATTCAATCCTTACTATGATATACACTGGATAATTCCAAGCGCTCGACAGAGTTTTCTGCTTCCCTTCTATCCTTAACCTCATCCATGAAGGAGGGTCCAGTTGCTGAAGGATTCTAGAAAAAGGAATGCGAAAATGTAACGGCGCTCAATGATTACGGAGAGGCCAGTAGCCATTATATCGGCAAAAGATTTGCTTGCACTATGGGTCCCGCGGCGAATCGGGTATTTTTCAACTTTGAGCTATGCGGCTAAGAATTGGCACAGAGGTGTATGTGTGCATACTAAGTACAAAAACATTGGATTTGAGAGTTATCGATTATCTATTGGCTACGTTTATCGAATTGTTGCTGCACTGACTATGCGTTGAAATAGCAGCTTGCCATGGTAGCGGAAATGCTTGTGTACGGACTCCAGATCGATCTATGCTTTTCTTCTAGTTTGATTTTCGTTTGCAAGAGTAAGTTATATCCGGCTTTCTATCTCATTCGTCAGAGAAAAGTGATTGAATATGATTTTCCAAAACTTTCCATTACCAAATTCAAAAAGTGCAACAACAAGAGCAAGAAGTGTGACTTCTACACACTTTTAATCAAACTTTTGTAGTTGAATCAAGTATGTAGTTTGAGCGCTCTATAAAAAGTTGTGATTTTCGAGCAAACAATACAATAAACAACGAAACTGACCGTTTTGTGGCATTTTTTTCGGGATTATTCTCTGTTAACAATAAAAACTTTGTTCATCAAAAGGAAAGCTATAGAAAAATCAGCTGTTTGCATTTATCTGTGATTATTTTGCAAAACGTTACCGAGAGAACGTTATTTGTTGGTTTCCGCTCTTACTCTTGATCACATATAACATATAAGGGATATCTGCCCCCACTTGCTAGCGATCGGCAAGTTCACCTGGGCGCTACAAAATATCTGCCGCCATTTGCTAGCGTATCGTAGGGTCATCTGAGCACTGTACTACAAGTTATCTGCCCTCACTTGCTAGCGATCTTTAGGGTCACCTGGGCACTACAGATTATCTATCCCCAGGGAAAGCATGGTAACAAAAACTTTTAGAAAATCTCGCATGGTTCACTAATAATCTAATGTTGTATCTGCCCCGACCCACTTGCTAGCGATCCGTAGGGTCGATAGTCTTATAGAAGTTGAATGTCTGTTTGTATATCTGTCTGTCTGTCTATACGTACGTATGTGCGGAGTAGAAATTTTTATTTCTAAACCGATTCGGGCCAAGCTTGGCACACATATACTTCGGGGCGAGTAGCGTGTCATAGACTACTTTTCGTCATCGATCGATATCGATTTTATCGATTTTTATCGATTTTTTTGTGAAGTTTGAGTTACAGGGCTGGGAGTTGGCACAGGGAGGTAATCGAGCATGCTGATTACGAAAACAATGTTAGTTTCCAAAATTACCGGTTAATTTCATCAATTTTACCGATTTTTGCAAAGTTCGAGCCACGTGGGGGGGGGGAGGTAAACGAGCATGCTGATAACACAGCGGGAATAGGATTGGATAAAAGTGGGCACAGGGAAAGCTTGTACAGGGATAGGGATGGGATCTTTATTATAGGCTTTTGACAGTGCCGAGCGGAGCCGGGTAAGCCAGCTAGTTTTTCGAATAAAACCCATATATCGTAGTTATCTAATAACTCATCTGATTGATTTTTTTGTTATGATAAAAGCTGGCATCCCGGGTTCCAACCCGATTGGAGCCAGTCCATCGTGCTTGACCTCTTAGGCTGGGTTATGCCGAATCCCATGTTCTGGAACTGTTCCCGCACAGTTCTGGCACTATGCTGGGAATTGTACTGCAGCCGCCCAGTTTTGAACGGGGAGCTGGAGAATTTTGACCGTATTCAACCGCTTTTCTTGCAGATTTCTCTCATTTTGGCGTTACTCCTTCACACTGCTTCCCTTTTTAATCAACAGAACTTCAAACTTGAAGCGAGGTTGAAGAACGAGCGCTTTTCTGCTCTATGTATGCGACAAAACGTGTGTTCTTGTGCTCGTCCATACTCTCTTCGCTATTTTTGCTCAAAACTACTTCATTTGTTCCAATAAGCGGCTGCGTAGTTTCCATAGCCATCTGCAACAAACAAGGAAAAGGAAGTAGAAGCAATTCGGAAACTGCATGAATTGAGACTTGTCTCTTGTCTCGCGCTTCGAGTTCGAAGTTCTGCTGATCAAAAAGGGAAGCGGGGTGGAGGAATAAGGCCAAATGAGAGAAATTTGGAAGAAAAACCATTGAGAATGGTCAAAATTTTTCAACTTCCGCCGTTCAAAACGGTGCGGGGCGTCTGTAGCGCATGCAGCACAGTGAAGACTGTGTGGAAATTGTGCGGGAACAATTCCCGAACATGGGAATCAGTTTGAACCCAGCCTTAGTAACGAAACTGTCCTGCTTTTGATTTAAATTCGTTTTGGGTTCGCTTCCAACCGTTCTTACCATGTCTTGATGATCAGCTAATCAAAATGCGCTTTACTGCTCACCCTTCATAACTATGGGGAATGTGCACAGACATACAGATTTTCTCCTTCATATGTATATATGGAGAATTGATTTACAGGAAGGAAAACTCACATGAACAATTTTTGTAACTCATGTGTAGGCCACCTCAGAGTTTCACGAGGAAGGGGGGGGGGACGCTACTGCTAAATACATTCAAAAAAGCGCATGTTAAGCTTCCACTCACCTCCCTATAATCGCTAAAGAGCGCATCACGTTTTTCCACAGAATGGTCGCCACATTCTTGCAATTTACGATCCCCCACAATGGTCGGCCGCCTCAACGTGGCGTGGGGGTGACAGTGGGTGTCGAACTGCGATGCACAGCCGAGTGTATACTCTGGTAGGGCCTCTCAAGCTGTGAAGGAGTTCAACGTTTCCGATTTCGGCCGGATGCCTAGCTAAGAGCTGGCAAGGCCGGTTCTCCCGCCGTCTGGTTTTCCTGTCATTAGGCGGTTCCTTCACATCATTCCTTCGATCGCTCTGTGGAAATTAAGAGGCTTAGCAAGTCTGCTTTTGTAAACGAAACCTTTTATTACTCTGTGAGCAAGAAGAAATGAAAGAAACTGAGTTCGTCTGATCCTCTACCTCAGTGGGTGGTAGAAAGAACCATGTCAGGATCCTCAGGGCACCGTTTGGATCGGACAGGAACGACACGTCTGCCCGGACGACATGCCATGGAGACTGCCTCGTGCTCTGAGCCTACAATGTCAGGACTGTCTCCACAAACGCCGAACTTCACGCACTTCTCCTGTAGAGAACATTAAGTACACGTCATATCTCTGCAGGAAACGAAGTCCAAGAAGAACGACGTGCGACAGATAAGTGACGGGCCCTGACATTTTTACCACGATGGTGGGACCCTCATCATCGTGGTAAAAATGTTTACCACGAAACGTTGGAGGTGTTGCCCTTGTTGTCCAACCATATATGGTCCATCTTGTCGATTCGCATGTGATCCTATCATCTCGACTAACCATCCTGCAGCTACACCTCCACGCTAGAAAACCGTCAGCATCATCAGCTGCTACTCTCCAACATCGGTAAATGATGAATTGGAACTAGATGCTTTCTACGAAGATGTGGAAGAAGACGTCCGCAACGAGAAGTCCTTTTACAAGTTTGTTGTGGGCAGCTTCAAGCGGAAATTAGGATGCCACAAAAAAAGATATATAGGATCGGAAAGTTCGGATATGGGCTCCGAAACAAAACGGCAACCATCTTATTGGGCTTCTCTCCGCCGCACGATTTTTCCATGGAAATTCCATCTTCACGAAGAAAGATCGCCGGCGGAGATGGGAATCGCCCAACGGAACGACTCACGTAAAGAATGACCACATTCTCACTAACCGAGGGTGGAGCTTGCTCGAGGTCTCAGTGATTCGATTCTTCTGCAGTGGCTCCGATCATCGCCTCCTTTGAGCGAAGATACGATTCAGTCAAAAGCTGAAAAAGAAAGTCTGCCACGAGGCCGCAAGAAGGAAAGAAGTCGCTTATGACGGCAACAGGTTAGAAAAGCTCATATCAAGTTGCGACTGACCCATCGAGGAGGGCCCAACGTACGGTTACGACCGGCTTCTGAAAGGTTTGCGAGCTTGCGGAGAGTGTACTCAGTGACTTCTGAGAAGAATTGCTCGAAAGTATAAGATTTCTGAGGCAGGATCCAAATCCCATCTCGAGCGACTGATAGCCAACGCTAGTTGCAAAACCGCTTTGCAGGGGCATTTCAGGAAGTGCAGGCAAGCCAAGTTAATGGAGGCAGCCTGAGGAAGAGAAGTCTGCAGAAGTGCCAAAGGGACCTCTGCGAATATTACGTACCGCTGGCTGTACTATTGGAAGACAGGGCTCCGACTTCTTCCCGATATGTAACATGCGATCAATGTACATGTGATTGGAGCTCTCTACAATGTGTAAGATGCATACATATGTGCACTACCGTTAGAGTGTACACAAAAGCTTAATGGTATGAAACTAAAGCAGTTCTCTCAATGCTATACACATTTTTAATACCTCACTCCCCCTCACTCTCCTTTTCCAATAATTAGTTTCTTTTTTTAGAAGGCACATTACTACTGTTTAATGTAATTATATAAATAAATAAATAAATATATTTCGCCTTACCGTCAGTGGTTGCATAATGACACAAATGAGGTTAGAATATAATTGCCAAGATACAAGATTTCACGATAATTGTTGCATCTGTTTTACACTATCCGGTTTCGGGGCTAAGAACTACACCGGTAGTGCAGCTGGTGCTTAGGCCTTTGGTGCCCCTCAACAGTAGTTCCCAAGGAAGGTTTAAAAATTTGGAAAGAGGGTAGCCTACAGAATCTTGGCGGAGTGAAAGCCATAAAGCCAAAAGTGAAGGTTGTTTGAACATCTGACGTCATAAATAGTGAAGGTTGTTTGAAGAAGACCAGAGAAGAGAAAATGACGTAAAACAGATATAAAAAGCAAAAGAAACTGCTTAAAACCGGATAAAAATGCTGCAATGAGGTTTGAAATCTTTCATTTGGCAAAGTGCAAGTTTTCGCTACAGGATCTGCAATTCGCAACACGGGGTTTTTATTTTCGATGCGTCCTTCGAATTTTTACCCCCTCATTGACGTTCCTGTTTCCTGGGACGTTGTCTGAATTGTTGCGCTTACTGTTCTGAGCAACAATCGCTCAAGCTGAGAATAATCGCTGCGAAAGCACTGATAGAACAAGGTAAAGAAAAACGCGCTTTTTACGATTTCTCACAAAATTCCACCATAATCGAAGAGGTAAGTGGTGTTTGTCTGCATTATGAACAGAAGCAAGATCTATAGAATGCACAAAAAACCGCGGGAAAAGAGTTAAACTAAGAGAAAAACAAGAGATTTTCGAGAACAAGGTTTTTCCCGGATTTCTCGTCAAATCAAAAAATGTGGTTCTGAGACGTTGTAATCGTGAAAATAGAGATCAAGAGCTTCAAAATGATATATAGCTTGCTAAAATTGGGTTCGAAACAGCGAAAAAGGGTACCAGAGCCAAAAGCCCCGCGCCCTGCGTTTAGGGTGGCGAAGTAGCGCGCAGCTCGCGGAGACGCAGGCGAGCAGCGGAGACAGACCAGAGCCGACGGGGCATTTGGCTTTGGTCGTAGATCTCCGCGGAGTCTTAACGAAACCCTGCAACATTACATATCATTTCGATCGTCATGACACGGCGAGGAGAACTGACAACGTCCCAAGCTTTGAAAATCACTCATTAACGAAACAGACGAGCATTTTTGTGCACGAGTCTCTGCGCAAGGTTTCAGTTTCTCGTTTTTATTCAACTTTAACTGCTTTCCTAAACTTCTGAAACTCGATTTTGGTCAAATGAGAGGTTAACTGAGAAATTTTGTCCTAAATTCTGGCGAGAATTCCACAGAACCTTCTTTTCAACGTAAAGAAAGCTGTGAAAACGCAAATTCTCGGTTTCGCTGATAAGCTAAAGATGTCATTCCCTATATTTGCTTCATTAAGATTCGTTCCGATATAGTCAGGATAATAACATCCGGAGCGAAGCCCCGGACGACTTCTGTTTTTTAGGTGAAAATTGTGTCCCCTAATAGCACTTGAAGTGGAGGTTACCAGAGTACGTGGCTCTATGTATCGAGGATATGATATAAAATAAGTCAAGACAAGTCGGTACCTTGAAAGTAAAAACAATAATAACCACGAATGGCACGGCAATTGAATGCAACCACAACACGCTGATCAAATCTGTTTTCACAGTTTAATGGATCTTCGTGAGATTCGATAGTTAGATAGGTCTGATCTCTCTACGAAACTGCTTTGATATACAGTTAAGCAGCTGAGCAACTGCCATATTCGATAACTGGGATCTCTTGGGCGAAGTGAGCATAATATTTGCAATTAGAATGCGACGGAACTTCGACGGAGTATGCGGCCTTTACATTTTGGGCGAAATCCATGAGGACTCGGTAGGCTCGTAACTAAACGATTTCTATAGACTGGAGCCTAAGGCACGCACCATTCGATGGCACAATTCCTAGTAACTTCAACCTGTAAAGGCAAGCAAGCAAGTTTTCTAAGAAATAGGCGAAAAGTGCGAGGCGATTTTACGAACTTTAGTGACTCAGTCACATTTACTTCATCATATCTCTGCAAAAAGACCCTATATTCATTGTATAGGGTGCGGAAAAAGTACTGTTTCTTTAGCTTGGCCCTTGAAATACCCCAGACATAAAGTAAACTTGTAGTTTTTTGATTCGCATACGTAGAAGAGGTCCTTGAGATTAGATAAAGATAGGTTTGATTCAAAATTGTTTTCTGTCTGTTTAAAAGGGTGATAACAGCGCGCAAGAACATTAACGATGCGCCGATAGCATACAAGCGCGATTTTGGACCGTAACTATATCACCAGCATTGATATAAGGTTCAAATAAAGCTGGGACGCAGTGCATGTCCTCTTCTACAATACTCTATACCCATTTTAGATGAATCATAGATCGGTGACTTGTTTTGGCCAAATAAGGACGATTATATCACACGCAAATTGCAAAAATTCTCGAAAAAGAGGCGAGTCAGGACTGCGCTTGCACAATAAATTGGAGTTAACCTATGGGTTGTTTCAGACTGCCGCACTGACTGCAGCAGACTGCAGCAGACTGCAGCTGACTGCACTGACTGCAGCAGACTGCAGCAGACTGCAGCAGACTGCAGCAGACTGCAGCTGACTGCAGCTGACCGCACTGACCGCACTGACCGCACCGGTCGCAGCCTCTTTTTCTAAAAGAAAAAACAACCGCGATTATCAAAACAGCGTGATTTACGCATAAGAATGTCATAAGTTCCATCAGAATTCTTTTCAGTCAAATTTTGGCGATAGTTTTCTTTGGTATATTCGTATCTTTTCTAATTCCTCCTATCCTTGCATATACCTGTCTTGTAACATTCTAAACCGTGTTGTCTTTTGCTTTTACGTATATATTGTTGTTCTTTCTTTGAACCACAGCTATTTATCCTCTCCGCCTGCAGGCTTCAGCCGCTGCGGTCGTTGCGGTCAGTGCGGTCAGCTGCAGTCTGCTGCAGTCGGTGCAGTCAGCTGCAGTCTGCTGCAGTCTGTTGCGGTCAGTGCAGACTGCTGCGGTCAGTGCGGCAGTATGAAACAACCCTATGATTCGAAACTCCAGATTCCAACAAAAAGTAACAGGAATAATGAAAAGAGCATTGGACTGTCTACATCCCGATTTTGGAGCGATAAACGATAATACCTAGTCTTTGTGCCACGTTTTTATCGCACTCTGTTGCTCCGCAGCCACTTACTCATTAGAAAAATTCACAGCTTTTCTCCTAGCGCAACTGCTGCTTGGATACTTTCAGAATATTTCGGGATTCATCGCCAAATTTCTTGAGCAGTAGAGAATTTCTCAAGTTCGACTAACAATCAAAAAATTTCCCAAAAATCCTAAACTTCTTCCTATTTGTAAAGGGGAGCTGCAAGATCTGATATGAGATGCGCAGCGAAAAGGGATCCGCCGCCGCGTAAATTGTAGAATATTGAAGCCATTTTTTGTAAAATGCTAAAATATTTTCACATTTGGGAAATATGCCAAATTTACCAGAAAAACCTATGAATTAAGCCGATTTTTTAAACTTTATCTTGAGGGACAGTACTTTTTCCGCACCCTGTAGATCCGATTTTCGTAAACAGCGTGCAGCCTCTATAAGCGAGATTCCTTACAATTCAAAATCCATTGGCAGCTTCAGAGCGTAAAACGAGAAGGAAATGAAATGGCCCGAAGATCTCGGAAATTTGCTCATTTCACCTGCTGATTACTAAAATCCCATTTGCTCAGCAAGAGAGCTTCTTATTCTAATTGTTATATCATGCCGTACAGGATGGTTTACTTTATTGCTCGACGTTTCGGCAAGATTCCGCAGGGGCTGAAAAGGCGTCAATCAAATTGATACACGATCTCTGCCGCCAAATACAGTGCTGGACATAATTATAAAGACACTCTAGAAATCGTCGTAATTTTCGTTCTTGTCAATGAATTTGTCTGAAACTTTGCTATATTGTGCGCATATCAACCTTCCATGAAAAACGGCTTCCAGTGTTGTTGAGTTTGAACGAAAAAAAAACGAAAAAATTCGAAAAAGCCCTCTATGAAAGCTGGACAAAATTATAAAGACACCTGGTTTTTCTAATCACTATCGCTTTCGTTGACTCTCAAATTTTTTTGTACAATTACATCCTAAAATATGAAACATTTGCAACATCTGCGAACTGTTCTCCTTTTCACAGAAAAAAGTTCACTGCATTTTCTGCTTTCAAGAGCAACAAAATCAATTTGCTTTAACGAACAACTGGTTTAAAGAGTTTTCCAGCTCTTGTTTTTTTCAAATGATGGTCATGGAATCTACTGACCCTTCTGAAAAGATGAGGTGAAAAGCGCTTTCGTAAACTCTGCGTAATCGCTGATTTTGACGGACAGACTCCAATCTAACCATAGGGTTGACGCACTTTTGCACCATGTAACTCAGTTTGCAATGCCCAGAAACTGCTGAACTTGATTTATTACATTGCCTACATGGGGATGCAGCAAGATTCGATATAACCCTAGATCTCCTTATTTCCCTCTGTGTTTCATGTCATATTTCACCCGATGAATGAGATTAGCTATGATTTTGAAGATTCAAGCGTCTCCGGTCTTATCTTGTGTTCTGAGTTGGCTTTGATTGTGCACGGTGCTCCACTCAACATTCAGTGGATGTCAACTGCGGCTGAACCAGTGTGCTCATCCCGAAATATTTCCCCAGTCGTGCACACGAGTTCACTGTTGTGGCTGTCGTAATGGCTACATTACAGTATTTTCTGTCGCTTGAATGTCGAGTTTTGTGGTGCAAAAGTGCGTCAACCCTATGGTTAGGTTGGAGGCTGTCCTTCAAAATCAGCTATTACGCAGAGTTTACGAAAGCGCTCTTCACCTCATCTATCCAAAAGGGTCAGTAGATTCCATGATTATCATTTGGAATGAACAAGAGCTTGAAAACTCTTTAAAGCAGTTGTTTGTTGAAGGACTTTTAATGCTTTTAAAAGCAAGAAATGCAGCGATTGCTTCTATTTGAGTAGGAAGACAGGCCGTAAGTGTCGCAAATGTTTCATATTTTGGGATGTAATTGTACAAAAAATTTGAGAGTCAACGAATGCGATAGTGATTAGAAAAACCAGGTGGCTGTATAATTTTGTCCAGCTTTCAAAGAGGACTTTTTCGATTTTTTTCGTTTTTCTCCGTTCAAACTCAACAAGACTGGAAGCCGTTTTGAGGGTTTATGGAAGGTTGACATGCGCACAATATAGCAAAGTTTCAGACAGATTCATTGACACGAAAATTACTACGATTTCTAGAGTGTCTTTATAATTACGTCCAGCACTGTCCACTGACTTGCCACTCGATTCGTCTTGAATGGAGACAGGGAGTTTGGGAGCGATGTTTAACTCACCAAGTATATCACCAATGTTGTAGCTAAAGTGCTTGGTTAAGTGCGGTGTCAAATGAGCACCCGAGCTACTGTGGGGCTGCTCAAGTAGGGCACACAATCTTATAGTTAACAGCACGACAGATACGGCTCAAGTCACTAGTTATAGATAATTTCTCATTCTTGCTATTTAGTTTGGGCTCGCAAGTCAAAATGTAGGAGCCTTCCAAAGCTTTTCGTACGAAAATTTGGTGTTCGTGGGCCAAGATTTGCACCTGATATCGTAATCAACACCGTTATTTTCGATCATTCTATGCTTTCCCAGTGGACTTTCCCAGTCCTTTCCCAGTTGCCAGTAATCATTAATCATGCTTTGCCTCTCTTTGCTAGCTAGATGTTCGTTGATGCGCACACCCAGTGGCCGGCCACTTTCATCACCAATATACAGGGTGTCCCAAAAAAATGTGAAAACTGTTTGATCGTTAATAACTCCGTTGCTTTTACGTCTTTCGCCGAGCTTGAAGCACCATTCTGTAGAGCGAGGTTCAACCTCTTCATTACTGTAGGATTACGGGTATGAACTTCTGGCATGTGGATCTATCGGGAAATATGCCATTTGACAGAATTTTTTTCAAAAAAT